>SJYT01048712.1:0-64606 GCA_006410635.1 Cephalophus harveyi | reverse complement strand
ACCCTGGGATTTCTTTGGAAGGAATGATGCTAAAGCTGAAACTCCAGTACTTTGGCCACCTCATGCGAAGAGTTGACTCATTGGAAAAGACTCTGATGCTGGGAGGGATTGGGGGCAGGAGAAGAAGGGGACGACCGAGGATGAGATGGCTGGATGGCATCACGGACTCAATGGATGTGAGTCTGAGTGAACTCCGAGAGATGGTGATGAACAGGGAGGCCTGGCGTGCTGCGATTCATGGGGTCGCAGAGAGTTGGACACGACTGAGCGACTGAACTGAACTGAACTATGATTGATTACAGTGGAAGTGACAAATAGATTCAAGGGATTGGATCTGATAGAGTGCTTGAAGAACTATATATGGAAGTTCATGACATTGTACAGGAGGCAGGGATCAAGATCATCCCCAAGGAAAAGAAATGCAAAAAGGCAAAATAGTTGTCTGAGGAGGCCTTACAAATACCTGTGAATAGAAGAGAAACTAAAAGAAAGATATATCCATTCGAAGGCAGAGTTCCAAAGAATAGCGAGGAGAGAAAAGAAAGACTTCCTCAGCAATCAACGCAAAGAAATAGAGGAAAGCAATAGAATGGGAAAGTCTAGAGATCTCTACAAGAAAATCAGAGATACCAAGAGAACATTTCATGCAAAGATGGGCACAATAAAGGACAGAAATGGTATGTACCTAACAGAAGCAGAAGATATTAAGAAGAGGTGGCAAGAATACACAGAAGAACTGTACAAAAAAGATCTTAATGACCCAGATAATCATGATGGTATGATCACCAACCTAGAGCCAGACATCCTGGAATGGGAAGTCAAGTGGGCCTTAGGAAGCATCACCACAAACAAAGTTAGTGGAGGTGATGGAATTCCAGCTGAGCTATTCCAAATCCTAAAAGATGATATTGTGAAGGTGCTGCATTCAATATGCCAGCAAATTTGGAAAACTCAGCCGTGGCCACAGGACTGGAAAAGGTCAGTTTTCATTCCAATCCCAAAGAAAGGCAATGCCAAAGAATGCTCAAACTACCGCACAATGGCACTCATCTCACACACTAGTAAACTAATGCTCAAAATTCTCCAAGCCAGACTTCAACAGCATGTGAGCCACAAACTTCCAGATGTTCAAGCTGGATTTAGAAAAGGCAGAGGAACCAGAGATCAAATTGCCAACATCCATTGGATTATCGAAAAAGCAAGAGACTTTCAGAAAATCGTCTACTTCTGCCTTATTGACTATGCCAAAGACTTTGACTGTGTAAACCACAGCAAACTATGGAAAATTCTTCAAGAGATGGGAATACCAGACCACCTGGCCAGTCTCCTGAGAAATCTGTATGCAGGTCAGGAAGCAACAATTAGAACTGGACGTGGAACAACAGACTGGTTCCAAATAGGGAAAGGAGTTTGTCAAAGCTCTATATTGCCAGCCTGCCTATTTAACTTCTATGCAGAGTACATCATGAGAAATGCTGGGCTGGATAAAGCACAAACGAGAATCAAGATTCCCGGGAGAAATATCAATAACCTCAGATATGCAGATGACACCACCTTTATGGCAGAAAGTGAAGAGGAACCAAAGAGTCTCTTGATGAAAGTGAAAGAGGAGAGTAAAAAAGTTGGCTTAAAGCTCAACATTCAGAAAACTAAGATCATGGCATCTGGTCTCATGGCATCTGGTCCCATCACTTCATGGCAAATAGATGGGGAAACAGTGGTAACAGTGACAGACTTTATTTTGGGGGGGCTCCAAAATCTAGAGCCAGACATCTTGGAATGTGAAGTCAAGTGGGCCTTAGAAAGCATCACTATGAACAAAGCTAGTGGAGGTGATGGAATTCCAATTGAGATGTTTCAAATCCTGAAAGATGATGCTGTGAAAGTGCTGCCCTCAATATGCCAGCAAATTTGGAAAACTCAGCAGTGGCCATAGGACTGGAAAAGGTCAGTTTTCATTCCAATTCCAAAGAAAGGCAATGCCAAAGAATGTTCAAACTACTGCACAATTACACTCATCTCACATGCTAGTAAAGTAATGCTCAAAATTCTCCAAGCCAGGCTTCAGCAATACGTGAACCTTTTTGAAGTGTGGTGTTGGAGAAGACTCTTGAGAGTCCCTTGGACTGCAAGGAGATCCAACCAGTCCATTCTGAAGGAGATCAGCCCTGGGATTTCTTTGGAAGGAATGATGCTAAAGCTGAAATTCCAGTATTTTGGCCACCTCATGAGAAGACTTGACTCACTAGAAAAGACTCTGATGCTGGGAGGGATTGGGGGCAGGAGGAGAAGGGGACCACTGAGGATGAGATGGCTGGATGGACGTGAGTCTGAGTGACCTCCGAGAGATGGTGATGGACAGGGAGGCCTGGCGTGCTGCGATTCATGGGATCGCAAAGAGTCGGACACGACTGAGTGACTGAACTGAACTGAACTGAAAATCACTGCAGATGGTGACTGCAGCCATGAATTTAAAGATACTTGCCCCTTGGAAGAAAAGTTATGACCAACCTAGACAGCTTATTAAAAAGCAGAGACATTACTTTGCCAACAAAGGTCCGTCTAGTTAAAGCTATGGCTTTTCCAGTAGTCAGGTATGGATGTGAGAGTTGGACTATAAAGAAAACTGAGCACCAAAGAAATGATGCTTTTGAACTGTACTGTTGGAAAAGACTCTTGAGAGTCCTTTGGATTGCAAGGAGATCCAACCAATCCATCCTGAAGGAGATCAGTCCTGGGTGTTCATTGGAAGGACTGATGAAGCTGAAACTCCAAAACTTTGGCCACCTGATGCGAAGAGGTGACTCATTTGAAAAGATCCTGATACTGGGAAAGATTGAAGGCAGGAGGAGAAGGTAACAACAGAGGATGAGGTGGTTGGATGCCATCACTGACTCAATGGACATGAGTTTGAGTAAACTCCAGGAGTTGGTGATGGACAAGGAGGCCTGGCATACTGCAGTCTATGGGGTTGCAAAGAGCTGGACATGACTGAGAGACTGAACTGAATGAACCAAGAAAAATAGTATGCCTGAATGCTATGATACAACTTCTCTTTTTACTCCACCCCCCAAAAAGAAAGCAAAGACTGAGTCCCAAACATTCAATGGTACCCTACTTGAGAATAGGAACCCTTTAGTGAGACAAATGAAATGATTAAAATTCTCTTCTTCCTCGTGATATATCTAGATTTTTCAATTGCCGCTGTAAAGTGACTCAAGAGAGTCAAGTGAGGATAAACTGGGGGTTAAAGGTAGGGAAACAGGGAGTTTTGAAGCTAAATTTATACCAAAGCTTACATTTACAGTTTCAAACCATTGAATTGGCATTTCTTCACATAGCTCTACACATCAGCACAACACACCATTTTGCAAGGTAGTTAAGATCACATGCCTGACTGTCAGAGAAAACCAAATACTAATATGGCTGGGTAACTCTCCTGGGAAAATTACCTAATGGTAGTTTCCTTATCTGTAACAGGGGATAGTAAAAGCCCACTCCCAGGGTTATTGCAAAGATTAAATAGAATAATGGTTATAAAACACTTAGCACAGTGTTTGGCATATAGTAACTACTCACAAAATAGTAGCAATTATTACTATTATTACAGCTCCAAAGTTATGAAGTTGAGATCACCATGAATACCTGTGTAGCTAGGAGAACACTGTCATGTCCTTATATATTTCAGACATCTGTTTTCAGTGCTATAAACCTGGTATATCATTTAATTGAACACATAAAAGCATAGTTAAGGTTCTGCTAAATATCAGAAGGCAATTTGTGAAAATGATTAATGCTTCTTAGACCAAGTGATATTTTAAGCATTTTTTCTCATGCTTCTACTTACTCTTACAGAAATTCTCTGTGAAAGATAAGTGGTAAATGAGTGGCAGTTTCTGCAAGAAACATCATGTGAGATATCTTCAGCTTTTGAAGTGGAACATGGAGGGAATCAACTTTTTAAAAAATAAATGGAACAAACAATATATGCTCTTTATGTCTGGCATTTTTACATGAACATTATCTTTGTAAGACCCATCCATACTGTTGCATGAAGCAGCAGATACTATTTAAGTATATAAATATGTGCTAAGTTGCCTCAGTAGTGTCTTACTCTTTTTGTGCTATGGACTGTAGCCCACTAGGCTCCTCTGTTCATGGGATCCTTCAGACAAGAATACTGGAGTGGGTTGCCATGCCTTCCTCTAGGGGATCTTCCTGACCCAGGGACTGAACCCATGTCTCCTGCATCTCCTGCATTGCAGTCAGATTTGTTACCATTAGCATCACCTGGGAAGCCCCATAACACAATTTATTTATACATGATATTGTTGAGTATTTGGGTTATTTTCTCTTTCAGTATGTCATAAATAGTACTGTTACATATTTTAAAAATAATTTAAAAAACATTTATTTGGGTATATATTTTATATGTTGAACTGTCCTTGCATTCCCATAATAAATCCCACTTGGTCCTCATGTACAGTCCTTTTGATAGGCCACTGAATTTGATTTGTTAGCATTTATTGAGAATTGTTTATTTATGTTCATAAAATATATTGGTCTGTAGTTTTCTCTTCTTATACTATCTTTGTTAGACTTAATTTTCTGTAATTTTGTCTTTGATCCATTGTTTAAGAGTGTATTATTTAATTTCTACAAATGTGTGAATTTTCAAGCTTTACTTCTGTTGATTTCATCCTGTAGTAGTAACAGAACATAATTTCAATCATATTTGTCTTTTTAAACCTATTGAGATTAACCTGAAAAATGCGCCAGGTACATTTAAGGAGAATGCATATGCTGTTAACGTTAAGTAGAGTGTTCTATATGTTTGTCAGGTCTCACTGATTTACTGTGGTAAGTTCTCTATGCCCTTTCTTATGTTCTACCTATTATTGAGAGTGGAGTATTGAAGTCTCCTCCTGTTAAGTAGAGCTGTTTGTTTTCTCCTTCAATTCTGTCAGATTTTGCTTCATAAAATTTGCAAGTCTGTAATTAAGTATGTAAATGTTTATAATTATAACATATTCTTGATGTACTGAAGCTTTTATTAACATATACTGCTGTTCTTTGTTTCTTTTAACTTATTTTTGATTTAAAGTCTATTTTTTCTGATATTAGTATAGTCACCCTTGCTGTCTTTTGATTACTGTTTGCAGGGACTATCTTTTTCCATTCTTTCACATTCAATCTGTTTGTATTTTTGAGGAAAGTGAGTCTTTTATAGATGCCATATAGTTTGGATCATGTGGTTTTATCCTTTCTGCCAGTCTCTGTCTTCTGATTAGAGTATTTAATATATTTACATTTAAAGTAGTTGCTGATAAGTAGAGGCTTACTTCTGTCACTTTGCTATTTTTTTTCTGTATTCCTTACAGCTCTTTTGTTCCTCATTTCCTGCATTAGTGTCTTTTTTTATGTTTATTTGATTTTTTGTAGTGAAGCATTTAAATTTCTTTCTCATTTCCTTTTATATATTCAATGGCTATTTTCTTTGTGGTGACCATGGTGGTTGTGTTTAACATCCAAAGATTATAACACTTTAATTTGAATTTATACCAACTTAACTCTGATAACATACAAAAAATTGAATCCTCTAGAGAGGATTCAACCTATTTTAGAAGGAAAGAAAGAGGAAAATCAGCTCAGTTTAATCTAGGACTAAACTCTTCACAGCTCTGTCACTATCTGTTCCAGTTGCTGACATCACAAATTCACTGTTCATATTGTGTGTGCTAAGCCTCTGGAGAAATCTGTATGCAGGCCAGGAAGCAACAGTTAGAACTGGACATGGAACAACAGACTGGTTCCAAATAGGAAAAGGAGTACGTCAAGGCTGTATATTGTCACCCTGCTTATTTAACTTCTATGCAGAGTACATCATGAGAAAAAGGAAGAAGACTGAGTGCCGAAGAATTGATGCTTTTGGAGAGAAGACTCTTGAGAGTCCCTTGGACTGCAAGGAGATCCAACCAGTCCTTTCTGAAGGAGATCAACCCTGGGATTTCTTTGGAAGGAATGATGCTAAAGCTGAAACTCCAGTACTTTGGCCACCTCATGAGAAGAGTTGACTCATTGGAAAAGACTTTGATGCTGGGAGGGACTGGGAGCAGGAGGAGAAGGGGACGACCAAGGATGAGATGGCTGGATGGCATCACTGACTCGATGAAAGCGAGTCTGAGTGAACTCCGGGAGTTGGTGATGGACAGGGAGGCCTGGCATGCTGTGATTCATGGGGTCGTGAAGAGTTGGACACAACTGAGCAACTGAACTGAACTGAAGACCTAAATTAATAATTCTTCTAAAAAATGCATTAGTCTTTTAAATCATGGATATGACAACATGTAGATTTACAAACTAAAATTACAATAATACTAACTTTTAGACAATAATTTAAAATGTATTAGTCTCTTAAATCATGTGTAATAGACAGTGGAGTTACAAATTATTATATGATAATATTACCTTTTATAGCTGCCATGTATTTAACTATTGAGATTTTTATTTCTTCAGATGGCTTTAATTTATTGTCTGATTTCCTTTCATTTTACCTTTCCTTTGCACATTTAACAGGAAAGTTCCAATGGTAATGATGTCTCTCAATTTTTATTTATCTAGAAATGTTTTAATTTCTCCCTCACTGTGAAGGACAGTTTTGCTGTACATAGGATTCTCAGTCGACAGTTCATTTTTTTCTTTGAGCACTTTGAATATATTGGCTCCTGGCCTCCAAAGTTTCTTATGAGAAAAATCTGATGATCTTATTGAGTATCCCTTGTATGTGATGAGTTGCTTCTTGCTGCTTTCAAGATCCTCTGTTAATCTTTGATTTTCAAAAATTTTATTATAATGTATCTTGGTGTGGATCTCTTTGAGTTCATCTTACTTGGAGTTTGTTGAACTTCTTAGATATTTATATTCATGTCTTTCATCAAATTTGCAAAGTTTTCTGACATTACTTCTTCAAATATCCTCTCTGCCCACTTTCTTTCTCTTCTCTTTCTGGGACTCTCACACTGAATAAGTGGTCTGTGTGATAGTGTCACTTAGGCTATGCTCAATTTTTCTTTCATCTTTTTTCTTTCTATTCCTCACTTTTAGTAATTTCCATTGTTCTATATTCAAGTTTGATGATGTTTCTGCCTGCTCAAGTATGCATTTGAATCCTTCTAGTGAATTTTTCATTTCAGTTATTGTACTTTTCAGCTCTGGGATTTCTTTTTGGTTTCTTTTTATATTTTCTATCTCTTTACTGGTATTTTCAATGTGTTTACATATCATTTTCTTGAGCATCTTTAAAACAGTAGTTTTTAATTTCTTCACCCTGTATTTCTTCCAACAGGTATTTTAAAGGAGCATTTATTTATATTTAATAGGCAATACTTTTTTGCTGCTTTGTTTGTCTTACAACATTTTTTGTTGAAAACTTGATGTTTGAATCTAATAATGTGAAAACTCTGAAAATCAGATTCTCTCCTTTCCCCAGGGTTTGCTGTTTTTCTTTCTTTCTTTCTTGTTTTATGTTTATGTTTTCTTTCTCTCTATTCCAAGGATCAGACTGAGGTGTAAACTTAAAATCTTCTCAGGTTTTTTTCTAAGCCTTTACCTTTCCCATGCATGGTCATTTTCTCATTTTCCTCTGTATGTGCAGTTGCTTTTGAATGCCTTTAGCTTTAGTGTCTGTCTCCCAGAAGGGGAAAAAAAAGAGAAAAACAAAGTAAGGAGAGAGGGCTCTGGCCATTGAGGTCCCTTAGAAATCACTTCAGCCTGAGGGGAAGAGCTTGAAAGTGGGGGAAATACAACAGTTGCCCTGGAGAAGGAAATGGCAACCCACTCCGGTATTCTTGCCTGGAGAATCCCATGGACAGAGGAGCTTGGCAGGCTACAGTCCATGGGGTCACAAGAGTCGGACACGACTTAGTGACTAAACCACCACAAACCACAACAGTTGCCACCCTCCTTTTTGCACCTCTATGATCACAATCAGTGATCAACAATTAATTAACAGCACTATTTCTGGATATTTGGAGAGTAGGGGCTTTTTACCTACCCTTGCTTCCAAAAGCTGTGTCTAGCTGCTGCAACAATGTGTGTATAGTTGCCTGCTGTGAGGCTGAGGTTAGCGGAAGGGTAGTTACTACTGTGCTAAGAGCTGAAATTGACTGGTTAACCTCAATTTACTGTCCATGCCTTCCCCTGAAAGTTGCAAGCCTTCAATATACTCCAGAGTTTTAAATTAATTACACAAGACTGCTTCTGCCAGCAAAATTGTTGTCACAGTAGAAAGACAGTTTTCTGGTGCTTTCTACCCCTCCAACTCTGCAGAATTCTCTCTACTTTTCGTTATTTCTTTCCTCCACACTTCAGACTGGTTATTTTCTTCTGGTCTATTTTTCAGCTAAATCCCTCAAACCATGTTAAATATCCAATTAAACTCATCTAGCAATTGTTTTGGAGAAGGCAATGGCACCCCACTCCAGTACTCTTGCCTGGAAAATCCCATGGACGGAGGGGCCTGGTGGGCTGCAGTCCATGGGGTCGCTAAGTCGGACACGACTGAGCGGCTTCGCTTTCACTTTTCACTTTCATGCATTGGAGAAGGAAATGGCAACCCACTCCAGTGTTCTTGCCTGGAGAATCCCAGGGATGGGGGAGCCCAATGGGCTGCCATCTGTGGGGTCGCACAGAGTCGGACACGACTGAAGTGACTTAGCCGTAGCCAGTGTTCTTGCCTGGAGAATCCCAGGGACGGGGGAGCCTGGTGGGCTGCCGTCTATGGGGTCACACAGAGTCGGACACGACTGAAGTGACTTAGCAGCAGCAGCAATTGTTTAAGATCACTTGTTGTATTTTTTAGTTCTATAAATTCCATTTGATTCTCACAGTTTCAGGGGCAGAATTCCTAGCCTATTAAAATATAATTACTTTGATTATATTAATTATTGCTATTTTAAATCTGTGTATGCTACCTCCAATATTTAAGGACACCTTTTTTCTGCTGTGTATTTTTTCTCTTGATCTTATTTCCTAATATAGCTTTTTTTTTTACTCAAATGCTGGCTATTTTATATGAAAACAATAGTGACTCTGGATGTTATATTCCTCCAGAGAGTATTCAACCTATTTTAGAAGACAAGAAAGAAGAAAAGCAGCTCAATTTAATCCAGGACTGAACTCAGTCTTGGTAAGCTTCAGTCTTCACCTAAGTTTCTTGCATTCTTAGGTTGTAGGTTTCTATATTTCCTAACAGAGAGCCTGAAGAGTTTCCTGAGGATTCTCCTCCTTGATATGCCATGAACTTCAACTTTGGTCTTCCTGTCCCTTTTGGGTTGACAAAATTGCTAATCTGCTTTTTATTCTCATTATGTTATACTGAGCCTTTTGTCTTATGCAGCTGGTTAGCAACATCCTGATGGGGAAATGGTATTAATGTTGGTCTTATTTGTCTCAGCCTTACTTCTCTATGAAATCTCAACAACTCCAAACTCTAATTTGTCTCTCTTCATGCTCGTACAATTGCATAAAACTCTGCTGGATTATCTGCTTCTTAGCAGGTACTTTTTCTTTTCTTAAAAAGTCTGTTGTTCTATTCAAAAATGTGGCAGAAAGTGGCAGTCAACCCAACAATTAAGGAAGCTTGGAGAAAGTTTAGTTTACTTCGAAAAGCATTCTTCTCTGGAACACGATTTTCAAGTGTTGGTTGCCTTGGAAGCTCTTAGATATTCGGAGTAAGGAAGATATAAGTATTTCAGATTTTCTAGTTGCTCTTGAAAAGAGCGTTTTTGGTCTGCTATTAGCTACTACATAATAGAGAAAGGGCGAAATTTTGAACTTTTGTTGAGCATTTACTATTGCCAGGCACATAGTAAGGATCTGCCAGGAGTAGATCCTTACTATTCTACATTTTTTTCAGCAGTACCTTGAGATGCTGAGACTCAGGTATTAGACTCAAAGGGGTTACATAACTTGCTCAAAGTTTTTAAGAGGCAGAATCAACAAATACAGTTCCAGTGTTTTTAAATCTTTTTTCATGATACCAAACTCAACATGGAACATAATAGACTATCTGGTAATGATTACAGGTTAATAGTAAGGTCCTACCTATGCCATTTGGTTATATATAATTGGATATCTGAAGTCCCATATAATAATTTTAATAAGGAAACTGAGATAGCCAACAGTAATGAAAATTAAAGAGATCACTAAATCTTACTCTTCAGATTCAGGCAAATAATTCAGATTTCTGACTTGAAGAAGAATATGCTCAAAAGAAAAATTGCAGCAAGAGGAAAAAAATAAAAAGATGAGTAGAAAGGGGGAGCTATTTAAAATCATGCATGTTGGAGAGAAGTGGTTCCTGTGTATTAAATGCAGAACTGGACATCATGTTTAAGAAAAGCAAAGGTATAATTTGCATAGAAGAGGTGAATAGTAACTTAAAGTGTTGAAGTAATAGGTTCATGATCAGTGAAGTGTTGAAATAATACATTGTTTTAGACTTAAAAAAAACAAAACCAGGTTTCTAAATTCCATTATGTAAATTCTTCCTTCTTATCTGTAGTGATGAAAAGCAAGAAAAGAATGGCAGGAAAATGTGACTGGAGGTAATAATCACTGCAACTGGTATACATACACATTAACTCACAGCACCCTTTTTGAGGCAGACAAGAACAAAAATGTGAAATTTGTTACCAGTATTTACTGCTCAGCAAAATCTAAAGTAAGGCAAATATAGATGTGTTCAATATAATAGATAAAAACTTTTAAAGGAGGTAAAATATATACATACCTAACCAAACAAATAAAGGACAGAAACAGTATGGACTTAACAGAAGCAGAAGATATTAAGAAGAGGTGACAAGAATATACAGAAGAATATAAAAAAAGATCTTAATGACCCAGGTAACCATGATGGTGTGATCATTCACCTAGAGCCAGACATCCTGGAGTGCAAAGTCAAATGGGCCTTAGGAAGCATCACCACAAACAAAGTTAGTGGAGGTGATGGAATTCCAGCTGAGCTATTCCAAATCCTGAAAGATGATGCTGTGAAGGTGCTGCACTCAATATGCCAGCAAATTTGGAAAACTCAGCAGTGGCCACAGGCCTGGAAAAGGTCAGTTTTCATTCCAATCCCAAAGAAAGACAATGCCAAAGAATGTCCATACTACTGCACAATTGCACTCATCTCACACACTAGCAAAGTAATGCTTAAAATTCTCGAAGTCAGGCTTCAAAAGTATGTGAACCGAGAACTTCTAGATTTTCAAGCTGGATTTAGAAAAGGCCGAGATCAAGTTGCCAACATCCATTGGATCATAGAAAAAGCAAGAGAATTCCAGAAAAACATCTATTTTTGCTTTATTGACTATGCTAAAGCCTTTGACTGTGTGGATCACAACAAACTGTGTAAAATTATTCAAGAGATGGGAATACCAGACCACCTGACTTGCCTCCTGAGAAATCTTCATGCAGGTCAAGAAGCAACAGTTAGAACTGGACATGGAACAACAGACTGGTTCCAAATAGGAAAAGGAGTACGTCAAGGCTGTATATTGTCACCCTGCTCATTTAACTTATACACAGAGTACATCATGAGAAACACTGGTCTGGATGAAACACAAGCTGGAATCAAGATTGCTGGGAGAAATATTAATAACTTCAGATATGTAGATGACACCACCCTTGTGGCAGAAAGTGAAGAGGAACTAAAGAGCCTCTTGATGAAAGTGAAAGAGGAGCGTGAAAAAGCTGGCTTAAAACTCAACTTTCAAAAAACTAAGATCATGGCATCCAGTCCTATCACTTCATGGCAAATAGATGGGGAAACAGTGGTAACAGTGTTATTTTTGGGGGCTCCAAAATCACTGCAGATGGTGACTGCAGCCATGAAATTAAAAGACGCTTGCTCCTTGGAAGAAAAACTATGGCAAATCTAGACAGCATATTGAAAAGCAGAGACATTACCAACAAACGTCCATCTAGTCAAAACCAGTTTTTTCAGTAGTCATGTATGGATGTAAGAGTTGAACCATAAAGAAAGCTGAGCACCGAAGAATTGCTGCTTTTGCACTGTGGTGTTGGAGAAGACTCTTGAGAGTCCTTTGGACTGCAAGGAGATCAAACCAGTCAATCCTAAAGGAAATCAATCCTAAATATTCATTGGAAGGACTGATGCTGAAGCTGAGGCTCCAATACTTTAGCTACCTGATGAGAAGAATTGACTCACTGGAAAAGACCCTGATGCTGGGGAAGACTGAAGGCAGGAGTGGCAGAGGATGAGATGATTGGATGGGACCACCAACTTGACAGCTATGAGTTTGAGCAAGCTCAGGGAGTTGGTGATGGACAGGGAAGCCTGGCATGTTGCAGTCCATGGTGTTGCAAAGAGTCAGACATGACTGAGTGACTGAACTGAACTGCTGCTGCTGCTGCTGCTAAGTCACTTCAGTCATGTCCAACTCTTCACGACCCCATGGACTGCAGCCTACCAGGCTCCTCTGTCCATGGGATTTTCCAGGGAAGAGTACTGGAGTGGGTTGCCATTGCCTTCCCCGCTTAACTGAACTGGAATGAACCAAATGAATGGAACAGACAACAGAAGGTGCAATCAGGTTGGTTGTTGATCTATGAGCTAATACTATGGGAATAGTGGAGAAATTGAGGCTGAGAAGTGAAGACCTGTTTAGAAAATTAGAGATTTATAGGATTCAGGAGAGGAAAGTAGGTGGAGAATGGGTTGTGCTTGGTTCCAAATTTAAGAGAACAGCAAGCCCAAGAAGGTTATCCAAAGTGGCACACCCACTGGATATGCTGTAAGTAAGCACTAAAGTCAGCTGAAGAGCCTTATGTTTTAAATTGGCCAATTTTACCCAGGCCTGAGGCATTTTGTACCTGTCTTGTAAGATTCTACTCCATCTTTCCTTGGCTCAGAATCAGAGTTCTAAGGGCCCAATGTTTGGGAGTCTGCAGAGGCAGCAAGCCAGCCTGGGCCCTCAGCACAGCTCAGATGTGTTATTTAGGACCAAGAATCCAGTGAGCATGCTGGTTCTCTATCAGATTGTGATTATAAAAAAATTATAAATCCACCAGGCTTGAGCCCTTCTAGACAGGACTGGAGGGTCAGCAATGGTTTTCCTGGCAGTGCAGTGTGCTGCTGCTTGCCTAGAGCCATTCCCAGTTTTAAGCTTCCTAGTCACAGGCATTTCCCCAGGGTTTTTCTAAAATAAGAAGATAGCAAGAATTTAGTGTCCTATTTTTCCTTAGGGTCCAAAGGAACCTTAACCTGGCCATCTGAGAAAGGAAATTAACAAAGCAGAGGAAGGGAATTAACATTATTTAAATGATAACTGTGATAAGGCTATTCTGCTTTTGTTTTCTTCTTTCTAATCCTCCCTATGGCCATTTGTGGTTCATCTGAATCTGCATGCTGAGTAAGACTTGATTTCCTTAGGACAGAGAAGGT
Source organism: Cephalophus harveyi (assembly GCA_006410635.1). Lineage (NCBI taxonomy): Eukaryota > Metazoa > Chordata > Mammalia > Artiodactyla > Bovidae > Cephalophus > Cephalophus harveyi. The sequence continues at coordinate 51,138 of SJYT01048712.1, read as the reverse complement.
ATGGCACCTGTTCATTCATGTTTCCTCTGAGGGCTTCCCTGGTGGCTCAGAGGTTAAAGGGTCTGCCTGCAATGCAGGAGACCTGAGTTCAATCCCTGGGTCAGGAAGATCCCATGGAGAAGGAAATGGCAACCCACTCCAGTATTCTTGCCTGGAGAATCCCATGGGCAGAGGAGCCTGGTGGGCTACAGTCCATAGGGTCGCAAAGGGTCGGACACGACTGAGCGACTTCATGTTTCCCTCTGAGGGCTTCCCTGGTGGCTCAGAGGTTAAAGCGTCTGCCTGCAATGCAGGAGACCTGAGTTCAATCCCTGGGTCAGGAAGATCCCATGGAGAAGGAAATGGCAACCCACTCCAGTATTCTTGCCTGGAGAATCCCATGGGCAGAGGAGCCTGGTGGGCTACAGTCCATAGGGTCGCAAAGGGTCGGACACGACTGAGCGACTTCATGTTTCCCTCTGAGGGCTTCCCTGGTGGCTCAGAGGTTAAAGCGTCTGCCTGCAATGCAGGAGACCTGAGTTCAATCCCTGGGTCAGGAAGATCCCATGGAGAAGGAAATGGCAACCCACTCCAGTATTCTTGCCTGGAGAATCCCATGGGCAGAGGAGCCTGGTGGGCTACAGTCCATAGGGTCGCAAAGGGTCGGACACGACTGAGCGACTTCATGTTTCCCTCTGAGGGCTTCCCTGGTGGCTCAGAGGTTAAAGCGTCTGCCTGCAATGCAGGAGACCTGAGTTCAATCCCTGGGTCAGGAAGATCCCATGGAGAAGGAAATGGCAACCCACTCCAGTATTCTTGCCTGGAGAATCCCATGGGCAGAGGAGCCTGGTGGGCTACAGTCCATAGGGTCGCAAAGGGTCGGACACGACTGAGCGACTTCATGTTTCCCTCTGAGGGCTTCCCTGGTGGCTCAGAGGTTAAAGCGTCTGCCTGCAATGCAGGAGACCTGAGTTCAATCCCTGGGTCAGGAAGATCCCATGGAGAAGGAAATGGCAACCCACTCCAGTATTCTTGCCTGGAGAATCCCATGGGCAGAGGAGCCTGGTGGGCTACAGTCCATAGGGTCGCAAAGGGTCGGACACGACTGAGCGACTTCATGTTTCCCTCTGAGGGCTTCCCTGGTGGCTCAGAGGTTAAAGCGTCTGCCTGCAATGCAGGAGACCTGAGTTCAATCCCTGGGTCAGGAAGATCCCATGGAGAAGGAAATGGCAACCCACTCCAGTATTCTTGCCTGGAGAATCCCATGGGCAGAGGAGCCTGGTGGGCTACAGTCCATAGGGTCGCAAAGGGTCGGACACGACTGAGCAACTTCACTTTCTTTCTGAGGGCATTTGGCACATCTTCCTAACTATTGATTGTTATTATGTTTATAAATATAATGTGAATACACTAAATATTATAGCTACATACTCACATGTAATGTTGCCTATTCATTTGCTCCAGTGTTACTTAAACTTCATTTGCAATTTGACAAACACTTTATTCGGCTACTTAGTGGCTCAGACGGTACAGCATCTGCCTGCAATGCGGGAGACCCGGGTTCAATCCCTGGGTCGGGAAGATCCCCTGGAGAAGGAAATGGCAATCCACTCCAGCACTCTTGCCTGCAAAATCCCGTGGACGGAGGAGCCTGATAGGCTACAGTCCATGGGGTCGCAAAGTGTCCGACGTGACTGAGTGACTTCACTCACTCACTTATTTGACTACTTAGTGACAGGATTGACACTAGTTAGATAAAACAGGCAGAAATGAGTGGTTACCTGGATAAGCTGGAGGTGGTGTCAAAGCGAGAGGAATTTGAGGTAACTGCTAGGTTTCCTACTGGGGAAAGAGGAGGAGCATGGGAAGATAAGGCTGAGCTCAGTTTTGGACATGTTGAGTTTCAGTTCAGTTCAGTTCAATCGCTCAGTCTTGTCCGACTCTTTGCGACCTCATGAATCGCAGCACGCCAGGCCTCCCTGTCCATCACCAACTCCCGGAGTTCACTCAGACTTACGTCCATCGAGTCAGTGATGCCATCCAGCCATCAGTGCATGGGCTTCCCTGGTGGCTCCCTAATGAAGTGCATGGGCTTCCCTGGTAAAGAATCCACCTGTCAATCCAGGAGATGCAGGTTCCATCCCCTGATTGGGAAGATCCTCTGGAGAAGGAAATGGGAACCCACTCCAGTATTCTTGCCTAGGAAATCCCATGGACAGAGGAGTCTGGTGGGCTATAGTTCATGGGGATAGCAAAGAGTCAGACAGGACTTAGTGACTAAACAACAACAAAATGAAGTGCAAGTTCATCAAGAAAATAGCTATTCTTTTTTTCTGGGTTTACTATACAGTAAGCACTATGTCAAATAACTTGCATGCATTCTCATGAATATTTGTGGTTTGTCTTATTTGGAAAGAAGAGTAAACTGAGGTGTAGAGAGATAAGTAGCTTGCCCAGTTTGCCCAAGGTGACAGTGAGTAGGTGGCAAAGCTTAGGATTTAGATGTTAGGCTCACTGACAAACCAGTGGTAACTGACCCATGAAAGTATGAGATTTTCTACCCGTTTATTGGAAATGACAGAGAGGATGAGGAACAGAACTCTGGATAATATGAATATTTAAGGAGTAAGCCGAGGAAAAATAACCCTCTACGAAAGCCAAGAAGAAGTGGTCAGAGAAACAGAGAACCAGGAGAAATCTCGAAAAGGGAGTGCTCAATACTGTCAGTTACCACAAAGGCATTTAGCAAGTAAAAGTCTGAGAGTGCATTTGCCAACGTGCAGGTCCCCAGTGTCTTTAGTGGCACATGCAAAGTCAGTGTCCAGTGATCTGAAGACTATGCGGCTCCAGTGAAACTGCGCTAGGTCCCGTGTGAATATGTTGGGCCTCCCAAACTGTAACAAAATGAACCTATTGCCAGCTCACTACTTGGAAATGTGTTTTTAGTCCTACTTTCTTTGATTATTGCAAAATTCCCAAATAATCCAATAGGGCTATTGGATGGAGGTGGGATGGGTAAAAAGTGTTCACACATGCCCAGGAAAAATATTTCTAAAATGCCACTTATGATAAGAACCAGAAGTGGGAGGGCAAAGGAAAGTTTTTTCCAAATCTGGCATAAAAAGTCATCTCAGAAACACTGAAGTATGGGAATGCTGCAGAATCTATCTTGCATTTTACTCTTTCCCCCTGTTTTTTTTTTTTTTTGTTGTTGTTAATGAATACATATACTAGAATGTCAACCACGAGGAGGAAAGCATTTCCACCCCTACAGCATGTTATTTGCATGAGGGTGGTATTGTCTTGTTTACATGTCATGGAACCTGTGACCTGTCACACGTGATTATCATGTCAGCTTATGAATATGTCAGAAACTGCAACTCCTGGCTTCCACCTCAGAGGGGAAACTGCCTGGGGATGGGGGGAGCATTCTGCTAGCCAGATGAGGCAGAGTTCTGCCAGCCCCCAGTGCCAGGGAACCCCTGGGCAATAATCAATACCAAACCTAACTATGAATAGGACCACCCAAGGGCACATGGCTGGGAACCAAACCTCCTTCCTACCTTGGTCTGATCTCTTGGCAAGTTTCCTTACTAGTCCCAGATTTCCTCCCACTTACTTGGGGAGGAATCTAGAAACAGGAGTTATTTTTAAAAGGTTAGGGCAGGAGGAAGGGTTGGAAAGCCACTCTCAGATACTGGAGCAGTCATGAGGAAGAGGGTTCTGGTTAATTACACAATCCAGAGCTTCACATTTTAATAATCACTGATGGATGGATGGAAGTCAAGACAAAAGCCAAGGAAAGATCTACACGTGTTTGGAGGCTTTGAATTAGAAATGCTCTCTTCTAACTCTTCCCCAAAGGAAGTTACATGGGGAAAACAAAGTAGTGAATAGGGAACTACACAGGCCACAGCCTTCTCTGAGGCCTTCTAAGTTCCCAGGCAAAGCCTGCCGCCTGCTTGGGAGATGAGCATGTGCTCAGAGCCACAGCTTCTCCTCTTCTGACATCTTTCTGCCAGATGGTTGTTCTCGCATTCTAGAGGTGCTTGGCCCTCCTGGTTCCTGCAACCTGAGCCCAGAGAACTTTGATCCACCAGTTTTCCCCTCCCTCTACTCCCCTGATGAGCAGGACCTGGCGCCTAGAGGAAAGGAGAGGCCAGGTGCAGAGACCCTCGGTGCTCAAAAGGAGCTCCCTCGCCTGCCTCTGTGTACTGGAGGTACCATGTCCCCACTGACTCCAAGGCTGACTCTGAGGGTTCCAGGTCAGCCATCTCCCACCTGGCCAGCTGGCAGCAGGCATGGACACCTTTCACCATTTACCGGGTGAATGAGCTCCTTGCTCACGAATTTCCCTGTAGAGTTATCCCGATCACTTTTCATTACAATCCAGAATCTCAATACAAATGTTTTGTGTAAACATAATAAGGGTGTGGATCCAACCCACTAGTAATTGTTAATTGAAAAAAAAAAAAAGGCAAAAAACCCCACAAGGACCTAAACAAACAAAGATCAGTTCTGCAGGATCTGTGCCAGGAGGATTTGCTTTCTTGGGGACCTTCCTGGAGGGTCCTCCCAACTCACCCTGCCGCCGAAGATCCCTGCGGTGAGAACTCTGGGACTTGGTCTCTGCTGTTGAGGCCTATGGATACCCTGGAAGGAGCTGCCTTCTGGAGCAGTGAGGAGTCCTGGGGACCTTTCCCACAGGATTTCAAAAAAGCATGCCTGACTGCAAGAGGTGGGGGTGGGGGTGGGAGTGGGGTGCCGCCTGCCTTCAAACCTGGTCCCAACCTAGCATCTCCCTTCCCTTGGACATCCAGGGAATCTGCCTCTTAGTTCCAACTTCTTCTGGGCTTCAAGGACACTCTGTCTACCTTCTGCCCCTCAAGTAGCCCTCAAATGCCAACCCAATTCCTGGAGCGGGCCTTCCAGGCTTCGGGACTTAAGCGCAGAGCAGACAGCCCCGCTGCGGCAGCCGGACAATCCCGGTACAGTCTGCTGGTATTTGGGCTCTCGGTCCAGAAGACATTTTGGGGAAATATTGCGCATAGAAATATACATATACATATGCATAAATTACACATTTGGTCGACAAGTGTTAAGCAAATGTGTCTGGTGTTTCGTTGAAATTGTTAGCATCTTGGTATTGGCAAGATCGGTTGATATTATCCCAAGTGGATGATATTAGAGAGCACCTGGTTTCCCTGGAAAACACGGCGGAACAGTACTGGAGACGTTCAGTTACGTTTCCAACTGTTCATCTCTTCCCAGTCGCTCGCTACCTCTCGGTTACCAAGCAGGCCGACGGCACACTCTGGACAAGGCAACTTTGCCCGAAGCTCAATCTCCTCTCAAATGGCAGAGATCAGTGGGTCTTTGGGGGAAGTGGCAAGTCCTGTGGAGTGTCAGAAGCCTCTGGTTCCTTATCCAGACCTTTGTCACAAAGCGCAGTTCGGTCGGTATCAAGGACGAGAAGAAATAGTAAAATAGAACCGTGTAATGAGGGTGGGGGAGGAGGGAAAGGTTAGGGCCTGCTCCGTTTCTGGGAAGATTCAGGCTGACTCGGCTGCGGGGACAAACCCAGCGGCTCCTCGCAGTGCGTGGAAAGGAGAAACAGCCCCTCGGCCCTTTCACCCAAGCGCGTGCAGCCGGACGCCGGGTGAAAAGCTCTCTATGAGATAAAGTCGCGCCGTTCCAGCCGGTGGCACTGACACACGCGGCGCTCGGCTTCGGCGCGCGCAAGCAGTGGTTTTGGAAATCTTCGTGCAAGGCACCCGCCTCCAACGCTCCCACTCCTGCGGGCCCACCCGGGAGCTCGTCCGTCTCCCACCAGCCTCCCGCTAGCCCTGCCGCGCAGCTCGCCCCGGCCCAGACGCGGACAGCTGTTGAGACTTGGAGCCGCGACCACTGGGGAGACGGAGCGACGGGCTCGGCGCAATGCGCGACGCTGGCGGGGCTCTGGGGCTCCCGGTCGGGGGTGCGAGCTGGCGGGTGCGGAGGAGGGGGCTGAGGGGGTAGCAGGGCGAAGGGATGGAAAGAGGAGGGGGGAGTGGGTGGACTAATGATGAAAAAGTCTTCTCCATCCCGGCTCCTTAATTAAATGCATGGAAAGAACCGAGGCGAGCACATCTGGTTTCAATCTGCAGCCCTTTGATGGCATCAAATGTTCTTTTCCTAGATCAGGGCTGGAAGTTCTGGGCTAACTATGGCCGTTTGGAGCCCAGAAACCATTTACACACACCCGGACCCTTCTTTCTCTCCAGTCCAGCCTCTGGGCTATAGCAGGAAAAGTTTAGTTATCAAGCGAGTGGGGGAATATGTGTGTGTGTGTGTTTAAAGAACATAAAACGCCACAAATAAGCACTTAATATTTTACTTACTCGTCATATAGTAACTCATTTCTAATGAGACTATTAAAGCTGTTACTAAATTCCAACAGGTCATGAAAAAATCGCTCAGCACCTCTCTGTCCTCTGTCAAGTTAGGGCTCAGCAGTCGGACGACAAAGCCTTATCCGTAGATTTAGACGCGGGTTGGTCCACCCCTCTCAGTCCTTCCTCCCCTCCCCCACCCCGCGCCAGCCGGACTGGACCCTGAGCCTCCGCCCGCAGCTGCTCTAGGAGTGCCCTGCTTCCTCCGCATCTGGGCAGCGCGACTCTCTCGGCTTAGCGTCGTAGCCTGGGGAAGCAACCTTGGCCGCACCAAAGAGGTTACGAAATTGGCCAGGGTTGGGGGAAGGGGAGCAATTATGACAAACTCCTAGAGTCCTTTCTTGCAGCTAAATAAATATGTAAATTTCCTACTGCCTGGCCCTGGGATTCCTAGCCGCGCGGAGAGACTCGAATCGATTCAGAGCCTTCTAGATCTTCCCCAACCTACCTTTAGTCCACGCAAGAAGCGTGGAAGAGCCTTCCATTATGATCGCTCTGGTCATTTTATCACATTATTTAATAGACTCTCTGCAGAACCGAATGTAGCCTTAATCTCCTGCTCTCTCCCTTGCTCTTAGGCGCTCCTTCCACCCCCACCACCCCCAAATTGTTAGAACAGCAGGAAATGTTATTTTTTTTTTAAAAAAAAAAGCAGAGAAGAAAATTTGATTGAGACAGTTGTGGATTTTTTCCAACAAATTTCCCCGCAGCTGTTATCAAAACATGCAAATGAGATTTTCCAACAGGATCTTAAATCTGGAGGAGTTAATGCCGAAGCAAAATAATCAGCCCGTTTGAAGTGAATGTGGGTTTCGGTTTGTCTTTTCTCCCCGTGATACTATTGCATGGGAATGATAATTAGACCTTTACTTAAAAAATCCAAAGGGGCTCTCTTCCTTTTTTTTCCCTCCCTCTTTCCCCCCACCTCCCTCTCTCCCTCTCTTGCTCCCTCCCTCTCTCTTTCTCTCTTGCTCAGAAGTTGGCAAAGGGGGTTTTCTTAATCAGACTGTTTTCTGGTCCGAGGGAAAGGAGGAAGAAGGAGATTGTGATGGAGAAAGGGGGTCTGTAAACCGTCAGGCACCGCACAAAGGCTTTGCCACGTAATTACAGGCTCCTATTAAGTCGAGATCTGCCCTCCCAGGGGTCTCCAATTTTCTTGTATTCCCTACAAAGCCTCCTCTGCATGCCAGTTTGTGCCTTTTGAAGTGCCAGAGAGCTTCTTGATCCAACTGAGAAGGAAAAGGGAGCTCAGCGAGAAGAGGGGGAGAGAGCGAAGGGAACGGGGGAAACCCACTACCACCCTCCTTCGGACTCTTGGAGCCCCCCGCTTTTTTTCCCCCCTCCTTACGAAAAGTAAAGTGAGACTCCTGCTCTCCAATACATCTGCAAGACATCACCCTCTCCTCCTGAAACTTTAGTCACTCCTGAGAATCCACAGGAGTGCAGAGAGGGGGAACACGTTTTCTTGAAGATGTTTTAAAGCTGGAACAAGCCTTCTTCTGTTGGTGCTTGAACTCTTGCCTGGGAATAACTTTTTTAACCTTAAAAAAAAAAAAAAACCCACTTTGATTCTTCTCTCCCACCCCTTCTTCTCTCTTCTTCTGTTTGCCTAACTCCCCCGCCCTGCTGGCCTCTCCTTTCCTCTCTCCCCCTTATTATTATTTTTAGTGCGTGCGTGTGGACACTTTTGGAGAGCTGGAAGGGATTTTCTTTTTTTTCTTTCCTGACTTGAACATAGGGTGACTTTTCATTTTATTTTTTGGTGTGGATTATCTCTTTGGATCGCGCCGGACTTGGCGTCAGGAAAGCAACCGAGGCTGTCGAAAGCTGCTGGTGCAGAATTCTCTGCTCTTACAGAAGGGGGTCCCCCGCCCTCTTTCCACTTTTTTTTTGTTCTTCCCCTCCTTCTCTCTCTCTCTCTCCCTCTCTCTCTCCACTCCCCCCCTCTCTCTGCCCCACTCGGCTCCTCTCCCCCCTCGCGCCCACAGCGTTTGGTGTTGATTCGAGCGGGAAAGGGGGGTGGGTGGGATCGGAGGGGAAGACCATGACCTCCAGCTACGGGCACGTTCTGGAGCGGCAACCGGCGCTGGGCGGCCGCTTGGACAGCCCGAGCAACCTCGACACCCTGCAGGCGAAAAAGAACTTCTCCGTCAGTCACCTGCTAGACCTGGAGGAAGCGGGGGACATGGTGGCGGCGCAGGCGGACGAGAGCGTGGGCGAGGCGGGCCGGAGCCTACTGGAGTCGCCGGGACTCACCAGCGGCAGCGACACCCCGCAACAGGACAGTGAGTGAGGGGGCGCATGCCCGCGGGGTGTGTGTGTGTGTGTGTGTGTGTCCCGGATCGGGGGCGGGGGCGTCCGGGCTGGGCGGCTGGAGCTCGCCGGGGGCCGGAGGGAGAAAGTCAGGAAAGACGAGAGGTTGGTGGCAGTGGCCAGAGGAAGGGCCGATCACAGACGGAGGGAAGGGGAGGGCTCCGCCGAGGAACGAGCCCGGGCGGACGCCTGAGGGAGGCTCCGAGGCCCCGGCTGGGGTCAGGGACACTGCCCGCCGCGGACTCTCGCAGAAGCCGGCTGCGCTGCCTCTCCGTCCCGGACGAGCGCGGCTGGCGGATCTTCTCGCCTGCCGGCCGAAAGGGCTGGGCAGGAAAAGGGTCCCAGATCGGTGTAAACTCGGGGAGCCCGCCCTGTTTGAGAAGGCATAGGGTTAAGGATGCTGAGTCGGGTCCGGAGGGCTTCTCCTGGGTGGCGTAAGCGGGTTGGAGGGCGGAAGGGACCGAAGGGGCGGAGGGCACCGCGTACAGCGAGTTAGACCCGCGCTGCTTCCGCGGCGCAGCGCGCTCGGGCTCCGAAGGCCGGAGGTGCCAGAGGGGCGGCCCTGGAGCGCCCGGCTCGAACGCCGTGTCCGCTCTCTGTCTAGGAATGTAGCCTTCACCTGCCTAAGGGTTTAAGACTCTCGGTAGAATGAAAGGCCTGAATGACACGGGGAAACTCAGACGAAGCAAAGGGAGGGTCCTTTAGGGGTGAAACCCGAGCCGCTGCTCCGCATGGTCCCACACAGGAGAGATGCGCGACGGAGGCCCGGGCTCCAATGCCAAGCCCGGTGTTACACTGGAAGAACTCTCCCTAATAGCTCTAAGATTTCCAGAAAAGTCCATGTAGAGTCTCCTTTTGGCACTCTCCGTGATTGCTATCGCGTCCCCAAGGAACTCTCGCCTTATTACTAGCTGTGCCTTATGAAACGTGACTTCAGGTATATTCATACGTCCTGGAGGAGTCTATAACAGACCTGTCACCTGGCTTTCTCCTCAAGGTTGCAAGAGTCAGAACTTGGCTGGAAGTTTTTAAATGAGGCTGATCCCTTTCCATGCTATTATTTGCTGACTGCTCTTTCGTCTTGGAACTCAGAGGCTGTGGAACCAGGGAACCCACTGGCAATCTATGATTTTCAAATAACAGTGCCAAGGTCAGACTCTTGGAAAACACATAGCAAAGCAAACAGGATTTAGAAACAGCTGGAAGCAAGTCCTGTGCAAAGTGGTGGGAGAGCAGCGCTGAAACAGGCCACAGGGAGAGCCCATCCCTACCGCAGGCCGCCTGCCCGTCGCCCTGCATCCCTGGTCCAGGCCTGGGCTTCCCTCAAAGTATTTTAGCCAGAAGCAAACTAGGGCCCATCCACCCTACTATGGGCATGGGCAGAGGGTGATGGGGCATCTGACCTGGCCAGGCACTAGGGAAAAACTGAGGAATGAAGACCCAGTGTCCCCAGGTCCTGGCTAGGTGCAGAGGTGTCCTTGTTGAGGTTATTGGCACCTTCTGGGGAGCTGCCCGCTGGTGGCACAGGCAGGGAGCAAATTAATAGATGGTGTAGGCACTTGTAGCTCAAGAAAATGCACTGTGAAATAATATTTAAACACTTTACTAGGGAATATTTTACCAACTGAGCTATCAGGGAAGCAGAGAGTAGGGAGAATAGTATTCTGAATTTCCACTTGCCTATCACTCAACTTCACGGCTAATTATTAATCACAGCATTTACCATTATTCAAAGAAGGCTGGAGCCACAACAGAAATCAAGGTCATGAAGAAACTGTGGCACAGAAGGTCAGGGTGCGTTGAGGGAGACCAGCCAGGGTTGCTTTGCCCTAAGAGCAAGCAGAGGGCTGTGTAAAGCAGACCCAGGGTAGGTGGCCAGAGCAAGCCCAGGGTCCACACAGGCCAGAGCTGGAGGTATGATGATAGTTCCTGTCTTTTGACTTTATGTGGATGCACAGAGAGGGGAGTTTGGGTTCACGGTGGCCTCCTAGTGGGTACCCAGCAAGGAAGCACCCCTAATCTGAGGTGAGGCTGCAGGCTAGCGTGGGGAGGAGACTCAGGGATGGCTTCTTCTAGACCCAGGCCTGAGGCTGCGTTGAGCACGTGGCAACTGTGGGGCGCTAGTTTGCTAGGGGACAGGCAAAGGGCAGCAGGAGGAGTTGGGGACGGTCTGTCCTGAGGAAAAGAGATGAGACCTGTGGGAACCTGCCCACTTGATACTTGAGTACATCACAGAGTTTCTAGGAGTAAGAAACGACCCTCAAAAAGGAAACCGAGATTCTGGGGGAAAGCATGCTTGAAGAAGAATGGTAGACAAACAGTTCCAGCAGGAGGCCACAGAATGCAGTGGGAGGTGATGGGGATGAACTTTTGGACACCTGGGCCTGAGGAAGTAGCCAAAATCACACACACACCCAAACACCGCCATAGGCCTTGCTTTCTGGGGATGACCAGGGCCCATCCTTCTAACAAATGGGTAGTTGCTTTTAGAAGCCGTGTTTCCTCAACCTCCTTTCCCATCTCTGGGGTGAGAATGAGAGGGTCTGGTAAGCTGAGTGGTAGCAAGTGTTCAGGAGGACCTTTGTCTTTAGTCTTGGGCCCCAACCAGGAGATGCCAAGGAAGCTGTCACAGCTACCCAGAAGTCAGGACTGGTGGAGTGCTACTGGACTTTTAGTTTGCCATGGACAGCGAGGCTCAGACTGTGAATCAGAGAAGAGTCTCCAGGCAGAGGGCAAGAGCTAGGCTTGCCAGCTGCAAGGGACAGAGGATGGCACCAAGAGTCAGGCGCTTTTTGCAGTGTGCTGGGTGTCTACTCCGGAGAAGGCAATGGCACCCCACTCCAGTACTCTTGCCTGGAAAATCCCATGGATGGAGGAGCCTGGTAGGCTGCATTCCATGGGGTCGCTAAGAGTCAGACACGACTGAGCGACTTCACTTTCATGTTTCACTTTTATTCATTGAAGAAGAAAATGGCAACCCACTCCAGTGTTCTTGCCTAGAGAATCCCAAGGACGGGGGAGCCTGATGGGCTGCCGTCTATGGGGTCACACAGAGTCGGACACGACTGAAGTGACTTAGCAGCAGGGTGTCTACTAAAGTGAGAAACCATAATCTCCTTTGGAGAGATGGGGAACATTTCAATGACCCCTTTTCTTCTCAGAGCTATATAGAAACATGTCCTCCCTAAAGTTTCTATTCAACTCAAATAAGTAAAACAAACTGTATTTACACTTGCAATGTTAGACTATTAATTTTGCAGATTTTCCAATTACAAACTGGACCCATCTTAGCAAAGAGGAGCCAAGCACTGTCCAAAGTGAAGGCTTCCCACTGATCTCCTGCAGGCCACACCACAAGTCGGTTTCCCCCCTTTTTATTCACTCCACTTTCCTCTCTGTTGAAGGATTTCTTTCTCCTTTTACTGATATTCCCAACCTAGTAAATTTCTCAAACTTCTGGGTTCAAACACTTTCAGTGATTAAAGAAACGGTTCTTTAACACCGTTAGAAATCCAGTGGCTAATGGGGGAGTGTGGCTGTGAAGGGTGGGGTGGCGGTGTAACAGAGGTAGTCTGGGAGAGGAAAGAGGAACAGGGCATAAAAATAGGCAGACCTACCCCTAGGGGGACGGTGCATCCCGCTGTCATTTCTTAATCTGAACTTCTGCAAACTTTTAAAAAAGCGCCTGCCTTCCACGTTCCCAACCTCTAAATTAGTGAAACCAGATTGTCCTAATAAGACCTTTTGTTGGAAACACATGTAGTCATAAAAAGGTAGACGGAAAGTCAATTAGACACGCGCGCGCACACGCACGCATTCACAAGGCGGTGCTAAGTGTGCACAGGGAGCAGCTGGGCCCCGGGCCGCTGTGCGAGGCAAATACAGAACAGCGGTGCGGGAAAATCGATTTGTCACAAAGGGAGAGGTGTAAACGCGGCGCGAAGGAATCACCCGCCCAACCCGCCTGCCGCACTCCCGGGGCCCCATTTCTGCCTGCTCTTCAAGGCCAGGGAAACGCCCTGGAGAACACCGGGCGCTCCCCTGTTGGAATTCACAGCGGAACATCGGTCCCCTCCGGAGTCTGTATTTGCAACACCTATGGCACCAGAAATCATCTGCGGCAACACCCCGGGAACCTGGAGCCGGTGCCGCCACTCTGAATTTGGGCCTCAGTGATCTCGATTCAAGGGGGAGTCAACGAAATACACCGTTTTAAGCGTAGCCTGGAAATATTTTTTTCTCTTTAGAGGAGGCAGTGAAATCCAGGATCAAGAGAGGTCACTGAGTCCCCAGCGTCGAATGTCAAGTCCAGAAAAGATGTGAATCTTGTTTATCTCACATGCAGGAGCGAGGGGCTGAATGGCCTCAGTATTTCGAAGAAACTGACAGTCTAGTGACTTCCTCCCGCTTTGGAGCAAGGGCACTTGGAGTTTGAAGCGTCGGGGTGGTGAGCCTCTAAAATCCGAGGCCCCGGCTGCCAATACTCCGCGGGGCTCCAGATCCCCCAATTTTAGAAGTCAGTGAGTCACTGGCTCTATCGTACATTTCACCGAGGAGGCCCTGGCGAGACTCCGGAGCGCCTTTCTCTCACCTTGGGCGTCACGCAACCCTGCTTTTTTGCTTGGCGACTTTAACTTTCCCCTGGCGAGCTCAGTTCAGAACCAGGGGCGTCGGGTGGGCAGCAACAGGTCACACGGGTCCCTGCAGTTCCTTCGTCTTCCCAGGGGCGTCATTTTAGATTTTACGACACGGGTAAATAAATCATCTCCAAATCAACAAGTCACCCCCCTCCCGCCCCTTGCGAAAAAAATCCTCAGCAATTTCAGAGCCAAAATTATGTTCCTACTTCACCGGCTCAGATCCCCTCAGATACGAATTTTGAACGTTGCTCTGGCCAGTAGCCACCTCCGGGAACATTACATTTTTTCACATTTAAATAACATCTATAGATTATCAACGTTGAGGATCTCTAGACCAATTTGATTTCTCCTTTAAAAAATGTGTTTCTTTTACAGTTCCTCTCCCCTATCTTGTTTACCTGCTCACTCTCTTTAGCAGGGCAAACCGTCTAAGCAGACCTGTAGCTCCTGGAGAACCCCAGTCCTTTGCCCGAGCAAGCGCCAGGGCCTCGGGTACAAGGAAGTTGCAAATATGTGCGCGCCTGTGCGTGCGAACTTCGCGTGCCTCCCGTTTCTGGCGGTGCGCACTTTCAATAGAATATGTATTTATTTTTTACCCTTTAGTAGAGATGGGTCAGTAAAAGCCATAAGAAGTACAATTTTTAGGAATGGGGGAGTGGATTTGTAGAAAAGGAGATAAGGCTTGCATTGTGCTCATATTTTTCTTTGCAGTGGGTGGAAGAGCTTTGGGAGGAGAGGGTGACAATCCTTCCGGGGAACAAAAACGGAGGTTCAGCATCCTCCATACAAGTGATTTGTAAGTTCAACCAACAGGATCCTCAGAGCATTCCTCCGAGCTAGGGATACCGACATTTACAGGAAAAATTTCGGGTCCAATTCCCAGTTGCCACTTGGTGTCCAAACATTTACAGAACTACCTGTGATTGCGCGCGATTGTAATCTGATTGGACGGTTTTTTTTGTTGTTGTTGTTTTTCCTTTCTTTCTTTTTAATTGGGGTTTTAATTTAAGGTGGGGCGAGCGCCAGTCCCATAGGTTTGGTACCCCCTAACTTTTAAAAAATTCAAAGAAGATGCACATGTCAACAGCATTATTATTTATACACAAGATTTTGGATTCTTGTAAAATCAAATAGTTTGATGAACAGGTTAAAAACACTCAATTAAAAACCAACCATCTCAAACAGTAAATAATAGTATCAACAAACCACCACGACTTCCTTTTCTCTGAATGCTGTTTGTTATAAAACCAATAAATGCGGAGATAAAAGGTCGAGATGTTTGAGGGACAGTCATCGGTGTTGAGCGGTCAGAGGGTTTGATTTTCACGTATGAAAATTTTTGAGCAAGGAGTCTCCACCGTGGTCTGAATATTAGTAAATTCTTGGCGTCCTCATTTGTCTAATTTAGTGAGGCAGCCTGAAGGAAGCAGTCCTACAGAGAATTATGGGCTATCAATTTTAGGTTTAAGACCAAAAGAAAGAAAGGAAAAAAAAAAAAAAAAACCACTACATTTCACTTGTCCTGGAACCACTTTTCTTGATGAAAAAATATTTGGGAAGCCGATTATAGGGGCAATAGCCACTTTAGGGGAGGGGAAGGGGAACAAAGGCACACGTGGTGGTGGGTTAGGGAAATTTTATGAAAGAAAATAAAGAAAACATGTCAGAACAAATCAATCACAAACACAAGTGACTTCTCAGAGGAGTCTGAGGACAAGCAGAGTCAAGGATTTCGCTGGTCCCTCTGAAGCTCTCAAATGCAGGAATTTATGTAGGTCTGAGTTAGGATCAGAATGCTGTCTTTGGGTCCTTGGGGCATCGGATGGCCCAGTCGCTTTGCTGCACCACCGTAGTGAGGGAGCTCTAACTCTTAAGAACTTTGGGCCTCCTTTTTGCCATTATTGGTTTCCCCCACACTCAGTTCCAAAGGAGAAATACGTTTGAAAAAATGTGAATCCCCAGGACCCGAGTTATGAGAAAAGACAGGGACAGCTTCTCTGGTTCTTATTTTGTCTACTTTCATGGGGTTATTTGCAAGCGATTAGAAATGTTCTTAACAAGGGGATGAGAGACTGTAATGAAACTTTCATGCAGAAATGGCGATCGCACTGGCCAGAACTGCAGACTCTGACTCTTTTTTGCCGGGTGGGTTGCAGGAGATGTGGCGGAAGAAGTAGAGTGAAGGAAAATTAATTCAGTAAATCAGCGAAGATAAATAGAGCCATAGTATTTTAGATTTTAAAGTTCTCCATCTCTGCTGGCCTGGACAAAGATGCAATCCCCCGCCCCACCCCACCTCAGCCCTGGTCCTTCCAATTCCAAGGGCGCTGGGGCGCAGCTCTCGGCTAGATCGGACTCTCGAGCTTTCCTAGAAGCTCCTGTCCTTGCTTTCTCTCGCCGAAAGGGGGCGCATTCCTCCCAGGTCAGGGCTGGAACTTAACCCCCGCCTTCAAAAACTCTTGGGTGCCAGCAGGAGAGAGAGACATTCTGGAAGACCACTCTACACAAGTAGCAAGAGATCCGAGATATCACTAGACTGCTGAACTGTATGCTCCACATGCGTTTTAACGGAAACTTCTTTGCAGTGAAAATGGTGAGGATTCCAGGGTTAGCAGGAAGAGGCAGGAGGAGAGTGGGACTAGATGACCCTGGATAAGTGGGTGATTGGGCTGATGCCTGGGTTCCATGGGGAAGGAGAAGGTCTGTCCCTGTGGAGGTGGGTGAGACTTTTCTCTAGATGAACGCCAAGTATTTAAAGAAAGAGGGGCAGATTTGAGAGACAGGGAGCTAGCCATATCAATGAGACACTGCAAAATGGCCACAGAAACCCTCCTAGTACCTGGAGTCCTTAGATAGAGCAGAGCTTTGGCCACCTTAGAGTTCCTTTTCCCCTCAGGGGAGAACAGTAGCTGCTCCCACTGTCTTGTGTGTGTGTGCAACTTGGGCATTTCCAACCCCTGAATCTGACTCCTGGCCTCCACTGATCCTTCCTTTTGGGGCAAGGGTTTCAAAAGACTTACGGGAAAGATAAGGATATGCCTTTAGCAAGTCTTGGGATTTTTCTTCTTCTCTCTTGGTTTATTTCTCACTCTTTGACCTTGGAGGGTCAATAGGACAAGTCAATGCTGGGAAAAACAAAGTGGCAGAATGAATATTTTGTCTTCTTAGCATCCATGGTGGTTAACACATACTTTCCAAGATAATCTTGAGCTTGGGTATTCACTAGAAACAGAAGTGTGAGGCCAGAACTGGAAGGGAAATTACTTTCCCACAAACGTTTGTCTGAGAGTAAGAACATTTACCTCATTCACTTAATTTCTCACCATCAGCCATGTCATTATGTTTTAAAGGACCTCACAGGGCTGGAAGGTGGTGTAGTTACAAATAAGCATAAGAACAGATGGGTGCTCTTCCAGTGCTCGGAATACATATGGGGAGGCCAAATCTTTTCAAAGACAATTGAGATATACAACTTAAAGGCCAAGGGGCCCAACTCAATAAAAATTTGAGCCAGAATATGCTAAGTTCAATCAGCTTGACTATGGGCAAAGTGAAGGGCCTAGCCAGCACTTTGGATATATACAGAGAACCACGTTTTCTCAAGATTCCATTGTATTTATCCACACAAAGTCATGCTAGTCTGCAAAGGGTTTAGTAGAATTGGCTTGGGCCTGGTGAGTGGTAGGGAGACGGTGTCCTGCCCTTCTGAGCTTATCCATCATCCTTTCCTTTGAATTCATTCCCTGTACCCCAACTGGCTATCCACGACCTGTGTGCTGCAGAAAAAACTGGTGCCTAGAGGCCACATGCTAAGTCACTTCAGTTGTGTCCAACTCTTTGTGACTCCATGGACTGTAGCCCACCAGGCCTCTCTGTCGATGGAATTCTCCAGGCAAGAATCCTGGAGAGTTTTGCCATGCCCTTCTCCAGGGGATCTTTCCAACCAAGGGTCCAGAAGCCTCTTAAATCTAGAATCCTTAGAAAAGGTGAGGACTTTTGATCAATAATGTACCAGGCGTTTTCTCGTATTTGTCCTCTCTAACAATTCATTTTGTAATGGCCTAGTTAGAGACTGCATGGGGATTGAGGTTTGGGGAACCGGTTACTAGTCTGTTTCTTTTACAAGTAGCTCATAAATATGTGAAGTTGAGCATTTCAATGGAAATAGGCATTGAATCTAAATCTTTATAACTGGGCACTGACACACATCACCATTAATCCAGACTGGGAGGTGACACTAAATAATTATGTACATTGTGACTTTTCTTTCAATTTTCTACCTGTGCTGCTTCCCTAAATACTGGATTATAGCAGTCATATACTGCTGGGACAGGCGGTAAACTCTCGCCTGTGCTCAGTAAATGTTTATTAAGTGATAGAATGAGCTCCCCAAGTTTAGTGGATCCCCTTGCCAACCTAATGTAAGAACTAGGCCCCCTCCCCTCCTCTTCCCACTCTAAACCCTTTAAAGGCTTTAGAGATCTCCTCTGTGTTGCATGCTCAGTTGCTCAGTTGTGTCCGACTCTCTGCAACCCCACCCCTCTCTGTAGCCTGCCGGGCTCCTCTGTTCATGGCATTTTCCAGACAAGAATATTGGAATGGGTTGCCATTTCCTTTTCCAGAGATCTCCTCTAGGCTCACCATTTTAGTAACCATGTATATACAAATGATTCCCAGTATCTATCTTTAAGGCCCCTCTTGAAGCTGCAAATCTGTGTATGCAGCTACCTAGACATTTCCATTTGAGCAGCACAAAAGGCTTCAACCTCAAAGCAACCAAAGCATGGCATCAATGAGCTCCTTTTCCCAATCTTATCCTCTCATAGCTTTTCCTATTTTCCTGTATCAAAACATGTGGTTGCAATACTCAGAAACTTTGGACTCATCCTTGACTCCTTCCTTCAAGCCTCTGTTCAATCCTACTCTAAATGCCGACAACTTTCTCAAGTCATTTGAATTCATCTCCTTTTAAAATCTTTAAAATATCTCCCTTGCTCTCTAAGCCAGCTTCCTAACAATAAGTTAGGGTCTCCCTGCATCCATTCTTGTCCTCCTCTCTGTAGATGATGACAGAGAGTGGATATAATAGATCTTCAAAGAATATTGGCTGAATGAATGAGTGAATGTTAGTGCATTTTTTACAAACATGTATATATTTGAAAAAATCATGGCTCTCCCCTTCTTTAGAATTCACAATTGCTTTTCATTCTTTTCTAACTCAAGACCAAATTTTTGTCTTGTTCTTTTTTAAAAATCACTCTTTATAATCTATATTTTTATCTCTGCCCCAGCAATCTGCTCAATCACACATACACATGCAGATCTGGACCATTCCTCTGCTTTCCCTGGCATGCTAGTTAGGCTAGTCCATGTGCTCTAGTCTCTTTTCTGATTCTTTGACTTCTGGTCTGAAACGTCCCTGCTCTGTGGCTCTTTTGTCCAAACCCACCCATGCTACCTTTCAAGGTTCTGCTCCCATGATCTACTTGCAACACCTTTGACTGCCTCTTTCAGACCAAGCCAATCCCTTTTTTCAGTGCTTACTGTAGAAATAATCAGTTCCTGTGCAAGTAAACCTTAATTCTTTTCTAAATATTTTATGATTGTTAATTTACTTTGAGAAGTTTCTTAAGATTACAGGCTTTTTTTTAGGAGGGGAAAAGATTTATTCCACAGTTTCAGTACACAAATAAATCAAGTAGATAATCGGGAGAGCAATAGATAATTGCTTCCACTCAATTGGAAGCACTGAGTGGTTCTTCTGTTTATGAAATCTTTAGTGCAAGTAATTTTTAAAATATGAATAATACCTAAGTGCGATTCAGGCTTATTTTAGAAAATGTATTATTTTACATTAAAAAGTCTTAGCGGGAAAGTCAAGTCACTTATATTTCACCACCCTGAGGTAGACGCAGGTAACAGTTTAATATTAAAGTATTTCTTTTTATCTTTTGCACAAAGCTTGTATTAACATTCTTGATGTCCAATTAAAAAAAAAATTTCAAAGATTGTGTTTCACCCAAATTAAGAAAACACACAGAGAACCCACTTGCTCTCACCGAAAAGTTAAACACACAAACAACAAACAAAAGCTCTCCAAAGATGATGAGAGCTGTGACATCACAGTTATTTCCCAGCGTTCTCAAGTTCCAGTGGGTACATTTCCAGCAGTAAAGACCTTCTGAGTAAACAGTTTCTTTTTCTTTTCTGCTTGTTCTAGCTGGGAACCTTCCCTAGACATGAGCACATGTCTCCTTTAGAAATTGGAAAAGCCTGCATAATACCTAAAGGACATTCCGAGACCACAGTTGGAGAGCTACCGCTCAAAAAAATTCGTTTTTACATGATTTAGTGAGGAAAAGTACCACAAAGCAAATTGCAGAGAAAATATCTTAAGGGACTGAAAATGTTCTATTATTGTAGATTCCTGGATCTTAACTTTCTTTTATTAAATGTTTTGAGACTCATACATGTTTTTGTAGAAAAAGGAGGAGGAAAACGATATTTTTCTGTACCCTGCAGAATGATGATCAAGTTGGATAATGACCTATTCCAGCAAACGGTAGTGTGTTTTGACAGAGAAAGAAGCACTTAGAAAAATCAAAGATAATCCATTTATCCAGATATGAAAGTCGGCAGTCCCCCAGTCCTTACTTAAAGTGATAATTGCAGAGAAAATATAAATTGTTATTATGAAGTCTGTGTAAAAATCATTCCCAGGCAAGTTTATGTTGAAACATTTGCCTGATGAGTGCAAATATTTTCTTTAGGATAAGTATTAGCAAGTGATATAACAGCATATGGAACAAAATTTTAAAATTATTAGATAGAGCTAAATAATTCACCTTCTTCCGTCTCATGAGAAAGGGGGAACAGGGAGAGTAATCATCATTTTTGAGGACTAAAAACCACACTTGCCCAATAAAAGTTTCTGCAGTTTCCCACATTGCCTAGTTCTAAAGGAGGGGAAAAGGAGAACCACCCAGAGCGCTTTGCCTACAACCAGATGTGCTGTTCAGCTGCTCTAATCCTCAAGTTCGAGGGAAGACCACAGGATGAATCCTCCACACATTTAAGAAATAAAACATAATTTGGTTCATTAATCATGAAACTGAAATCTGCAGTCTTGCTACACATATTTCAAAGGCTGAATCTCCTCTGACAAGAGAAAGAGAAAATAATATCACTGCACGTTTGATTGTTAGGAATCTGTTCTCAGCTTCCCTCAGGGAAGAAGAGATTTTTCTGTGTGTGATCATTTTTTACTCAAAATATATGAAGTGTTATTTAAATTTATAACTTTTCCTCCTTTACCCTAACATTCTCCTTTCTCAGGGTGGTGAGAATATCTATTGTCTGCACTGTTTTGGATTTTTTTTTTTGGTTTGAAGATTCAAGGCTACCTTGAACAGCCAGGAAATTCCAGCTGTGTTCGGGTAGGCCTTAAAAGTACAATAATTTAAACTGCAGTAATATACGCAGACTGCTGGTTTACTTAATTCTTTCCCTTTATTACTTGTATAAATTGACCTACTTTGTCTTAAAGGATTAATAACATTAATAATAAGAAGGATAAAGTGAGATAAAATATGAAACTACTTCACAGACTCTAAGAACATATGCCAGTGCTATTATGTTTTATAAAAGCAATTCTAAGAAGTGAGTCGGGATCACATAATTCTTTTTATTTTACAGATAAGGAAACTGTGGCTTGGAGAATTTTAGTGAACTACTGTTGAATGCCTTGAATCTTTCTCTCCTGATTCCATTTTATCTTTTTTTTTCATTGTGTCCCACCACCTTTGATGTCAACCAGATTCTTTTATATTCTTTACTGTCTAGGGAAACAACACTGAGTTAGGAGGGTGACGCCAGCGTGCCACTTCATGGCACACAGCTGTGCTGCACAAATCTCTTTTAATTCTTCTGACTCTTATTCTTTGTTATAAACTGGGCATATAACTCCCACCATAAACTGTGCCTATCTTCCTCATGGGAATGTAGCAGGCCAAAAAGATATTGCATTTGTAAAAATATTTGAGAAATAAAGGGCTAAATTTATGTACACCAGTAGATGATAAGGAGTACTAAAGGAGGCTTTTCTAAATTAACAAATAAAGATCAAAAGTAAGAATGCATTTCAATACATTTAAACTCTGTTCTCAGAAACAAGAATACTTAATTTAGATTCAGGGACACTAGGAGATTCAGAGCATCTTACTTTGTTTCTAGATAAATCCATGTTAAATGATGGTTCCATTATTTAATTACTGGTTGACTTTAGACAACTCTCTGGGTCTTGGTTTTCTCATCAAAAGAATTGGCATGTTAATATCTATCACTTGGGTTTATTGTTTGGAATGATGAAATAATGTAAACAAAGACCCCAATGCCTTACTCCCCTTCTCCTTGAATGCTTGCCCTTTCCCTGTTCTGCACTTCAACACCATCTCTGAGAAGTTCAAGCTCAGTTATGTGTTCAGTGTGGTTTCCCAATTCGTGCTGGAGGCCATTTTATGTCATTGAAATTAGGACTATTCCCATCCTCCAAAAGTCACAGTCTTACATCATACCCTTTACCGAATGACTAGGGAACATCCGTTTTAGATCTACAGTTAGGAGCTTATGTATGCCTTACAATTTTTAGTGACACTGCTAAGACCACACCATAAGTTCCTGCAGCTCCAGGAGTCTGACTCAGACATTCCTGACTAAGGTTATTTCTTTCAGGTCAACCTCCCCTTCTTTAGCATGAAACAGTATTGCACATCTTCTTGAAGTTCGAGATGGCATCAACCTCTCATATCTCCATGTGCTTCATCCATCACTGCACACTTTTATTGTGACTGAAGAAAACAAATACCCACCCCCAATGTAGACATCGAATTTAATTATGACATATGTTTAGGATACCAGGTGTCAAGACTTCTTATCCAGACCTGACACAGCCAGTAAGTTTCTAGGAGGCCAATCATGTTACAGTTTCTCTGTGGTATAGCATCTATAACGTAGCTAACTGTCTTACCACTCCTCTGAGGTTTCTGTGGGGTTTACTTATTTTTTTTGTACATGAATAATATCATGTTAACTGTGATTATACATAAAGTTGCTATTCTTTTTGCCAACTTAGACTTCCTAAGCAGTTGAGTAAGATAAACATTCTGTTCTCAGTTTGATATGTGACCTGCTTTCATATGTATAGCTTTGAAATCTGATAAACTTGGAAGACATACAGACTGCATTTCTATATCATGAAGCATCCAAGACTTTTTTTTTTTTTTCCAAGCAGTTAACGATTAACTCCTCCTGGCATTCCTCCATAGCAGAACAGCATGGCTAATGCTTGTGGTGCATGAAGAGAAAATGGGTCACTGTGGGTGAGGCACTTTGATGACGGCTTACTGCAAGACTTGTGTGCTAGATGTCTAGAGAAGCAGGGTGCCATATATCTTCTGCACACAATAGAAGAGAGATCATCTCCTAAACATACTCAGTAGTTATTAGTCAGAGATTAGGAGCATAGCTCTGTCAGGATTATTGGTTTTGACATATGGAAAAGTGTTTGTGTGTTCGCTAAAAATATTTTGTGCACTTTACAGTATTATGTAGTCTCTAACTGGGGGTGTAGATAACTGGCTTACTGCTTTCCTTTAGGGAGCATGTAGTCCTCATCTAGGAAAATTGTCCTTTGGTCTTCGTAGTCTTCCATTCTTTCTCCTGTATATGTCTCTCCCACGAGCAGTTCATTTTTAATGATTTGGAGAAAAAGGATGAAGAGAAATAAACAGATAATCTGATTCTTTCCCTAATGTGTTTGCAATCTAATCCTGTATGTCTTTTTAAAAATTTTATTTCATTGATTAATTTATTTTTGGTTGTGCTGGCTCTTCATTGCTATACTTGTGAGTGGGGCTACTCTCTGAGTTGTGGTGTGTGGGCTTCTCATTGTGGTGGCTTCTCTTGTTGCGGATCATAGGCTCTGGGATGCGTGGTCTTCAGTAGCTGGGACACATGGGCTCAGCAGTTGTGGCTCCCGGGCTCTGGAGCACAGGCACAGTAGTTGTGATGCCCGGGTTTAGTCACTCCATGGCCTGTTTGATCCCAGATCAAGGATCAAACCCGTGTCCCCTGCATTGGGAGGTGGATTCTGCACCACTGAGCCACCCAGGAAGCCCGAATCCTGTGTATCTTAAAGTGTGTTGCCTAACTCACCCACGTGCATCAAAAGAAAAAGCCTTAAAATGCAGATCCTAAGACCCCATCCACACCCAGTGAATCAGAATCTCATAAACATCTGCACTTTAAATATCCTGGATGGTTTTTATACATCACAAAGTTTGAAAACACTGATGTACACCACTTTCTCTCATAGTAATTGGTATCAATTGCTGTGTTTCTTTGTGGCATCCACTGTGTAATGTGTTTTCCATTGTTATTTAACTCTCCCTAAGCATCAATCTTATCTTTTTAACCAGGTATAATATAGTTTTGAAAAAAGGGCAGAGAGGCAGATACTTTATAACTTCAGAGTACTTAGCACAGTGTTTTTCATGTTGTAGATGGCTTAATAAAAAGCAGTTATTTAAAAAAATAAATGCGTGAACAAAGTGGGAGATAAAAAAATACATAGAGCACTCACTAGGTGCCTGGCACTGTTTTAAATAGTTCACATAAAACAAAGAAAACCAGTTTGAGGCAATTATATGGAGTTGTAAAAATCTCAACTGTGATGAATTTTCAGTGATTGTTAGCTCTTCTGGGAGAAAAGCATGTGTCATAGAAGGGGCAGTCTATCACACAGATACTAATATTTGCAATTACACTTTAGTTTTAAGTAAGCTTTCAGATGAAACTATTGAACATTTAGAAAGTTATAAATCTGTATTTAATATCTTATTGTCTTACAAAGTTCTTCCTTCCTTTCTGATGGTAGATAAACCACAGTTTTTCTAATATTATGTAATTTTGTGTACTTCTACATGGTCTGAGGAAGCTAAAGTTTAATTTACCCTTTTTACAGATATTGTGGGAAGGTTGTATTTTGAAATTTCAACACTACTTTTCCAAGTTTGCCATGCTTAGAGACAAATTTATTCCATTAGTGGGCACATACATTAGCTTGGCACATACTAAAGTTACATCTCAAATGTCTCCTTTTAAGGTGTGTGCCAGGGTTTTTGCCCTAAATGGACTTTTCTGTTAAATGTCAGGCTTTGCTTTTTTTTCTAATGAAGTATATGTAAGTCATAGATTGCTGTCCAAAGAGTGTGTGGGGAGATGTGGATAGCCTTTTAAATGACAGATCATTCAGTTAAAAAGGAGTTGCATTTGGAAAAGCAGGGTTAGTGTGATTTTTAGAAAGCTCAGAGGAAGAGAACAAGAAAGGAGGGCCTTTGCAGCCGTGAGAAGGACAAAAAGCAAGGGGAAAGCTTTCCTGGAGTCATAGCTGCAGCAGAGACTACTGCTGAGTTAGAGGCCTCGAAGCCCATCTGGGATCCTTTGGTGACATAAACTTTGCTCTAGCGGTTTATGACATCACTGGAACCCCCTGAGTGGAATTACAACTCCATAATTCACAGTTAGCTGTTGTTTATTTTATATTTAATCATTTGTGGAGCATACTGGCAGTATACTCAGGGGAACTATGTGGTTATGCTCCTGCAAATCTTGTTGTTGCATAATTAAGTACGTCAGAAGTAATTCACCAGTGTCATAACATCCCATATTTCAGGTCTTGCAGATGCTGGCCTTGCTTGTGATTGTCCTGAAAACTATCTTTGTTGACTCACCTTATCAATGAGTTTTTCTCTGAGCCGAACAGTTACGAAAGGCAGCTGGGCTTCCTGGTTTAAATGATTTTCTAAGTAGCAAGCATAATGCTTCCATAGAAAACAATAATCCCCTATGTGATATCAATTTTTATAGTGTATCAGCAAAATGTGCTTCCATTCCTATTAACCCCAAAGAATGTAAAATGTATCGATGAGATAACAAAGAAGGTTCTTGGATTAGTAAAGTGAATTTAGATTAGTCTCCCTATTTCCTTGTGTTTGGCCCTGCGGCTCAGAGACGATCCCACTTTAACGTCTTTGGATTTTTTCAATGGAGGAAGGGAGATAAAGGAAAGAAATTTAGATTCATTGAGCACTCATCATGAGCAGGTACTGTGCTGGGTGATTTGTACTACTTACGCTGTTTTATTTTTCACATAATATTAAGTTGTAGATATTATCATACCCAATTTACAGCTAGGGTTTTGAGACTCAGAGGGCACTGAGGAACTTGCCTGAAGCCTGACAAAACCAGAACCTTGACCCCTCTGGTACCCTGTATTCCATCACCCTATCATTTATCCTCCAGTGGCTGGAAAAGTGGAAGAAGATGGTTGAGTTGAATGTGACACAGAATGTGGCTCTTCTGTGACATTTAGTGGTATGTGGTACCCCTGTAACTGTGGTCCTGAACTGTGTATTGGGATTACAGTTAAAAAAAAGAAAACAGTCCTTTAGAAAATTGCATTCTCACAAAGAAAACCTCTCATGACACTGGATACTTCAATGACAATTAAGCAGCAATGTCCTTAGTCACTCAGGCATGTCCAATTCTTGCGACCCCATGAGCTATGGGGCTCCTCTGTCCTTGGGACTGTCCAGGAAAGAATACTGGAGTGAGTTGCCATTTCCTCCTCCAGGGGACCTTCCCAGCCCAGAGACTGAACCCATGTCTCCTGCATCTCCTGCATTGGCAGGCAGATTCTTTACCACTAGCTTCCCTGGTGGCTCAGATGGGAAAGAATTCACCTGAGATCCCCTGGAGAAGGGAATGGCTACCCACTCTAGTATTCTTGCCTGGATAATCCCATGGACAGAGGAGTCTGATGGGCTACAGTCCACAGGGTCACAAAGAGTTGGACGTGACTGAGTGACTGCTCACTCATAATTTCCTACTATGGAAATGATTTTTATTTTTTGTAGTGAAAAATAAGGTTTTATTTAAAAGAGTCAGTCCGATTTGGTTATTTGGAATTGGAAATTCATTTTTCCAGATGCAGTATTATAAGTAGTGATTAGGGTCCCAGGACTAAGACCCCACTAGGGGCTTATTATTGACTCAGTCAGTGAAGAATCTGCCTGCAATGCAGGAGACCTGGGTTCAGTCTCTGGGTCAGGAAGATCCCCTGGAGAAGAAAATAGCAACCCACTCTAGTATTTTTGCCCTGGAAATCCCATGGACAGAGGAACCTGGTAAGCCCCAGTCCATAGGGTTGCAAGAGTCAAACATGACTTAGCAACTAACCCCCACGAGGTCCCAGGAAGCCTCCCTCAGACTAGTAAATGTGTGATACAGATGGAGAGCAGTGACAACGGAGGCATCCAGAGAGTTGTGTCCTGGATGAGTGTCCCAGTGGCTCAGTCGTGAGGAGGACAGTCTTTCTCTTTTTACTAGTGTTAAGTGCTGGAAAAATTTAGAAGTGGATGAATTTAATCTCTGGGCAGCCATCTTCAACTCCTACCTCCTGAACAGCCGTGTCTGAATCCATCCCTCCTCTCCAAGTGCTCTCTGTCGTGTATGGCGTGGCCACATCGCCCAGTTTCTTTAAGAATGCCACTGAGATTTCAGTGCCTCAATCATTCTGCTTACCCCTCTTCTCTTTTAGTTCCAGTAAGAATGAAAAACACACAGAACCAGTAGTTTAATGGGAAATAATATACTGAATTGCCGTTATCTAGGCAAGTACTCAATAAACCCAGGGCTGCCCAAGGCTCCGTCTTCTGAGATTTGCTAACGAAACAAATTTGGAGACCTAGGTTGACGTCTGTCATGATTGTGGAAGACTCCTATTCCATCGTCTTTCTCTTTCTGTCTCTCATTTCCTCATGTTTGACAACTGTGTATTGAGTACTTGCTTGTGTGCCGGTCACTGTTGTGGGTGTTGGAGATACAGCAGTTGAACTGTCACTGAGATGAATTGCTTCTTCTCAGAAACCTTACATTCTCTTGGGAAATAAAGTCAATAGACATGTAAATAGTGAACAATTAGATAAACAATTCAACCACACATGATGCTAAGTCCTAGAAAGGAAATGAACAGGATTATATGAGCAAGAATATAAATGAAATAACCATGATGAGCATAAAGAGCCTCTCAGGCAGTGGGCATGAACGGCAAGTGCAAAGGCAGGGACAAACTTGATAGGTCTAAGGGACAGAAAGGTCAATGTGACTGGAAGATAGCAATGATAGGACGTTTGGCAGATGAGATCATAGACACAGGGAAGGGACTGGTGATAGTGACCTTGTAGGTCAGGATGAGAAGCTGATAGCATTGGGAAGCCAGTGAAGGGAGATTTAAGCTATAGCGTTTTAAAATCTGATTGATGTTATTTAAAAGAACAATATGATTGCTATATGGAAAATAGATATTAGGGGAGAAAGGAGAAGCAATTAAGAGGTTATTGCAATGGGCCACATTGGGGGGTGGGGGATGGCGTTATGAACCAGTGTTATGAACCGACCATATGAATACAAAGCTGAACATAGGTATATGTGGCAGGCACCAGACTGTGGTTACTCTAGGGGCTCCAGAGGCAGCTAGGAACCTGCCGGCTTGGTAGATAAGAGAGGCCTTGACTACTGGAGGACTGACCCCAGGTGCTTACCTTTCTTAGCCTCATCTTTTCTGTGTTTCCTTACCCAGGTTTTCTCTCAAACTTGCAAGCCTTTTCTCAGCAGGCTCTCTGGAGTCAGCTGACAAAGAAGCGGGAGTGGTTGGGTGCAGTGGGGTGTGAAATGAGAGCAATTTTTTTCTTGAGTTTGTGATTTGAAAAGTTTGAGTCTGTAATTCAGGTACTGCCTGTAATTTTCCCAGAAAGGAAGGGTTCTGTTTTGAGTTATACAAAAGTGTCCTCTTTATAATTTAGCAAAACATCAGAAAGCAGTTTTGCTAAGGACCGCAGTGCAGATGCGTGAGAAGTGAAATGTCTTGAGACATGAGCTGTATTTCCTAGGTTGGAGTACCCCTTTCCCCTCCGCTTTTAGTGCATGTGCATGAATACACCAAAGGTCAGAAGTCAGTGAGGTCTTTTCTCCAAATGTACGCAGAGTTCAGATGAGCTGCAATTAGAACGTTTTACCTACCACCGATCATTCAGCTAACAAGTATTTGTTGTGTTTAGCACCATGTCAAGCACTTTGGAGGATACTAAAGATACATACGACAAGCGCTTTGGTCAAAAAAGTCACTCATCTAATTGGTGAGATGAATCTAATACTGGCCTTCACATAGCTCACTTTTGGTGTAATTTTAAAAGATCCGATCTTGAGATCAGCAATCTTCTATATCTGTTCCTCCTCTTCTCCCATCATGCAAGGATACCGCAGGCTACCAGGTGGAACCAGCTCCAGCTTTCAACAGAAACTGTAACCCCTATTTGTCTTCTATTCTACATGCTTGTTTCTCAGCTCAGACATTTCATCTCACAGGGGCTTGATCAGATCTTTCCTTTATAGTTCTTTACAAATGGAATTTTCTATGACCTGAAAGTGGTTCTAAACTAGAGGAAGAATTTTAAACATGTGAGAAACTACTAGTTAGAAAGAAGAAACTTTGAATAGATACATCTTGCTTCTTAAAAAAGTATTTTAAAAACTTTTTTTATCAGCATATAATTGATCTAGAATGTGGTGTTAGTTTCAGGTGTACAGCAAAGTGAATCAGTTATACATGTACATATGTCCATTCTTTTAGAGTCTTTTCCCATATGGGCCTTTACAGAGTATTGGATAGAGTTCCCGTCCTTATTAATTACCTGTTTGTATATAGTGGGCTTCCCTTGTGGCTCAGCTGGTAAAGAATCTACCTGCAATGTGGGAGACCTGGGTTCGATCCCTGGGTTGGGAAGATCTTCTGGAGAAGGGAAAGGCTACCCACTCCAGTATTCTGGCCTGGAGAATTAGTCAGACACGACTGACTTTCACTTTCACTTTTCACTTTTTAATATATAGTAGTGTATATATGCTGGAGAAGGCAATGCCACCTCACTCCAGTACTCTTGCCTGGAAAATCCCATGGATGGAGGAGCCTGGTAGGTTGCAGTCCATAGGCTTGCTAAGAGTCGGACACAACTGAGCGACTTGACTTTCACGTTTCACTTTCATGCGTTGGAGAAGGAAATGGCAACCCACTCCAGTGTTCTTGCCTGGAAAATCCCAGGGACGGCGGAGCCAGGTGGGATGCTGTCTATGGGGTTGCACAGAGTCGGACACGACTGAAGTAACTTAGCAGTAGCAGTAGCAGTGTGTCTATGCCAGAGAAGGCAATGGCACCCCACTCCAGTACTCTTGCCTGGAAAATCCCATGGACGGAGATCCCTGGTAGGCTGCAGTCCATGGGGTCACTAAGAGTCGGATATGACTGAGCGACTTCCCTTTCACGTTTCACTTTCATGCATTGGAGAAGGAAATGGCAACCCACTCCAGTGTTCTTGCCTGGAGAATCCCAGGGACGGGGGAAGCCTGGTGGGCTGCTGCTTATGGGGTCGCACAGAGTCGAACACAACTGAAGCGACTCAGCAGCAGCAGCAGTGTGCATATGACAATCCCAGTCTTCCAATTTACTACCCCCCTCCCCACTTACTCCCTGGTAACCATAAATTTGTTTTCTTTATCTCATCTTGCTTTTGAAGAAGATTTCGAATTACCAGTACTTTAAGCATTGTGCAGCTTGTAGTACCGTGAGAGTTAAGAAATGCCTCATTATCTCATCTTCCCCATCATTCTAAACCTTCTAACACTTCTCATGATATTTCAAGTTATTTGGCAAATGATAAGTTATAGTCAGCATAAACATACAAGTATGCAATCGATTAAGCAGACCATGCAGAAAAGTTCAGTATTTGGAAAGAAAAGCTCAACCTCGTATAAACTGAATCTTGGAACAACATTTCAGAACCCTGACTTCAAGAGTAGAATTCAGAGACAGTTTATTAATTTCTTACTGCAGGGAATTTAACAATATGTTTCCTGAGACTGAAATATTGACTTTGCAACAGGGCTTATTTGAAGTTTTATTAGGCTTCTCGCTTCTTCTGAGCTTCCACTAATGTCTTTATTAATGATCTGAAAAAAGGAGCAGAGGAAATTGGGTCGGAATAAATTGTTTTACACCAATGGTAGCCAGAACAACCAGCCGTGCACATCTCCTGATTCAGGGGTACTTAAAGGGTAGTGTGAGGTGGGGAAGGCCTGTAGCTTGGGAAGGCTGGTCACAGGGTGATTCAAGTCCTGACTAGTAGCTGACTAGGGACCAGCTCAGCAGTTTTCAGAAGGCTGACTCCAAGCCAGGGGATTTACAGAGACAATCTGCAAGACACATTTAGAGGAAAGATGATTTGGGAATTACAGTGCTTTCATCCAGACTCAGAAGTTTAAAAAAATTTTTATTTTAGTAGATGAAAAATAGAAGAATTTGGATTTTGGAATCAGATAATCTAGATTTTAATCCTGCCTCTATTTTTGCTTATGTGTGCTATTTTTGGCCTCTATTATACCCATCTATAAAATAGAATGGTAATGCTTGATTTGTCTTTTTTTTTTAAATCATGGAGTCTTGAAGGGGGCATAACTTAGAAGAAAAGAGGTATATGGTTTGAGGTCTGAACAACACTAATATAAAAGCCTAGTATCACAGGAGGGTAACAAACTGCTAGGGAATCAGAGGGTAGATTTTTCAAATGAGCAGGAACACACGAGGAAAGGCTTTCCTGGAAGAGGCAGCATTTGAGCGGGACTTGGGTATTGTAGAATTTTTTTTTACAAGTCAGAATATGGTGAGTTAAGAATACTATAAACACTAGGCAAGCAAATTTCAATGGACATCTACCTGTTCAATCCCACAAAGACACTTCCAAGCCTAAGGGGGAGACCTGTGAATTTCCTTGGCAATAGCTGACATTGCTTCTCTCTGTTATAGTTAAAGATACAGACCCTCTGTCTCCAGGCTGCCAATCTGGGCAGTTTTCAGCAGCATTAAGCTCACTTAAAAATGATTTGACACAGCATTACATTTTTTAAAAAAAAGCCTGGTCAATTTTTCATTAAAAGTACAAAAAACAAGTTGCTGTTTGTGTTCCAGATATTTTTTAAAAAATATGGTCTGGTGAGTGGAAAGTGGCAGCTTGGAAAAAAAGCTGGCTTAGAGGACTGAAAACCTAAGAGGGCAGAAGCGGGCAGCTCTGCGCTTTATAACCCAGCTCTGCACTTTATAACCCAGCTTTTCTTTAAAGGAGCTATTGGCAACCCTGGAAAGGGTGGGGGGAAGCAGAGGGGAAGGAGAGAAGTGGGGAAGAGAATTTCTCGTTCAAATAATCCCATGGTTTTCAGCAAGGTCAAAAGTCTGAGAGTTCTGTGGTGCCTTGGGGAGTGGGGCTAAGGAAAATGTGACTTGGCAAGGTCAGCAATTTCTGACACTCATTCAAATTCTAGCCTTAGGGGGGGAGCTATTTGATGAGAACAGAGGAAGAGGTGGCATGAATAGATGACATTTAACATCGGTAGGAGACAGGCGGCTGCAACAGCTTGTGCACTCAATTCCAGGGGAGACATTTCCAGAACAAACAGAGTCACCTCTTAATTGCCTGCATATGGATTTCCCACTTGGTGGATTCTTTGAAGGTCTACGGGTTGC
The DNA here is from genome assembly GCA_006410635.1 of Cephalophus harveyi. NCBI lineage: Eukaryota > Metazoa > Chordata > Mammalia > Artiodactyla > Bovidae > Cephalophus > Cephalophus harveyi. The sequence continues at coordinate 19,090 of SJYT01048712.1, read as the reverse complement.
CGGTTGTCAACTTTAACTTGCACACTCCAGAGGTACTTCATTTCATTATCCCAGAGACTACATGTTGAGAACCCCAAATCGGCTGGAATCTAAACCTAGGCTAAACTTGTTAGAAATGTATGCCCCCTAGGTAAACGAAAACAAAGAAACTGTATAATATTTTTCAGGTGTGAATATAGAAGGCTTCTCGGACTACCTTTTGTTTTGGGGAGTAGAACTAACATTCATTGAATACTTTGTAAATGGTCAAGTTTTTCTGCTCTCCCTTAGTTAGAACAATCAAGAATGGATTGGATTTCCCTCCCATTCACCTCTTCAAGAGGAAGGAGATATATGTATACATATAGCTGATTCATACGTATACATATGTATATGTATTGGTGATTCACTTCATTGTACAGCAGAAACTAACACAACATTGTAAAGCAACTATATTCTAGTAAAAAAATGAAAACTAGACATACATGTGAGATGAATACCACACAGAATTGATTGAACACTTCCTCATCCCCATCTCAGATGTCATTTAAGCTTTTTTGTTAATACTAGGCTCTTTCCAGAGTAACACAAACTTAAACAAAAAGCTTAGTTTTCTATGATATTAAGAGCTTTTTAAAAAAGGTCACCTTGACCATTTAGGATTCTTTTTTTTCTTACAGGTCAGAGTATATTGTGAGTGGAGAACAATATAAATACAAAACAGGCAAATTTCAACCCCATATGTGAAAGCTGGTTTTTAAATAATGAGAAAATGTTGATATCGACATTTACAGTCTTTTGACATTTTGTTTGGTGAACAAGTTCATGGGAGGTATTCAGGGAGGTTAAACAAAAACTCTTGGTCTATAAACCGTCCTCTCTGGCCTCTAGAATTTGGAGGTTCAGGGATGCTCCACGCTTGTGAATTCTCTCCTCTCTGTCCTGTGCTAAGCCAACGAGAGAAGAGCTTTGTTCTGAGAGAGCACCAGGACCCACTGGCTAGGAATGTGGACGTACCACAGCAGCCCGTTTCGTTGCCTCACTTCACATTCTGTGATTACTCTCTGAGCCTCACCTTCCTTTTCCCCCAAATGAGGAGTACAAACCCTCCTGTTTAGAGCTGTTGTGAGCTTCCAGTGACATAACGTATTGAGAATGGCAGCAATGTGCCTGGCGTGTAGCAAATTCTTACAGAATGGGAGTTATTTTATAATATGCACTTGCTTGTTATTTTACAGTGGAACAGACACTGTGGAGTCCTTTATCACTCAGCCATAAAAACTGTGTGAATATTTCCTTGAAATATTTGTAAACATCTGGAAACAATTTAGTCTGAGGACAGTTTAGGTAACTAAAGGGACTCATTCTTAAAATGAATATATAGTCTCTGGAGACTCCAGGGTCAGAGAGCAAGTGACCAAATACTTCTACTCAATCCACAAAGCTTTGTGGGGAGAGAGAGGGAAACTGAAGGAGGAAGAAAGAGAATGGGTTGAAGAGAAATAGGTTTTGCTTAAAGCTAAGCCTCAAGCATATTTTGTTTGAGAAACAACATGTTGCTTACCCTGTGATTTCCAAGTCAAAGCATCTATGTTATATATCTATTTATTTGCTGAGTGACTTCTAAATCCAGTGCAATACCTCTCGAAACATTATTATTGTTATTATTATTATTAAATCTATTAACCTAGAGATCTTGGGAGATAAAGCCTAAAACTACCTACTGAATTTGGACCCAGTAAGCAATATAAAATCACTAAAGGGGAACATTAGCACTTAGAGTACAATGTGGATCAAAAAATGTAATGTTTCATAGTGTTAAGAGATAGCTGTGAAATTAGGATACACGTGCAAAAATGAAAGCATTGGATTTTTTCTATTGTTCTTAGACATTGCCTTTATTTAAACAATTCATTTGCAAAAGCAATTGGATTTTTAAATTTTGCTCTTGAAGATAATATAAAGTCAGGTATGTTTTAAGGGGTTCCAACTTTTAGCTCTTTAAAATTAACTTCAGATTCATGCTTGGAATAATGTAGACTTTAGAAATTTATTTACTTGTAAAATTTTATTTAAAAAAATTCTGGGTGCCCTTATTTATTTAGCCAAATAAGGACATTTATATAAAACTCATATTCTTTTCTGACTATATTGTTTCATAAAGTAAAGGATACTATAGCACTAAAATAATAAAATGAATAAAACACAGGGGCTTTCCCGATGGTTCAGCTGTAAAAAATTTGCTTGCAATGCAAGAGAGGCAGGAGATGCGGGTTCGATCCCTGGGTCAGGAAAATCCCCTGGAGGAGGAAAGGGCAACTCACTCCAGTATTCTTGCTTGAAAAATCCCATGGACAGAGGAGCCTGGTGGGCTACAGTCCAAAGGGTCACAGAGTCAGATACGACTGAACCACTGAGCACACGCACACAGAATAAAACATATGGGTGTATTTAACTTATTAAGAAACTCACTGTTTTATACTTATTTCCTTTCCAATTTATGTTGGAATCTTGAAAGCTTTGTCTTCGTTCTGAGGACTCTTTTTTGGAAGTCTCTGACCGAGGTATTTTTTGCATCCTATATATTCACTGTATAATTACTGATTTCATTATTGAAACTCAATGATTTCATGGTGACCCAAGTTCAAGTTAAATTCATATTATTCTTTAGCTATGCATTTTCAGCTCTTAGTTCTGTGTCCAAAAGAAACGTTATCATCAATATGCATTAACAACCAATTACAAATTTAAAACCAGATGGGAGATAATCTGAGTTAAAAGTAGAGATTTGCACCTCTTTTTCAGGAATTATTGATTTGTTGTTATTGTTCAGTCACTAAATTGTGTCTGATTCTTTGAAACCCCATGAGCTACGGCATGCCAGGCTTCCCTGTCCTTCACTATCTCCTGGTTGTATTAAATCTATCAGGATATACTTTTATCTTATCCACTGGTACCCAATCTTAGATTCCCCAACTTCTTACGAGCAATGATAGAAAAACTTCTAATTTTCAGTTATTTCACAACACCTAATGAAAATACATGTTTACTTTCTAAAGACAAAGAAAAATCTTGATTTATTGATTGGATTGATATTAATTTACTGTAATTCCATGGCGCCTTCTCTAGCTCTTAAAATACAGTATGTGCCTGTGTTAAGTTGCTTTAGTTGTGTCCAATTCTTTGTAACTCTATGGACTGTTGCCCACCAGACTCCTCTGTCCATGAAATTTTCCAAACAAGAATACTTGAGTGGGTTGCCATGCCCTCCTCCAGGGGATCTTCCTGACTTAGGGATCAAACCTGCATCTCTTATGTCTCCTGCATTGGCAGATGGGTTCTTGACCACTAGTGCCAGAATATAGCAGGGGGCTCATTAAAAAGCTGATTGAATGCATAATGAATGATGATATTCCTGGCTGTCACAGGCTAAATGACACCATGGACTGACAATTTTGAGTTTACTTAATGCACCATAACAAATTATAGCTTATTTTCTGGTAAAGTTTTTGCAGCATGGAATCTGTGAGGGTGGGGAGGTGGTCCATGGAGATGAAAAGATGGACAGCATTCTTTTTTGTGTGTGATGATGTGAGTGGAAACAAGGCTGTGCTCTGAGGGAGTTTTGTGTATTTAATTTTAATGTCTGTGACCAGAAGTCATGCTAAGAAGCATGTGATTTTTTTTTTTTTTCACTTTTAGTATGATTCTAAGGTCCTGATATTCATCAGCTTAAAAAAAATCTTTTTTCATTTCTTAGATTTTTTCTTGCATTTGGACACCAGGTGGCGATATGAGGTGAGATGTGGGGAGCTTGGGACTCTGAGGTTGGATCATGTCATAGAGTGAAAGGAAGCAGGTAATGATCCGGAGAACAAACTGGTCAGATATAGTAGTGTGTGTGTTTAGAAGATAGAGAAGTTAAAAAGGAAGACGTTGTAATGATTTGGCTGTATTTTGGCTAAGAAAGACTAGGTTGGCACTCATCATCTGTATGAAAAACACTGTTCTCACCAGGTTCCAGACAGTATTTCCTATGGAAAATTCTGGAGTTACCAGAAGGTGTGTATCTCCTGCTAGCCATTTTGATTAGTATTTCATAATATACAAGACCCACCTTCCTCCCTTCTCTCTCTACATGGAATATACAAACCTTGGGCTGAATAATGAAACATGAATAGGTACTAATCACTTAGAACAGACTGGGGGAGGGAAGTTATTATACAGAATAGCACATTTTGCCACCACAAACAGTTCAAGTCTGTGTGGCTGTGTACAAGAAAAATTGGTTGAGTCTTAGCACTTAGACATGCTGCTGCTGCTGCTGCTAAGTCGCTTCAGTCATCTCTGACTCTGTGTGACCCCATGGACTACACCCCATCAGGCTCCACCGTCCCTGGGATTCTCCAGGCAAGAACACTGGAGTGGGTTGCCATCCCCTTCTCCAACGCGTGAAAGTGAAAAGTGAAAGTGAAGTCCTCAGTCATGTCTGACTCAGTGACCCCATGGACTGCAGCCTACCAGGCTCCTCCGTCCATGGGATTTTCCAGGCAAGAGTACTGGAGTGGAATAGTCATACCCAAAAGCAAAATCAGTAATTATCATTACTAGATTGGTTTTGAATTTAAAAATATGAGAGAATTCATGTTCGGCAGAACCTCCCCACCTCCTGCTATATATGAGGACTTGTGTGATAAAAGTAATTATAATATTAACTGGACTTTAAACATTCACATGTTTTTACAGGTCAGGATGGATTAAATATGGGCCACCCAGATTTTCTGTCAGAAAGATCAGGAAGTGTGATTCTGGGAAGAGTTTGAATAAAGTATAGTTTAGAAGCTAATCAGAGAGACAGGAATTTCAGAAGAGTAAGAGCCAGGAGAGAGAACAGTAAGTTGGCTTGATGCATGCGCTGCCTTTGGGGTCAGACCAGAGACTACAAGGACTGATCGGAGATAGTCCGTTAGAAAAGGCCTGATGGCAGGGAGAAGGGACTAATGGTTTTGTCCCGACAGACAAAAAGGATTTAAAGAAGATAATGTGATTTTTTAAAAAAGATGTTTCCTTGACAAAATTTGGGTTTTAGATTGCTGTGGAGAGGGTAGAGTAATTCTTCCAAGTGAGAGACATGTTTTGTTCACCAGTACAGTGGCTCAGTGGCAAAGAATCTGCCTACTAAGGCAGGAGATGTGAGTTAGATCCCTGGGTCGGGAAGATCACCCAGAGAAGGAAATGGCAACCCACCAGTTTTCACGCCTGGGAAATCCCATAGACAGAAGACCCTGGTGGGACATGAGCTGGACTAGAGTTGGACATAAGTTAATGACTAGATAACAACAACAGTCAACGATTTTTCCAGTGCCCATCACAGACCTGGAAAATTATTCCTCAGAAAGTATTTGTTGACTAAAGGAAATAAAGCATATGGGTTAGGTGCCAGCAAGCAAACTCCAATTGGGTTAAAAAATATTTTTTAGCCAACCTAGGTGTGAAATATAAAGTGATGTCTTAGACACTGCTGATGGATTTAATCAGGTCAGTTTTAATCCAAGTAGTGAGAACCAACTTGTTTTTTTAGAGTACCACTCAAATGAATGCTGACTTCAAGAAGATATTACATTCATTTCTTCCTTCCTTCTTCCTCCCTCTCTCCCTTTCTTGCCCTCTTTCCTTCCTTCCTTCTTTTTTTTCTCATGTTTTTGTTATTATTTCAAGTACACTGAATTACGTTGTTCCCATTTTTCCCTCCTCGCTCTCCTTCTTTACCCCTCCCTTTTCTTTTTCTCCCCCTATTTTTTTTTTTTGCATTCCCTTTCCCACCCTTCTTTTTCTCCTCACCCCTTCTTTCTTCCTCCTTCTGCTTCCTTTCCCTCTTCTTGTATGAGTGACAAATATGGAATTGAAAATAAATAAGCTAAAGGAGCACAGTCCCAAGGGTTTAATGTAACCTTGTACTCTGGTGGCTGACAGAGATCTAACAGCAGGTTTCAGGAGACCCTGTGACCTTCTATTGGGGTGGGAGGAGCAATGCCTTATTATAACACTTAAACCTGCCTTTTTGCAACATTAAGAAATATTTAATGAACAATCATGTGTATGTGATACTGTGTTAACCATTCTGAGAATGCAAAGTTCCTTGTCTCTCAAGAAACTTGAGTTGATAGATCTAGAATCTAGATTCTAGATTAGATAAACACGAAATAATTATTATATTAAACAGAAAGTGGCATTATAAGAGAACAAATTATTTGCTATGGAGGTTATTTTTATCTTGGAAGCCTAAAACTGGAGTAGGATTTATATTTCTGGGAAAGAATATGCATTTATTTGAACAATTTTCCAGAATCAGGAAGTTCTTCCTAAAACTGACATCCTTATGGGTTAAAAATCTAATTATTTTTCAATAGTTTCAACATTTTTGATTAAATTTTTTATTTGAAGGGTTTAGCTCAAGAGAAGAACCTTGAAAATCCCAGTAAATGGGTTCAGTAAGACAGTTGAAATATTCTTCCTTGTTTCATTATTGAATTATATATTAGAATGTGGATCATTTTCTAGAATGTAGTTAAAGGATAACCTTATATTGTTATAACCCTATATTACAATGAGCATTATAATCTTATTACTTAGTTCTGCATTACATTTATTTGATGAAAAATCAAAGCAGTTTTTATTTCAGGTTACTAGTATTCTCTTATTATTTTAGAATTAGATTTTTCCTAGTGTGGAATTTTTTTAAGATAAAAAATGATTGTCTATGACAAGTATTGGGAATTTAAATGGGTCCAATTGAGAATCTTCATGGAAGTAAGTTAAAGAAATCTTTTACTAATTAATGTCCCATCTCTCTCTCTCTCTCTCTCTCTCACACACACACACACACACACACACATGCAGACACACATATATACACATACCCCTGCCTCTCTTACACTTCTCTGCATCTGGGGCTTTTGGAATTTTTATATCATCAAAAAGGCTTACATTCTGCAGAAAGCCCTTGACCTTAAGGTACCTTGGGAAACTTTAGGAGCTGGCCTAATCCTATATATATTCCAGGCAAAATTTGACAGCCTTATTGCTTTTCATCATAAAGTGATCCTGGAACTTTTCCTAAATAGTTGGGCATATTAACACCGGCATCTTGATTCATTTCCAACCCAACCTTCAATTTATTCCACTTAGGCTAGTCATAGCATTCTTCGCTGCTCCTTCTGTGACCTAAGCCATTCTGGGAGAATGCTATGTGTGCTGTTAGTGTTTGTAGAGGTCCCAGGTGACAGAAGCCATAGAAAAGCCAAATAGCATGGTTTTGTTATTATTACTAGTCACAGGGCTCTGCCTCAAAGGGATGAGGGTGAGAAAAGATCATTTAGCTTTGATAAATGACTTGCAAAATAGAATATGCTGTAGAAAGATTCTAAATATTACTATACATAAAGAGTGGAGACAGCATGCAAATGTGATTAAGGAGGTGGGGTCAGAGGGCAAAACTGGAATATGGGTGCACTTAGGGTCAATGTGACTGAATTGTGCTATGATGTAATTTCCTGCACATACCAATCTCAGAGTTAGGTTTTCAGGAAACAGGATATTTGATATGGCAGCATTGCCTTACTTATGAAGGGGACCAGGAAAGAACAACAGTTGACTTTCTTGCTGGGCTGTGATCCCCCACTTCCCCTACCCCAAAGCCCAGTAAACTCAACAATCACTACCATAAATAATTTGAAAATTGGTATTACTAGATAAAACTTGCTCAGCCAGACTCTAAAAAGGAGAACTTTTAGGAATGAAATGTTTGATAGTATGGTTGGTATGATGAATGCATAATGAGCCATTCATTACTTGAAATTTCTTAGAGATTGAATTAAAAATATAAGAAGGTCAGACCTTGAATTGGACTAAAGTTTGAGATGAGACAAGGGATCAGGAGAGATCTATTCTCTCAAAAACCTGATCTGATTCGAGGAAAGTGAGACATCGTAGGAAAGCAATCAATCTACGCAGTATAAATTGCACGCGAGTTTTTGCTTACAAAACAAAATGGTTGAGGGGCAGTAATTCCATTTTATTTCAGACACTTGGTTCCTAATTTCCATGTTCTCTGTCTGCAAGAAGTGGAAATGGTATTGTTCATCATACACAGATACTACGAAGTTTTAGTTTTCAATAGTACTTCACAGTTTTTTTGGAGGAAGGGGTTGCTGCCACAAAGGATTTTATTACCACATTCTTTGGTTTCTAGGGGTGAGTGTGTCCAAAATCCTAGGTGCAAATGGATCCAAATTTCAGCAACACAAGGTTTTAGTTTATCATTTGTGTTTGTTATAGTCCCTGCCAACACCTGGAACACAGTAGAAAGGTTGGATCAATTTTTAAAATGAATTTAGGAGGAAACAGTAACTTACGGAATCTTTGAACTCAAGGTTGAAAGAGAACTTATAAATGATTGAATCAAACCTACTCTGGGATCTGGAATTCCTTCTCTGGTATTCCTGGCAGACAGAATCCAAGGCTTGCTTAAAGATTTTCACAGCTAGGGAGTGCACTAATAGAACAGATGTTTTCTTGGTAGAATGGAAAGTATCTTTACAAAATGTATGTCAAAACTTTGTGCATGTATCTGCTTGTGTGCATGTATAATACATATGCCCATTTAAAAGAGGCATATTCCCTATATAACTTCATTTTCTTTTTGGAAAGCTAGTCATATGGGCTAAGAAATGTGAGCATGCTTATGGGGAAAGTAAGAGAATTGGAATAGTGTTTAAAATCTGGGAAATGTGCCTACGGTATTTACCAGTCTTTTAAGAAAACATATTTAGGCTTTTAGTACCGAGCACATCTTTTTATTGACTCAGGACCTTCTACTATTTCACAATGAAAGCAGCCTGTAAATAAAACGTTACTGATTTTCTTTTTTTCCTTTTTCCTGTAGTAACCAAATGCTTTCAGCCACTGGAGTCTAATGAGAAACAGCTGTGCTTGAAGTGTTGTTTCTATAGATAAAAAAATTTAAGTACGATAACATCTAAGGCTTTTTTGTTGTTAGAATAACAATAGATGCAGGAACTAAGAGGTGGCTAAAGGCATCAGTGCTACTAATTTGTCACTCAGCTTCTTCATGAAATAACTTTGGAAGTGGCAGTCTAACAATCTGGTGTACTGGAGAGAGACTGAGGCTCTCTGACATAGCATGCAGTTGCAAGAACTTGCAATGGGAGAGATTAGTACACCCACTGAGATGCCTTTGGAGGCCTAATTTATAAGATATCTGATATTAGAATGGCTAAATGCAATAACTCTACCCTCATAGACTATTAGAGCTAGAAGGGGCTGGAGAAGGTGTCCTTCCAGACCTCTTATTTGCAAATTCCTATTATATGAGGAATTTGAAGTGATTTGTATAAGATCAGCTCACTGATTGCAGCCGGACCGCCTGTTAAATGCTTATTATTTTCCACCAATGGTTTTTCCAAAGCTGCCTTCTGGTTGTAACCACTCAAAATAAGATGCTAAACAAATACTACATACCTAAACATTTAATCATTCCCCCATCCCCCCTTAGCAAAACCTTTCTGGAATGTATCTGATGCTGGTGTTGTCTCTGTGTTCACAACACTTGGTGAAGGAGTGTGTCTGTTTGGGTGGAAAGGTCATTCTTTCATGCTGCGAATACATACACGCATGAAATTCTCAGTCACAGTTAGATAGAGAAGAATATTTTCTTCTTCAGAGTCAGGATCTGAAGCCTTTATACTGCCAGCTGTGCTTGAGTTCTTTTCACATTGGACACATCAAACCCCAGTCAATTATATTTCCTATTAGTTCTTTTCACTTGGACATATCAACTCTCAGTCAGTTGTATTTCCTACTACTTCAAATAACTTCCTATAATAATACTGTAAATCAACTATAATTCAATTAAAAGATAAAGATTAAAAACTCAAAAAGGAAAATAGAGACTATCATCACCAGCATTTTTGGATTTGAATGTTGGCAAGAGAGTCAAACATCAAAGAAATTTTGCTGCAAAGCTTTTAAATTCACTGGGCACTGGACTGTGCTAAAATAAGTGAGGAATTGAAGTGGTGCTGTTCATTATTTTGAAATATTAAATCTGCAACATGTAAGCAATGATTTGACTAATAATTGATAGTGACTAATTATGGATGTGCTTTTTTTAAACTCATTTCAGTGAGGAATCATTTTTAAAGTCTTTATTCACGAACCTGTAGTCTCATATTGGCATTAGATAGTTTAAGATATTCTAAAAAGCAGTCATTCTAAGTTACTGATAAATAATAAAAAGAAAATATAAAACTATATGTGTTTGAAATCCTGAAACAATTTTATTTATTTGATCTTTATTTTTTAAAATAAAATGTGTACATATTTAAGGTAAAAAAATCACTACCTGTTAGTTTCTATTATAAAGTCATGTCTCCAGTCAACAATTAATTTATAAGAGGTATGAAATCACATCTCCCCCCTACCCCCTAGCTACCCCACCAATAGCTATCCTAATCACGTCTTCTCTTTTCACTTCTTTTCCTGGGTATGCTCTTTTTTGCTGTATTTTCTGGGACCTTTGCTAGAACCCCAGCTGAGGTAGGGTAGCACAGGATTAGAACAACTTGGGATGATTTTTCTGGGACTTTCTAGATGCTTAGTGCAGAGAGATAAAATATAGACATGCTTCCCTCTAGACTTCAGCGTAGAACGCTTGGGCTCTTAGTTTCCTCTCCCTGTAATGGTGTGCTTTCAAACTCCAGTACAAGAGAGAGACAGAGAGATCCACTCTTCACACCTGCGCTGGTTACTCATGCAAGGTGCCAAGTAGTCAGGAGCAAAGGAGAGAGTGATACGTGAAAAGTCCCAGGGTCACATGACAGTAAGACAGAGCTTGGCGTGCTTGTCTAGAGCTATTTAGAAACTCGGTGGGTGTTACTCCCTAGGGTACTAAATTGTGTCATTAGTCACAACCAACAGTGACATGTCTGTATTAGAGAAAAAGAGGCAGTCTTGAATCTCAATATCATATTTTTTTTGTCTTATGTTGCTTGTCCCCTAGTGTACAGTTCTCAGAGAGGAATGTGTCCCAGTATTCCAATAGTTATGAAAAGATAACAGAAATACAGCTGCTGGTCCAGAAGGGATGTGGTTAAGATTTGTTAAGCCTCTTGAAGTCCCTTACAAGTAAAAATACCTCACTGATTGATTCTGATGTTTCAATTTTCCAGTTAAAAAATAAATGGGCAAGGAACATATTTTGCCATTTGTGTTTGAGATTTGTATCTCTTTATTTACATGCAAATTACTTTAAAAGCTAGGAAAACCTATAAAATCGTAAATATTCCACACTGGGGACTCAAACTAAGAGTATTTGTCAAATAAAATGAATTCTTCAAGATCTGCTTTGAGCTACTTTCTTTGCATCTAAGCACAGCCTCTCTTAGAGGAAGGAAATAGTAAAGTTCTCACGGAGAGAGAGAAAACGTTTACCACTCAGTAAAAATCCAGGGCCTTGCTGTATGAAAGCTTTAATTTAGTTCGGCTCACTCTTCCATGAGTTAATATAGAGCACGAATAAAAGGAGATTATTTTTGGGCAGAGAATCTGCCTGGCACATTCTCTGAACCTAATAGAGCTAAATAAAGCTACCCGAACGCCTGTGATTTTTGGAGGAGGTCACCCACAAGTGATAGCCCTCTGATAGTTTTTAAGAACACAGTGGATCAAGTGAGAAGGAACTTGCCCTAATCTGGAGAGGTCAGGAGCCTCAACATATGAATGCTACTGCTGCTAAGTCGCTTCAGTTGTGTCCGACTCTGTACAACCCCATAGACGACCGCCCACCAGGCTCCTCAGTCCCTGGGATTCTCCAGGCAAGAATACTGGAGTGGATTGCCATTTCCTTTTCCAATGCGTGCATGCATGCATGCTAAATCACTTCAGCTGTGTCCAACTCTGTGTGACCCTATGGACAGCAGCCCACCAGGCTCCTCTGTCCAAGGGATTCTCAGGCAAGAATATTGGAGTGGGTTGCCATTTCCTTCTCCACAATATATGAATAGACCCACTTAAACACGCATTAACAGGCAAAGAAATGGAACGTGAACATGCAAGTGTGCCTGAGTGTACACAAACACACACACAGACACACATCAGTGCTTGAGGCAGCAAGAAGAAAGAGAAAGTACATAGGCTTAGAAATAGAGTAAGATGTGTCTCAGTTTTAGCTGGGTACCTACCTGGTTTCCATTGGGAAAGAGATAAACTTAATCTCTTTAAGTCTCAGTTACTTTATAGGAAAAATGGGAACAATTGGAGGGTTATCATATTGGATGTGAAAAGTATAAACATTCACAATCACCTTACAAGCCTAATATTTTAGTTTTGATTTTTTTTCCTTGCCTTTACCTTTTCTGTTTTTTTTCCCCCCATAATAAATGTAAGACAAACTCATCATTGAAACTTAGAGAAGAGTATAGAAAAGACAATATTTTTCTATTGTCTATTATTATAGACAATATATCTATTATTGCATCACTGAGAGGTGAATACTCAACATTTTGATTTATTTCCTTCTAGTCTTATTTTGTTGAATATTGTTTCACATAGTTAAGAATAAACCATATGTCTAACTTGCATGTATACTTCCCTTGCATGTATACATATGGACATAAATGTTCACAAGTGTTCTTTCATACCACTAAAAAGCCTTTATAAAAACATATTTTAATACTGCATATTCCTTCTCCTCATCTTTATCAACATTACTGCCAACATCATCATTATCATCATTTATGGGTCACTATGTATAGTGATATATATATAAACCACTATAAACAAAAATAAGTGATTTATATATATTCTTTTATTTCATTCTCATAAAGTACTGATGTTTGTATGCTGAGACAAATATAGTCAATAAAAACAAAATATTGAAAGGAATAGTTATATTAATATGTAAGTCTCTGAGAGAAATGCCAGGACCATTTAAGTGGCAACAAGGTGATAGTATTATTGACAATGACCTCATACTTCTTTGGAGAGTTAAATCTAATGAAGATATACACATATGTTTCTTGAGAAAGATGCTGTATCATTTATATATACACTTGAGAATAATCTTTAAAAAAATCTAAAATCTGGAAAACAAAGCATCTTTTTGTTTTTCTGTTCCTAGGAAAGAAATCATTTAAAGATGGCTTAATGCCTCAATGAAATGCAAAAAGACTTCTTCCAAGAATACATAGGCACCATTCAGGATTTGGGAGTGTTTTAAAATCACAGTAGAGGCCTTTTGCATATTAAAATTCCACTATTTTTCTGACCAGTTAGCCTCTAAATGAAGCAGCTGAGAGGAATAAAACCATATTATTTCTTTAGTTTTCAGAAATCAATCTTGTCATTTCCATTTTTATCAACAGAGCTCATTCAGAGCAGAATTAGAGCAAAGTTGCTGCTGACTTGATTTGGCTAGAGATTCTTAAACAACACCTTAAACAACTATTGCGTCTTTCTGCTGGCTTGCTGGTCTACCAGCCTCTGTTAGATGAGGTGAAGGGAGAGAGAGTGCAAGAGATGGGGGAGTCAGTCTTCAAACGGGAAAAGAATGGGCGAAGAAGGGTCCAGGGGGCTCTCTGGGGAAGGGGCTCTTGGTGTTTAACGTACTAGTCCTCCCTTCAGAGTGGCCCACTGGCCGCCAAGGCTGGTGTTATCCTGCGTGCAATGTTGATGGTCTGTAATCCTTTGTCAGGGTAATTGACGGTGAAGTCTGCACTTTTGCAGCTAATGATAAATAGGGCTTTTAAAGGCTGTAATTTCTTGTTTAACTGATGCCAGTTGCAAATACTTTGTGCTGAGGAATAATTCCTCTCTGCCAAATAAAATACAGTGGAAGTCTGGGGCGTGTTTTTCAGCTTATTGTTAATCACAGCTTGCCTGACAGAGCACTTTCTATGTAGGAGATAAATGCTTGGGCCGTCTGGCTGCCAGTTTCAGTACAGAAAGGACTTTTCTTGTGGAAAAAGCTTTTCTGTTTCTCCAGCAAACATTAATAAGCCTTGTTTATTTATTTTTTTTAAATTTTTATTCTTGTATAAAACTCTTTCAGAGAGGCAAATGTTTGGTTCCTTGAAAAGAGGGATTGAGTTTCTGAATGTGTCTCACTTCTTCCTCTGTTCATCCTAGGGCTGTGGTTTGGACATAGCTCCTCCAGATAAAGGGCAAGAAGGCAACTTTCTCAATTCACAGAAAACTGAATTATGAGCAGTGGGGTTGAGGATGAAGATCCTGAGGGTTCTAGGCATTTCAAGACTAAAGGGAAAGTTATAGTGAAAAGGGCAGGAAAATGGCAAAGAGGAGAGAAATAAGGGTTCCTGGTGAGCTCAGAAAGAGACAGGCTTGCTTGGATTTGAATTGGATAAGGCAACACAAAAACATGATGAGAAATACCAGTTTGCCTCAGAGTACAAATGGATGCATTTCTGGCAGTTTCATATATATATCTAATTACATTTTAAATGTACAGTAGAGTTAGCAATTTAAAAATATCCTGTGGTCAGTATTTTGTCATATCTGATACTATGTTTATGGAAATTTTCATTTTTTAGAATAAATAAGTTGCTTAAAGTGAGACTCCTCAGGAGCTCAGGAAGCTCACTAGTTCTCAGGTGGAGTGTTGGAGGGTGGAGGCAATTTCTGGTAGTATAGAGCCTTTGATAGTGTTACTCCAGGTTCCTTATGGAGGGGTGCATGGTATTTTGGGATATATATTTGGACCATTTGGACAGTCCTTCAAAGCTCTCCCATATATTAAAAAATGGTGCTTCTTCATGTCCTGAATTTGTACTTTGCATCTTCAGTAATTCAGACACACATATACTTAACAGATTGAAAAAAAGATGAGCAGGAGAGTTAAACATAGGTTCACACAGGAGAGTCAGTGAGAGATGATGGACAGGGATATTAAGAATCAGAGATGCCTAAAGCATCCTAAGTATGCAGAGTAGCAGGATGGACCACATTACTAGTACCAACCTTTGGAATCTGTGTAACATTGATGTTTGCCACAAGTCCATCCAAAACTGTCCTCTATGCAGTTACCAGGATGTTATCTGAAAGGCAAAACTGCTCCCTCCTGTCACCCACTCCCCTGCTGATTCCTGTGCACTAAAGAATGGAGTCCAAATGCATGTTGTTAAGAGGCCCTCCACTATCTGGTCTTACTTTTCCTACAGCTTCATCTTTTTCCTCTTAGATCTCCCAGTGCTCAGCTTCTGCAACTTTTAAGAAAGTCAAGATCATGTCACTTAGCAGCTCTGCATTCTTGAGATACCTACTTTCCAGAATTTCTAAAATTAGGACAATGCATGCTCCTTCATGGGGCTGGAATGAGAAATAAGTGAAGTGAAAATCCTCTATTAGGAATGAGTAATATTGCTTCCTATCACTGCCTTTCCATTACCAGTAGTCTTTCCCCCTAGGTCAAAATGTATATTTTTCCCTTCAAAATCCAGTGCAATTAGTTTCTCCTTTTCTGTGACTCTTTTTTCATCAATTTAGACACACTTGATCCTTGATTTGTTCCACAATTTTATAGTGTATGCCTCCATTACTTAGCTCATTTTTTTGAAGTTACTTGTTTATATATCTGTTTTTCTCACTAAACTGTGAGCTCCTTGTGGGGGTGGGGGCCACTGACCTTTCATATCCACCAGGCAATGGGTGTTCAATAAACGTATGTTACACTGAATAGAAAGAAAACACAAATAGAAAACCTGAAATGACTCATCATTGCAATTTATTTTTAATTCCATGGTTTAAGGGCTCATATAAACTTTGGGAATGAACTCAGTTTAACTTGTTGGCTACTGATCATTCCATCTCTACTCAAGCCAAATGCTTTGCTTGCTTTGTTCAAGAACTGCACATTTGTCAGATTCCCCCCTGTGGAGTTGGCATGTGTGTGAGGTGCATGTGAGGGGAAAGCAGGCACACATTTCTGCTCACAAATGTAATTTCCATCACAAAAAACTGAAAAGAGAACTACCCAACTTAATTTCTTAGTGGGGCTAACCAGATCCTTTGATTGAGATTCTGATGTCTATGTTCATATGTCGAATTTTGATTTTTTTTCTCATGTTTTCCATTGTTCTATCACACCCTTTTAAGGATAAACACTTAATTTTTAGATTTTATTTTGATAGCACTTAAGACAAAGACAGTATAATATGGTTCTTCCATAAATGACAATAGCAGAGTGTTTCAAACAACTGGGGATTCCAGAAAGCTGAGGTTGTGGCAGTTCAGTGATTGATGATGCTGAGTGTAATGGATGGGTACTAGATCTGTGCAATTATCTTGCTCCCACTGGCCTTGTACATAATTGGATTTATCCTCCTAAAATTCTGGGAAGAATTTGTAACTAGTTGATCAGGAGAAGAATAGAAATATCTTATAGGCTATAACTTCAGTGTTTAATATTTTGCCAAATCAAATGCTCAGAAGTATTTCTCTGAATGAAATACCTCTTATACAAATCATACAATTGCAACCCAATCATATGTATGAAGAAGTCGGTATATTTATCTATTTCAAATTCTAAGTTAAAATTATACCCAACACATGCCCACAAATTTCTGTGCGCTTCTTAAAAAGTTTTTCCGTCTTTTGATAGTTTTAGGAAGGAAGTTTCATAATCTCTGCATTCTTTGAGGAAAGAATGCCAGTTCTTTGAAAGACAAGCAGCATAAATCATTTTAAAACTTAGGCTCTGTAGCTAAACTGACAAGGGTCAAGTGTCAACTCTGTGCCCCTGGTCAGGCTGATCAATCCCTTTCAGCCTAGGTTTCTTCATCTGCAACATGAAGATAATAATAATATGACCTCTTAATGAAATATAAAATAGTCCATATAAAGTTCTGAAGAATGATTCTTGGAAAATAGTAAGTACTCAGTAACTTTGTAATTAAGAAATATTAGTTAAGTACTTGGGAAATCTTATTAATGCAACATCACACCAGATCCTGGAAAACAGATAAAGTGAAAGTGAAGTCGCTCAATTGTGTCCAACTCTTTGCGACCCGTTGACTGTAGCCCACCAAGCTCCTCTGTCCATGGGATTCTCCAGCCAAGAATACTGGAGTAGGTTGCCATTTCCTTCTTCAGGAAAATAGTAAGTACTCAGTAACTTTGTAATTAAGAAATATTAGTTAAGTACTTGGGAAATCATATTAATGCAACATCACACCAGATCCTGGAAAATAGATAAGAAAGGTATAAAACATTGTCTCTGCCTTCACAGAGTTTACAATAATAGTGTCCTATTTATATGCATAGTATTTTTAAGATGAAACCATCTTCTTTGAATCTCACAACAATCCATTAAGATTTTTTCATTTGTTAGTAAAGAAACTGGAGCATAGGAAGGATGGGAATTTGTTGAATGATAGTGAGGGGCAGACAGGATGGGCACTCAAGGCTCTGTCTTCTGCTGCTGCTGCTAAGTCGCTTCAGTCGTGTCCGACTCTGTGCGACCCTATAGATGGCAGCCCGCTCCCCCGTCCCTGTCTTCTAGTTAGTGTCATTTCCAGTGCCACTCTCTCCCTTTGAGTAGCTGTTGAGACAATGGTACACTGTATAACAATGTGTTAAATTGTGTGAACCAAGCACTTAAAGCAATTAGAGTTAAGAAAAGAGAACAATTAATGTGATCAAGAAGAGTTGGGACAAGTAAAATAAAATTTTTCATTAAAGATAAAAATAAGGAATTTATCCACTGTCCATTTAAAATTCTGAATGCCAACAAACATTGGTTTCCCTTGTATATTAAATTAATGTTACTTAGTTTTGCTGAACTTATTAAATTATTAATATATATTTTTCCTTAAAATTGTATTGAGTACTCTTCTCCTTTCTTATACCATAAAGACATTTGGAATATAAACAAAATAACATATGTGAGGTGCTTTATGATCTTTGGAGGAAAGACACCATATAAATGCAGCCTCTCAACCCTCAGAAGTTATGAACACAATTACATTGTCTTTCTCTAATGGAATTTTGTGCTCTCCAACTGCATTGAGAATAAAGTGGGAGACACAGATTTCTAGTTCTTTTCCTGAGGTTTAAAAATCTCTAGGCTGTGGTTAACTTCTGGCTTGAGACCACAAAAAACACACTCCAAATATTTATCATATCCAAAGGTTAAGTAGGGTACAAAGACGTAATTGATTTATTGGCCAATGGTCACTGCAGTCATTGTATAGGACTCTTTGCAAACTTGCCTTCTCAGCTGTTCTGTATGCTTAGAGGAACCTTGCAAAGCAAACTAAACTTGGGAGAAGCAATGACATACATCTTCCTGTCTCCTGTCCTGAGCCCCCACAAGGGATGATCCTGGAGAAACTCTCCATCGTGATAGTCTTTGTTGAAACAAATAAAATGGTAGACAGATTTGCCCCAACAGATCTGCACCTTGTTTGTGACAGACTACACACCAAACTCTTCTTAATCCTAAATGTCAGAGTTATTCTCTTAGCCTGGGGAATAAATTGCTTTTTTGGATTCTCTCCTTTTGGAAGAGGCATCAACTTGCAATGCAACTAACAGGCCTAAATTCTGTTGTTACTGGATCCATTGTAACATTATTTTTCTAGCCCTGACAAGAAACTGCTTTTCTAGTTCAGTTCAGTTCAGTTCAGTTGCTCTGTTGTGTCTGACTCTTTGTGACCCCATGAATCGCAGCATGCCAGGCCTCCCTGTCCATCACCATCTCCCGGAGGTCACTCAGACTCACGTCCATCGAGTCCGTGATACCATCCAGCTATCTCATCCTCGGTCGTCCCCTTCTCCTCCTGCCCCCAATCCCTCCCAACATCAGAATCTTTTCCAATGAGTCAACTCTTCACATGAGGTGGCCAAAGTACTGAAGTTTCAGCTTCTGCATCATTCCCTCCAAAGAAATCCCAGGGCTGATCTCTTTCAGAATGGACTGGTTGGATCTCCTTGCAGTCCAAGGGACTCTCAAGAGTCTTCTCCAACACCACAGTTCAAAAGCATCAATTCTTCGGCACTCAGCCTTCTTCACAGTCCA
>SJYT01048703.1:217644-248240 GCA_006410635.1 Cephalophus harveyi | reverse complement strand
TGATCACATCATCATGATTATCTGGGTCGTGAAGATCTTTTTTGTACAGTTCTTCCGTGTATTCTTGCCACCTCTTCTTAATATCTTCTGCTTCTGTTAGGTCCAGACCATTTCTGTCCTTTATCAAGCCCATCCTTGCATGAAATGTTCCCTTGGTATCTCTAATTTTCTTGAAGAGATCTCTAGTCTTTCCCATTCTGTTGTTTTCCTCTGTTTCTTTGATTGATCACTGAGGAAGGCTTTCTTATCTCTCCTTGCTATTCTTTAGAACTCTGCATTCACATGCTTATATCTTTCCTTTTCTCCTTTGCTTTTCACTTCTCTTCTTTTCACAGCTATTTGTAAGGCCTTCTCAGACAGCCATTTTGCTCTTGGCAAAACTCTATTAGTCTTTGCCCTGCTTCATTTCGTATTCCAAGGCCAAATTTGCCTGTTACCCCAGGTGTTTCTTGGCTTCCTACTTTTGCATTCCAGTCCCCTATAATGAAATGGACATCTTTTGGGGTGTTAGCTCTAAAAGGTCTTGTAGGTCTTCATAGAACTGTTCAACTTCAGCTTCTTTAGTGTTACTGGTTGGGGCATAGGCTTGGATCACCGTGATATTGAATGATTTGCCTTGGAAAT
Organism: Cephalophus harveyi; assembly: GCA_006410635.1. Lineage (NCBI taxonomy): Eukaryota > Metazoa > Chordata > Mammalia > Artiodactyla > Bovidae > Cephalophus > Cephalophus harveyi. The sequence goes on along the minus strand of SJYT01048703.1, from coordinate 247,616 downwards.
GAAAAGAGATCATTCTGTCAAAAGAAAAAAGATCTCAATCTCGTTTTTGAGATTGCATCCAAGTACTGCATTTCAGACTCTTTTGTTGACCATGATGGCTCCTCCATTTCTTCTAAGGGATTCCTGCCCACTGTAGTAGATATACTGGTCATCTGAGTTAAATTCACCCATTCCAGTCCATTTTAGTTCGCTGATTCCTAGAATGTCAACATTCACTCTTGCCATTTCCTGTTTGACCACTTCTAATTTGCCTTGATTCATGGACCTAACATTCCAGGTTCCTATGCAGTATTGCTCTTTACAGCATCAGACCATCCTTCTATCACCAGTCACATCCACAACTTGTTTTTGCTTTGGCTCCATCCCTTCATTCTTTCTGGAGTTATTTCTCCACTGATCTCCTGTAGCATATTGGGCACCTACCGACCTGGGGAGCTTCTCTTTCAGTATCCTATCATTTTCCCTTTTCATACTGTTCATGGGGTTCTCAAGGCAAGAGTACTGAAGTGGTTTGCCATTCCCTTCTCCAGTGGACCACATTCTGTCAGACCTCTCCACCATGACCCGTCCATCTTGGGTGGCCCCACACGGCATGGCTTAGTTTCATTGAGTTAGACAAGGCTGTGGTCTGTGTGATCAGATTGGCTAGTTTTCTGTGATTACGGTTTCAGTGTGTCTGCCCTCTGATGCCCTCTCACAACACCTACCGTCTTACTCGGGTTTCTCTTACCTTGGAAGTGTGGTATCTCTTCACGGCTACTCCAGCAAAGTGCAGCTGCTGCTCCTTACCTTGGACGAGGTCACCGCTCCTGACCTTGAACGTGGAGTAGCTCCTTTCGGCTCTCCTGCACCCACGCAGTTGCCGCTCCTTGGACGTGGGGTAGCTCCTCTCGGCCACAGCCCCTTACCTGGGGCTAATCATCAGGGAAATACAAAACAAAATCACAGTGAGATATAGATAGCACCTCATGCCTGTCAGAATGACTACCATCAAAAAGACCACAAATAATAAATGTTGGTGAGAATGTGAAGAGAAGGAAACCCTAATTCATTGTTGGTGGAAATGCAAGTTGGTACAGCCACTATGGAAAACTGTATGGAGGTTTCACAAAAAATTGAAAATAGAACTACCATACAATCTAGCAATTCCACTCCTGGATATATATCCAAAGAAAATGAAAACACTAATTAAAAAAACACACACACAACAATGTTCATAGCAGCATTATTTACAATAGACAAGATAGGGAAGTAACCTAAGTGTCCATCAATAGATAAATGGATAAAGAAGATGTGATATATGCCTGGTGGGCTATAGTCCATGGGATCACAAAGAGTCAAGACTGAGTGACTAACACTTGGTCACTTGATATATGCATACACACACAGCCAGAAAAAAGAATGAAAATTTTGCCATTTGTAACAACATGGATGAACATAGAGGGTATTAAGCTTAGCGAATTGAGTCAGAGCAAGGGAAATACTATATGTTTTCACTTATATTTGGAATCTAAAAAATAAAACAAATGAATAAATTTAACAAAACACAACAAACTCATAGATGCAGAGAAGAAACTAGTGGTTACCAGTGGGGAGAGGGTTGGGGGAGGGGCAACGTAGGAGCAGAGCATTAAAAGGTAGAAACTACTATGCATCCAATAAATGAGACACAAGGATATATATGTACAGCACAGAGAATGTTATCCAAAATTTTATAATAACTTTAAATAGAGTCTAACCTATAAAAATACTGAATCACTAGGTTGTACACCTGTAACTAATACAACATAGTAAATCAACCATACTTCAATTAAAAAAAAAAAAAAGAACTGTAAAGGGTCAGAGATTTTACTCCACTTGCAAGGTAACAAGTTAGCTTGCCATTGCTTGCATGCCATTGGAGACATGAAACCCTTGGGTCAAAATGAAAGACTTTAAAAAACTCACCACAAAAGCAGTGTCCAGAGTAGTATGTTTGTGGCCCAGTTTGCACAGAGCAATGCAGAGGGGCCTTGGCAAACATCTGCACCCACAAAGTGTCGTGTCACAGGAGAGGAACTGAGTTTGGGGCACCTTCTGTTTTATAGCAACCAGTAAGCAAGACTTCTTTTATCCCTGCAACAGACACGATCTCATCCCTCAAGATTGCCTGCTGAAAATACAACCCTAAAGAGTGGGCAGGGGACTTCCTAGGTGGCTCAGTGCTCAAGAATCTGCCTGCCAATGCAGGAGACAAGGGTTTGATCCCTGGTCTGGGAAGATCCCACATGCCATGGGCAACTAAGCCCACATGCCACAACTACTGGGTCTGCACCTAGAGCCTGTGCTTTGCAATAAGAGAAGCCCTGGGCATCACAGTGAAGAGCAGCTCCCCCCTCACTGCAACTAGAGAAAGTTCGAGAGCAGCAAGGAAGACCCAGTGCAAGCAAAAATTAAAAAAATAAAAAGAGTGGTCAGGGCCTTGCATTCTTGGCATGCTCAGCAAGCTGTGGAGGAACAGAGAGCCTCGTGAAGGAGGGTCTTCACACACTACCCATCCCTCAGGTTCACATCATCTCGGCTTCTGGCCTGACCAGGGCCCTAGGGACATGCACAGGCTGTGTTTCCTGGCAGGTTTTCCTTGGGTTTGTATGCTTGTATCGGTAAGGAGGCAGGCTGCCTCATCTCAACCCCAGATGCCAAAATAAAGACAGCTGTGAATTGGCCACGGGGAGGGACGTGACTGGACGTCTATTTAGGACAAAGCCACTTTGCCCTTTTGTCCCTCCTATTATCCCTCATGTGGGTCCAGAGTTATTTCAAACTGCTTTGCCTTTTTTGAGGCCCCTCCCATTCCAGGAATCCCAACAGGCAAATAACTGTCTTTGGAGGCCCCTGTTTTAGCCAAAGCAGGATGCTCTGGAAGGAGAAAGAGCAGGGCGAGGGGCAACATCTCCCTGTCTCAGCTGCTCTGAAATAAACACAGTTCCTCAGTTAGCCACCTTGGCTTAGCTACTGCTCCCTCCCATTCTTTTATTTGTGGGGGGAGGTGGGTCATGGGCTGGTGTTGTCTTGGGAAGGTTTGCTCTGGGCTGTGTTTTTCTCTGCTCTCTTTTCTTTAAGCTTCCTATCCTGCTGTCTCCTCACTCAGGATTTCCTCAAACTTCCTCTCCTAAGGTGACTTCCCTTGTTGCTTTCTCCGTTATGTTTTCATTCCTTAAAAAAAATTGATTCCTGGTATTTCAGTGGGACCTTGGGAGACTGGGGAAGTAAATGGAAACTCTCATTTCTCTGTCTTGAAATGGAAGCCTATACTTTTTCAAGGACTTAGCATCATGAAAAGAGCCCCAAGAGGTCCCTTTTCCTCCCCCACACCTTCCCTCTCTTGCTGTCTCTACGTCCACAGACAAACTGCAGGTCAACGAAGGAAAAGGAAAACAGAAATGGCAGTTATTTTCATCACGCTTGCTCTCTTTTTCACTGATTCAAAAAACGTTTGGTAAGTGTCTCCTCGGTGTAGACACCAGGAATACAAGAACCTCTAAGTCCCTTACTTCCTAGAAGTTCCAGGATGAGAAGGAGAAAAACAGGCAAACAAACAACAGGTCAGTTGGTTTAAAGGTAAAATTCACGGCGGAGGCCTAGGGGTGGACAGAGGACTCTGACAGCGGAGGGTTGGTGGGAAGAGAATCCACTGAGAAGGTGGGAAGTGGTGAAGGCTATTCCTTGGGGTCACAGACCAGCTCAGTCTCATCCCAGACAGACAAAGGGGAAGGATGCTTCACAGAACACAACACAGACACAGGCAGAGCCATGAGATGGCCTGGCAAGTTCAAGGAAGTTCTGAATTTCCAGAGCTCAAATGTGTCAGGGGAATAGTGAGAGTGAGGAAGCCTTGAAGGGCCATGTGAGTCACTCCAAAGACTTAGAACTTGGCCGGTGCTTCCCAAAGTGTGGTATGAAGATTATTTTAGTTCACTTGTGGGCTTATAGACAAACAGTTTTGAGTTTATGATGTACATTGGAAACATGCACCAACACATCAGATCCATGCTTTTGCAAGTAACACTTAGGGCAAGGCTAGTAGGTGGAGGAGCCTGGGGGGCTACAGTCCACAAAGGGGTCGTGAAGAGTTAGTCACAACTTAAGGACTGAACAACGAACAACAGCAGGCAATGCTGTTGCGATCCACCTTTGGCAGATCAATGTACATGTAGGTGCTCAGACTTAAAGAAACCAGAACAGAGGACACACTAGTGACAGTAAGGAGTTTTAAATAGTAAAGGAGAAATAAGAGTAAAATGCACAATCTCTTCTTTCTAGTCCTGAATTCATTGTCCCCTTTACTCTGTCAGGATTTGAGGGATTTGGGGAAAATCAAGGGAAATGTGACTGCAAGAAGCAGGAGCACACCCCTGCACACCTTTACTGGATCGTGCTTGGGACAGGGATGTGTGTGGGGAAGCCCCTCACAGAAGGAGTCTGTGCAAAGGATCCAGCATGGGGGGCCACCACCCAGAAGGGAAGGAGGGCCAGGGAACTCCCAGTGCAGAGGGAGGCCAGGTGGCGGATGTGTCTCAGTGACATGGCTCAGCAGCACGGTGGCAGTCTCACAGACCCAACTGTAGCAGCCTGGGGCCTTATAACCACAGGCTCTATTTTACCAATGACTACAGATGTGGGGTAAGGTTTCACAGGATATGCAAAAGAAGTGGACCCTAAATGGCTCAGAATCTTTTTATTTGGGCTACTTAAAAAAAATTATATATATATATATATATTTGTATATATATTTGGCTGACTGGGTCTTGGTTATAGAACCTGGGATCTTTAGCTGTGACATGCAGGATCTAGCTCCCTGACCAGGGACTGAACCCTGGCCCCTTGCTTCGGGAGCACCGAGTCTTAACCACTGGACCACCAGAGAAGTCTCTGAGCTGCTCTTTTAAATAACTAGATGTGTAAAAATTTGAATCTGGCACTGAATTCAGGAACTTCAGCCTCCATGAAGAAACAACAACACAGAGAGGGCACCTTGGGCTCAGTTGAGTAACAGCAATTGTTCTGCGGAGTTCCTAAATCTTGCAATTTGCTAATACAACTTACAGCAATTCAGTATTCAAGTGACGAACTCACATTACAACAAAACCCTTCGCCTCTCCTTTTAAGTGGTATTTCTTTTCATTTAGTATAATTTAAAATAAACCCAAACAATTTAATTTTATTCGACTTCAAAACAATTTGCATTAGTAAAGGAGAAATAAGAGTAAAATGCACAATCTCTTCTTTCTAGTCCTGAATTCATTGTCCCCTTTACTCTGTCAGGATTTGAGGGATTTGGGGAAAATCAAGGGAAATGTGACTGCAAGAAGCAGGAGCACACCCCTGCACACCTTTACTGGATCGTGCTTGGGACAGGGATGTGTGTGGGGAAGCCCCTCACAGAAGGAGTCTGTGCAAAGGATCCAGCATGGGGGGCCACCACCCAGAAGGGAAGGAGGGCCAGGGAACTCCCAGTGCAGAGGGAGGCCAGGTGGCGGATGTGTCTCAGTGACATGGCTCAGCAGCACGGTGGCAGTCTCACAGACCCAACTGTAGCAGCCTGGGGCCTTATAACCACAGGCTCTATTTTACCAATGACTACAGATGTGGGGTAAGGTTTCACAGGATATGCAAAAGAAGTGGACCCTAAATGGCTCAGAATCTTTTTATTTGGGCTACTTAAAAAAAATTATATATATATATATATATTTGGCTGACTGGGTCTTGGTTATAGAACCTGGGATCTTTAGCTGTGACATGCAGGATCTAGCTCCCTGACCAGGGACTGAACCCTGGCCCCTTGCTTCGGGAGCACCGAGTCTTAACCACTGGACCACCAGAGAAGTCTCTGAGCTGCTCTTTTAAATAACTAGATGTGTAAAAATTTGAATCTGGCACTGAATTCAGGAACTTCAGCCTCCATGAAGAAACAACAACACAGAGAGGGCACCTTGGGCTCAGTTGAGTAACAGCAATTGTTCTGCGGAGTTCCTAAATCTTGCAATTTGCTAATACAACTTACAGCAATTCAGTATTCAAGTGACGAACTCACATTACAACAAAACCCTTCGCCTCTCCTTTTAAGTGGTATTTCTTTTCATTTAGTATAATTTAAAATAAACCCAAACAATTTAATTTTATTCGACTTCAAAACAATTTGCATTCAGTTCAAACTAAGGAGCCAATTTGGCAGTTCAGAGCATGGACTGGAGCCAAAAAGACTTGAATCCAGTGTCTAGCTTTACAACCTCCTGCGTCATCGGATGTCACATGAGGATCATGGTGTCTACTTCATTACAACTTAGGATTCGACAAGGTCATGCATGCAGAACATGATGGGAGACTGTTCTGGCTTGGATGTCAACCGAGGGAACTCTATGGTGGAAATCAGGATACCAACGAGAGGAAGACACAGGGCATCCCCCACCCAGTGCAAAATTTACAGGTGGAGGACACAGAGGTTATTTATCAATGACTCTTAAACTCCCTCACTCACTCAGAGAACAAGGGCTAAAGTGTGGAAGAGAATTTTGCCAGGAGACTGTTGAAGACATTTCTTTGGAGAGGGCAGCTGCAGAGCTTTGAGTTCCCAATCCACTTATTTCCTTGGAGGCATCAAGGTGTTCCTTTCTAAGGACAAGGTTAGTGGGGATTAGGAGCGGTTTCAATGGCATCGCACAGAAAACCCTGATCTGTTTCCTGCAGTTGTGAAACAAGAATCAGGCCAGACCTTTGCCTAAAGTGGGCTGAGGTCAGACTCACCTGTGAAGCCCAGAGAGAGGCAGACCCGGCTGTCACTTTGGTGGCCAAGCCAGAAAAGGGCTGCGAGGGAGCTTGCACTGGGATGTACTCCTACAGGTTGTTGGACCGGGCATCCTGGAGGGTTCCAGGTGGACTGGATAGTAGCCAAGCCCTCAGGTGAAGCCCACAAATCTCATCTGGAACTCCCACTTCCTGCTCACCTTCCAACAGTGTCGTTGAAAATGGAGGATCTGCACACCTCCAATGACAAGTTATCAGCAAAGGGCTCAGCCCCTCAGCCATGTGTTTGTCCTGGGTTTCCCCCTCCTCGTTTCCCCATACCCCCATGCGGCATGGAGTTGAACAGGTTGCCTGAAACTCCCTCAGGACAGCAATGCCTAATGAATGCATCTAGGAGTGAGCCAAGGAAATGTTTCAAGTTCTGTCTTATATTACAGATTTGGGAGTGGCAGCTAGAGGAGATGCAGAACCTGAAAAATAACCCTGTCCATTACTGTCCCTCCTTGGGCATCAGATCAGCTGCAGTTACCCTCTGGTCCTCTGAGGCATAGTCACCTATTCATTAGCACATTGACAGCCATAATATTTATTTTAAAATACAGAGCTTGGCCATGAAAGAACTAGGGAAACAGCACTATTTCCTGTCCAACCAGATCTTTTGCTCGTGGCTATTTATTTCCTTATTGGGAAAGTGAAGGGACTCATCTGTCTTGCAATAACAAAAAGGGAGATGCACTCAATTATACCCTTAGCAGGGAAGAACAAGGCAGAGGGCAGGAGCTGCAGCTGGAGTCTGCAAATGAGAGGTCTGCAAAATCCAGGGAGCCTCCTTACCCCTGAGAGAGGCGGGGGGACAGGCACACAGGCTGATGGTGAGAGCCTTGCTGCACATGAAATGCAAACATCTTCGTTGTTTTTCCACGCTGGCTAATTAAGATAATTTCTGTTTGAAGTTACAGCTCCTGGCTCCACTTTAAGAGGCCTCTCTTATTTCTTGAATCTGTTCCCAAAATGCGTAGGTTTTCTGCGTGGTCTGTCTGGCTGGGTGACTCTGGACAATGTTTTCAGGAACTGTCAGGCATGTATAGCTGTGAAAGAGGCAACTGTGTATGTGCAGAAATAGCACAAAAGTGGCAGCATCTCACAGATCTAAGACAGTATGATTTTTCTGAAGACCCTAAATGTGGAGCCTACACTGGGGTGCCTAGGGACTTTCTGGGTAGATGTGGCTTAGGTGACACATGCCAGGTAGCTGAGGGTTGATGAGATCACTTCTCGGAGCCCTTGTGACCTTTCTGGTTTATGCTGATTTTAAGTGGGGGCAGGAGCAGTGGGGGGTAGGGGATGGAGTTGAAACAAAATCATTAGGATTGGTCTGGTCACAGCCTTGATCAAAGCCAAACAGTGCACAGGCATTAGGAAGAGGTGCTGTTATAGTGGAAGGGGATGACCCCTACTTCTTGTCCCAAAAGTTCTTTCATCTTTCAGACCAAGATGTTCTCTCCTCAGTTTAGGGAGCAGAATTCAGCATTTTCAACCAGGTACCAGAGAGCAGCAGCTGAGCAGAGCCAAAGATGCCTCCCCGAAGGGAGGGGCCACTATGGAAACCAGTATAGACTTTCTTCAAAAAATCAAAAGTAGAACTACCATATGATCCAGCAATCTCACTTTTGGGTATATAGCCAAAGGAGATGAAATCCCTATCTCAAGGGGATATCTGCACCCCCATGTTTGGAAGTTTTAGCTGCTAAGTTGTCTCTGATTCTGCAGCCCCATGCACTGTAGCTCGCCAGGCTTCTCTGTCCATGGGATTTCTCAGGCAAGAATGCTGGAGTGTTTTGTCAGTTTTATTGCAGCATTATTCACTATAGCCAAGAAATGGAAGAAACCTAAGTGTCTCTCAGTGGATGAATGGATAAAGATGTGGTATAGATATACAAGGGAACATTATTTTGCCAAGAGAAAGAAGGAAATCTTGCCATTTGTGACAAAATGGATGGACCTTGAGGGCATTATGCTAAGTGAAATAAGTCAGAGAAAGACACCATGCAACAGTGCATGGTATCACTTAACGTTAAAATGTTTTAAAGAGTCAAATTCTCAGAAAAGTATTTGGGGGCTGGTGGCGGGGGGTGGGAAAAATATGGAGAGGTTGATAAAAGGGTACTTTTAGCTATAAACTTTCAGCTATAAGATGAATAAGGTCTGAGGATCTAATGTAAAACCTGGTGACTAGAGTGGATGACACTGTATTGTATAATGGGAAAATTAAAACTAAACAACTAAGGACTTCCCTGGTGGTTCAGTGGCTAAGACTCTGAGCTCCCAAAGTAGGGGCCTGGGTTGAAACCCTAGTCAGTGAACTAGATCTCATATGCCACAACTAAAGACCCCACATGCCACAGCTAAAGATTCTGCATGACACAATGAAAAGATCCCGGGTGCCACAACTAAGAGCCAGCACATCCACGATAAACAAACCAAAAAAACTCTAAACAACTAAAAACAAACAAACAAACAAAAAAACAAAGACGCCTCCCAAGATGAGTGCTGGCAAGATCACTCCCAGGATCTCTACCTGAAACAGCAGTAGTCAACCTTGCCATTTACTCAGCTGATCTCTAAGTAACCCACGTGGTTATCTTCCAGGTAACCGCAAGGACTCCCTGTACCCAGGTTCCTCACTATAACACAGCAATGATAAGAAAATTGACCTCCAGCAGGGGAAGAGGGACTGCTGTGAGAAGCAGCTGAGATGACATGTGGAGACCATTTAGAATTGCATTGGACACAGCTGGCTGTTTATAGGACTTATCATTCTTGCTCTGTTGTCCAGCATGTGTAAGGACAGTGGGTGGGAAGTTTATGCTATCTATACCTGGCTCAAAGCCTCATTATTGATATCTAAGAGGTATATGGTAACCAATTATGCCTTGGTTCTCTAGTTCAAACCTTTCATTTAGATAACCAGACAACTACACACTTGGACAAAATTATTTCAACTGCCTATATTTAATTATTTCTACTCTATTCTAAAACAAGGATTTGAATTCACACATGTATAATGAAATATAAGTTTTAAAAACTCATATCCAGAAAAAACATATAGAAGGGGAGATAGATAAATTATACTTGGATGTAATGTATATAATAAAAATTTATGCATAGTGTATATACAATAAATTACATAGTTTATTGAAATTATAAACAAAAGTGAGTGTGAAAATAAATACTAGGCAGAAATTCTGGACCTACAGAAAAGTCTGGGTTGCAAATTTGCTTCTAAGTTTACTGGAAGGCAAATAAAGAGAAATATGATTAACTACACATTTACATTGTCTAAAAGAAGAAAGAATAACCAGTTTTTCAGAAAAACAAGCAAGAACATAAAAAGCTTTTCCTGGGGCTTCCCTGGTGGTCCAGGGGTTAAGGCAGCACTTCCATTTTAGGGGGTGTGGGTTCAATCCCTGGTTGGGGAAGTTACATGAGCTACGCGATGCAGTTAAAAAAAACACTTTTCCTGATATTTGGGTATCTAACAGAACGTTCTGCCTGGTTTTTCACAGGAGAATACTGAGAATCGCTGTGGCTGATGTCTTCACCACACCTGGACAATGAATGCGGCAGCTGATTCTCTAGTATAAAGTCCTTCAGTGCTTTCCAGGTGAATAAGGCCAGGCATAGTAAAGACAATCGTGGAAGCTTCGGACAAAGTATTCCAGTGTGCTGCTGCTGCTGCTGCTAAGTCGCTTCAGTTGTGTCCGACTCTGTGCGACCCCATAGACGGCAGCCCACCAGGCTCCCCTGTCCCTGGGATTCTCCAGGCAAGAACACTGGAGTGGGTTGCCATTTCCTTCTCCAATGCATGAAAGTGAAAAGTGAAAGTGAAGTCGCTCAGTCATGTCTGACTCTTAGTGACGCCATGGACTGCAGCCTACCAGGCTCCTCCGTCCATGGGATTTGCCAGGCAAGAGTACTGGAGTGGGTTGCCATTTCCTTCTCCAGTGTGAGACCTCTCCTTTTCATCTGACTTCATGTACAGGAAAATATAGACTATGAAGAGAAGAGTGAAGTTCTTGCTTGTCTTTCAAATTCTTCCATTTTATATAGTTCCTCTCAACTGTTTCAATAGGGGATAAAAAAGCCCCCCAAAGACTGCAGCAGACAATTTAAGATTATATTTGGAAGAAAGGGCTAACCTGAATTATAGTTTGATTTTTTTTTAAAGATTTTTTATAGGGACCATTTTTAAAGTCTTTATTGACTTTGTAATAATATTACTTCTGTTGTATGTTTTGGTTTTTCAGTACTAAAGCATGTGGGATCTTACCTGCCTGACCAGGGATCAAACCCACATTCCCTGTAGTACCAGGGAAGTCCCTATAATTTGATATTTTGAACACTGTCTTATATTGGGATTTGGTAACAGACAATTTATGATAAAATTGCTGCATCTTTTAAAAACTGCCTTAAAAGACTTTCATAATTTTTAGATTCCCATGATATATTGTTTAAAACTCTGATGAAGAAATTGATAAATTGGTATGGTTTCAGGCATTAGATAAACAGAGTTTGGTGCCAGAAACTCAGAGGTAAATTTTGGATTTGACATCAGTATCTCTCCTTCACCTAGTTTCTCTAGAATAACTATCTTTGTTTCACTTTAATTCAATTATATCCTGTTACCATGGTTTGAACAGTTCAGTACTATTGGTACCAGTTTTTATAAGCTACCTCAGAACGTTTTTTGAAAGATGAGGCATGAGTTAACAGGTAAACACAAAACAGTATTTTGTGATGCCAAGGGGGAGCATTTAAAATTTATTCACTAAGTGTATCCATCAATATTGTTTTTGGCTGGAAGTACTACAGAACTTGACACAACTGTGGTTTAAAGCCTTTATTTTGTACATCAAGAAGTCTAGAGAAATGCAGTCAAGGTCTGATGTGGATGCTTAATGATATAACCAAGGATTCAAAGTCTTTCCATCCTTCAGCTTTACCATCTATATGTGTGGTGTTCACCTTCATGTTCAAAGGTAGCTACTATATCCCTTACCCTCAGTATATCGTGTATGCATACCAGACAGGAGAGGAAAGGGACATAAGGCCACAAGTAACATGCCAGCTGAGTCTGTTCCTTTAAAATCTTTCTCGGAAGCCCCTGCCTCCACCACCAGCAACCTCTCCTTAGGTGTCACTGCCTAGAACTGTAACATCATCACCTTCAGCGGTAAAGGGCTCCAGGAAGGTAAACTTCATAGTTGAAAATATCTAAATTTCCCCTTAAGCAAATTCATGGTCCTGTTAGTAATGAAGAAGGTGAGAGTAGGACTTCCCTCGTGGAACAGTGAATAAGAATCCACCTGTCAATGCAGGGGAAACAGGTTCTATCCCTGGCCTGGGAAGATTACACATGTCTTGGGGTAACTAAGCTCATTCGCCACAACTGTTGAGCCTGAGTGCCTAGAGTCCATGCTCTGCAACAAAAAAAGCCACCCCAATGAGAAACCTGCACACTGAAACGAAGAGTAGCCCCAGCTTGACGCAACTAGAGAAAGCCCAAGTGCAGCAACAAAGACCCAACACAGCCATAAATAAATACATAAAGAAGGTAAGAACAGATATAAGGAGGTATTTAAAAGTGTCAGCCACAGTAAGTACTAGGGATCTGACATGATAGATATAACTGATGTTGCTGTATGTTACACATGAAAGCTGTTAGAGTAAACCTTAAGACTTTTCATAACAAAGAAAAAGATTCTATTTCTTTACTTTTATGTCTGTATGATACCAAACTAATTGTGCTAATCATTTTATGTTGTATGTAAGTCAATCAGGGCTTCCCTGGTGGCTCAGAGGTTAAAGCATCTGCCTGCAATGCAGGAGACCAGGGTTTGATCCCTGGGTTGGGAAGATCCCCTGGAGATCTTGGGGATGGCACCCCACTCCAGTATTCTTGCTTGGAGAATTCCATGGACGGAGGAGCCTGGTGGGCTACAGTCCATGGGGTCACAAAGAGTCGGACACGACTGAGCAACTTCACTTCACTTCAAGTCAATCATATACACATTAAACTTACACAGTGCTACATATCAATTATATCTGGAAACAAACAAAAAAAGAAATCATAAAAAATGAGCATCAACCACAGCAAATGTTTGTTATACAAGATCAATAGGGAAAAAAAAAAAAAAACTGCCTCTTGTGTGTGATTTCAACTGTATAAACCAATAGAGACAACATGAGAAAAAAAATCACCAAAATATTAGTCGTTGTCTGTGGATGGTAGAATATCAATGATATTTATTTTCTAATGTGTACTTTTCCACATTTTCTTTATTTTATTAAAAATAAGTATCTGCCAGTTTATAATGAGGAAAATAAATTTGTATTTACAAAATAAAAAGTACTTTCTGTTTCCATTTATCTTATGACTAGACTTTTCCAATTGATCATTCACAGTATCATCCTGAACTTTGTACAATAATATCATGAACCATATTTTATGGATACTAAAGGAAATGGCAACCCACTACAGTACTCTTGCCTGGAGAATCCCATGGAGGGAGGAGCCTGGTAGGCTACAGTCCATGGGGTCACAAAGAGTCGGACACGACTGAGCGACTTCACTACTCATTTCACTAATAGGTTGCATTTAGAATTTCTCATCTAGTTTTTTTAATACATTTCCTGCCCTTAAGGCCTAAACTTGACATATTATAGATCAATTATGTGACAATCAGAAAAGTGACAGGATAGCAGGGTTTGGTCCTGCTGGAAGAACACTCAACTAAAACACAAAGATAAAATCACGTTGGTGCACCTTAGTATCTGTTACCTTGGGTAGGATAATTAACTGCTTTGAGACCCAACGGCCTCATCTACAAAATGAAGGTTTGAACTATGTGATTTCTAAATGTCCTTCTTGAGCTCGGCATTCTGCTTATTCTAGCCACACATCAGCTCTGGTTATCCTCACACTGAAACTCACGAGTGATGCTACTCTACTCGTTTCTCCTACTTTTTTGAATATTTTTCTTTTTCAAGTGGTTTACTTGGCTCCTTCAGACCCAGCAGTGTGAACAATGTTCAAGAATCTCCCTTGTTCTCATCTAGCTCTTCTCTGTGGTCCCTTAAGCAATTTCATCTGCTTTGATGGCATCTCTATGGACCAGTCCCAAATCTATGCCTCTGGCTCTGACATCTCCAAGCTTCAGATTCACGTTTCCACCTTCCTGAGAACCTTATGTCATCTGAATAAATGCTGTCACCTGAAATTTGACCTGTCAAAAGCCAAGCTCATCCCTTTTCCTGGGTTTTTCTGTTTTCTGTTATTTCTCTAATTGGCATCATTCTTTCCTTGGTTTCCTAGGTGTGTAGCCTTGAAGGATGAATTTGATTCCTTCCTTCACTAACCTCTCTTATAAAATCAAAAGGAAATTTTTCAGGTTCTGGTTCAAGATGGTAGCAGCAGAAGATCCTGAATTCATGGACACATCAAATCTATAGCTACATATGAAACGACTTCCTCCAAAAAAAAAAATGAAAAACTGGTGGAATGACTCCTACACATCAGGCAAATGAGAAAAAAAAAACAAAAACACATCAAAGTGGGTAGGAGAGATTGAGATACATTCTTGCCATAAATCCTACCCCTGGAATGGTGACCCACAACTCAAAGGGAACTCAAATCCTAGAGCTTCTCCCTGAGGAACAAAGGGTTTGCACTCTATCAGGCACTCCAGCTTTTAAGACTTGCACCTGAGAGATGAGTCCCTAAATCATCTAGCTTTGAAAATCATCAGGGTTTACCACCATAAGACCCACAGGCTACAGTGAACTCAGAAAGGCTCTTTATTTATTTATTTATCCCTTTTCTCCACACCCTCTCCAGCATTTATTGCTTGTAGACTTTTGGATCGCAGCCATTCTGACTGGTGTGAAATGGTATCTCATTGTGGTCTTGATTTGCATTTCTCTGATAATGAGTGATGTTGAGCATCTTTTCATGTGTTTGTTAGCCATCCGTATGTCTTCTTTGGAGAAATGTCTGTTTAGTTCTTTGGCCCATTTTTTGATTGGGTCATTTATTTTTCTGGAATTGAGCTGCATGAGTTGCTTGTATATTTTTGAGATTAGTTGTTTGTCAGTTGCTTCATTTGCTATTGTTTTCTCCCATTCAGAAGGCTGTCTTTTCACCTTGCTTATAGTTTCCTTTGTTGTGCAGAAGCTTTTAATTTTAATTAGATCCCATTTGTTTATTTTTGCTTTTATTTCGAGTATTCTGGGAGGTGGATCATAGAGGATCCTGCAGTGATTTATGTCGGAAAGTGTTTTGCCTATGTTCTCCTCTAGGAATTTTATAGTTTCTGGTCTAACATTTAGATCTTTAATCCATTTTGAGTTTATTTTTGTGTGTGGTGTTAGAAAGTGATCTAGTTTCATTCTCTTTAAAGGGCTCCTGCACTCTGAGTTACTTGCCCTAGGGACTAGTGCCCAAACTTCACCTGAAAGGGGATTATTTGCTTATCTTAAAGTACTAACCTGAGAGGCAGGCACCAAACTTAACACATGCTGAGGGAGGAACCTGCTGGAGAACTCTCTGGGGACAGAGGTCAACAGTCACCATCTTTGTACTCTCCCTTTGCCTTGTGCCAACTCGCTGGTATCTCCTGATGCCTTGATTTTTTGCAGCTGCTGTCAGGAAACATCACTAATTTGCTTGGCTATGGTGGCCAAGCAAATTAGAAGGGCTTATGCTTGAAGTCCTTATAGCTTATGCTATAGTCATATTGGACTATAAAGAAAGCTGAGCACCGAAGAATTGGTGCTTTTGAACTGTCGTGTTGGAGAAGACTCTTGAGAGTCCCTTGGACTGCAAGGAGACCAAACCAGTCAATCCTAAAGGAAATCAGTCCTTATTATTCATTGGAAGGACTGAGGCTGAAGCTGAAACTCCAATACTTTGGCCACCTGATGCAAAGAGCTGACTCATTAGAAAAGACCCTGATGCTGGGAAAGATTGAAGGCAGGAGGAGAAGGGGATGACAGAGGATGAGATGGCTGGATGACATCACTGACTTGATGGACATAAGTTTGAGTGAGCTCCAGGAGTTGGTGATGGCCAGGGAAGCCTGGCATGCTGCAGGTCGCAGAGTCAGACACGACTGAGCGACTGAGCGACTGAACTAACTGATGCTTGAAGTCCCATAGGACTGTATGTATGTTTACATACTTTAAAAGTTCCTGTCTGATGGTCTGACTACCGATCAGCCTGAATCTAGGTGCAGATCGAGATCCTGCCCTTTGGGACACTGACATATCTTGGCACACCCTTAACTATTAAGTGAAATTGTTCAGTCGTGCCTGACTCTTTGTGACCCCATGGACTGTAGCCTACCAGGCTCCTCTGTCCATGGGATTTTCCAAGCAAGAATACTGGAGTGGATTGCCATTTCCTTCTCCAGGAGATCTTCCCAACCCAAGGGTTGCACTCGGGTCTCCCGCATTGTAGGCAGATGCTTTACTGTCTGAGCCACCAGGTGAAATATTATAAGTGGCTCCTTAACTATTGGGAGCCACTAAGAATAAAAGAGGCTGCTTGGACAATCACAAAGACTTGAGATACAATCTTAACCTTTGAGAGCTAGAACAATATTGAATCATAAGCTTCATTCCTACACAAGGCCACTCCTTAAAGACTGGGAGAGGTAGTTCTTTTATCTAATGCAGAGAGTCAAGGAAAATGAGATGGAGGAATAAGTTCCAGATGAAAGAACAAGATTAAAACTCAGAAACAGTTCTTTGTGAAATGAAGATAAGCAATTCACCTAGTAAAGAGTTTGAAGAAACGGCTATAAAAATGCTCACTAAACTTGCAAGAACAATGGATAACCACAGTAAAAACTTAAACAAAGAAATAAAAAAGTACAAGAAAGCACCAAATAGAAATCAAGAGCTGAAGAACACAATAACTGCACTGAAAAATATACTAGAGGAATTCAACACCATATTAGATGAAGCAGAAGAAAGAAAGGGCATTGGAACTCACCTAATTAGAGTAGCAAAAAGAAAAAAGTGAAGACAGCTTAAGGGACATAGGGAACAACATCAAGCAGACCAACATTCATGTTATACAATCCCCAGAAGGAGAAAAGAAAGAGAAAGGAGCAGAAAAATAATGGTTGAAAATTTCTTTAACAGGGCAAAAAAATGCAGAGAGCTTCAAATAAGATGAACCCCAAAAGACCCACACCAAAATACATGATTATAAGATATCAAAAATTAAAGACAAACAGAGAATATTAAAAGCAGCAAGAGAAAAATAACTTTTTATGAAAACTATCAGCAGCTTTTTCAGCAAAAACCTCATAAACCAGAAGGATGTGGCATGATACATTCAGAGTGTAGAAAAAAAGAAAAACTTGCAATCATGTATACTTTACCCAGGAATGTTGTCATTCAGTATTGAAAAAGAGATTTTCAAAGGAATTCTTCATCACAAAACCAGTCTTACAAGAAATGTTAAAGGAAATTCTTTAAGCTGAAAAGAACGGGTAGTAATTAGTAAGAGGAAAACACTGGAAAAGTATAAACCTCAGTAGTAAAGTAAATATATAGAAAAATTTAGTAAATATATAAAAAATGTTGCAAAGGTGGTGGATTAATCACTTATAAAGTAGGATGACAGTTAAAAGACAGAAGTAGTAAAATAACTATGACAACAATAGTTAAGGGATACACAAGATAAAAATATGTAAAATGTGACATCAAAAGCATTAAAATTAGGGGAGGAGGGATAAAAACATAGAGTTTCAGAATGCATTCAAACTTAAGTTGTTAATAATTTAATAGACTGTTACAAATAAAAGTTGTTTTATGTAAGCCTTGTGGTAACCACAAAACAAAAGCTTATAGCTGATATGCAAAAGAGAACAAGAAAGGAATCTGAGCATACCACTAGAGAAAGTCATCAAACCACAAAAGAACAGGGCAAGAGAAGAAAGGAACAAAGAGAAACTACAAAACAACCAGAGAACAATGAACAAAATGGCAGTAAATATGTATCAATAATTATTTTAAATGCAAATGGATTAAATTCTCCAATCCAAAGATATAGAGTGGCTGAATCAGTTGAAAAAACAAGACTGATCTATTTACTGCCTAGGATTTCCCAGGACTCCAAGAGATGGTAATGAACAGGGAGGCCTGGCGTGCTGCGATTCATGGGGTCGCAAAGAGTCAGACACGACTGAGCGACTGAACTGAACTGAACTGAACTGAACAGTGGTAAAGAATCCACCTGCCAGTGCAGGAGACACACGAGGGTTTAATCCCTGGGTCTCCTGGGAAGATCCTTTGGAGGAGGAAATGATAACCCACTCCAGTATTCTTGCCTGGGAAATCCCATGGACAGAGGAGCCTGGAGTGAATTGCCATTTCCTTCTCCAGGGGATCTTCCTGACCTAGTGATCAAACTTGCTTCTCCTGCACTGCATGCAGATTCTTTACCACTGACCCATCAGGGAAACCCAAGTCATAAGAGACTAACAATTATACCCCTACAAATTACACAACCTAGAAGAAATGGATAAATGTCTAGAAACATACAATCTACCAAGTCTAAATCATGAAGAAATAGAAATAGAAAATATTGATGGATCAATTACTAGTAAGGAAATTGAATTGAATCAGTAATCGAAAACCTCCCAACGGACAGAAGTCCAGAACCAGATGGCTTCATCAGTGAATTCTATTAAGCATTCAAAGAATTAAGACCAATCTTTTTCAAAGTCTTCCAAAAACAGACAAGGAGGGAACACTTCCAAATTCATTTTATAAGGCAAACATTACTCTGATACCAAAATCAGATGAGGGTATCACAGAAAAAAAATTACAAGCCAATATACATGATGAACAGAGATGAAAAAACCCTTAGCAAAATATTAGCAAGCCGAATTCAACAATACATTAAAAGGATCATACATTATGATCAAGTGGGATTTGTCCCAGGGATGTAACTAACGATGGCTCAGCATTCAGAAGTCAATCAAGGTGACACACCTTATTAACAAAACAAATAATAAAAATCATACAATCATCTCAATAGATGTAGAAAAAATATTTGACAAAATTCAGCATCCATTATAAAGAAAAACTTCCGACAGAGTACAGAGGGAACATACCTCACAAAACAAAGCCATACACAACAAGCTCACAGCTAACATACTCAATGGTGAAAACAGAAAGCATTTCCTCTAAGATTAGGAATAAGACAAGGATGCCCACTCTTGCCACTTTTATTCAACATAGTATTGGTAGTTCTAGCCAGAGCAATCAGACAAGAAAAAGAAGTAAAAGGCATCCAAATCAAACAGGAAGAAGTAAAACTGTCACTATTTACAGATGATGTGATATTACATATAAAAGCCCTGAAGATCCCTTCAAAAAACTGTTGGAGCCAATAAATGAATTCAGTAAATTTGCAGGATATAAAATTAATATACAAAAATCAGACCTGCAGAATGGCTATCATTTAAAAGGCAGAAATAAGTGTTGCTGAGGATATGGAGAAAAGGGAACTTTGTGACAAAAGTTAACTAAAGCTATTGGGATGATTTTGCAATATGTACAATTATCAAATCATTATGTTGTATACCTGAAACTAATATGTCAGTAACACCTCAAGAATTGTATATAGTCAAATTTGTTAGTCTTTTATGATTTGAAACAGTATTTTTATAACACTCAAAGATTATAAAAATAGTTTTCTTTCAGCAATTTTTCATTTTACTTTTTAAGCTTACATTCTGTTTCTAATCTGACATGGAATTCCTGACCTAAATTGTGGGACAGCACATCTTATTGCCTGCCTGACACCTCCACTTTGGTTTCTGGTAGTTATCCCACAGCTCCAACGGCCAAATCAAGACACAAATCTTTGTGTCTTCCTCTATCGATCTGCTCTTTCTCGAATCTTTCTGACATTAAAAGATGGCATTTCCATCTCCCTAGTTGTTCAAGCCCAAAACCCCTCCATCATCATGTAGTCCTTTCCCTCACCTCCAACTCATCAGTGAGGTCTGTCAACTCTACCTCCAAACCACATCTCAAATCCAGCGCATTGTCCCTACTGCACTGATATTTCCTAAGCCAGCACCATCTTTTTCCTGGACTGCTGTGACAGGCAGGTTACTGAGACCATTGCTTCCACTCCTTCTGCCTACATGTACGTTATTCATTCTCTACATAGCAACCAAGGAGATTTGTTTTTTAAATTGTACCCCAGATTATATAAATCCCCCCTATTTAAAACTCTACCATCATGATGACAGAAGATCTACATAGACTTCAAGGCTCCACCACTGCCTGGTGGATCCCAGTTCTTCCTTTCCCCAGGCTCCAATGTTCTCTAAATAGCTGCTTTCAGGGTTTTTGCTATTCCTACCTCCCAGGCTTATCTTCTCTCAGATCCACACAAAGCTGGTCACATCTTTTCACTTAGATCTCTGAAAATGTCACCTCCTTGGCAAGGCACTTCCTGACCCTAGATAAAGCAGCCCCGGTCATTTTCCTCCCTCTATCCTGTTTTATTCCATCTTAACACTACCTGATGTTTTCTTTATCTGTGTATTCAGTTCAGTTCAGTTCAGTCACTCAGTCGTGTCCGACTCTTTGCGACCACATGAATCGCAGCACGCCAGGCCTCCCTGTCCATCACCATCTCTTGGAGTTCACTCAGACTCACGTCCATCGAGTCCGTGATGCCATCCAGCCATCTCATCCTTGGTCGTCCCCTTCTCCTCCTGCCCCCAATCCCTCCCAGCATCAGAGTCTTTTCCAATGAGTCAACTCTTCGCATGAGATGGCCAAAGTACTGGAGTTTCAGCTTTAGCATCATTCCCTCCAAAGAAATCCCAGGGCTGATCTCCTTCAGAATGGACTGGTTGGATCTCCTTGCAGTCCAAGGGACTCTCAAGAGTCTTCTCCAACACCACAGTTCAAAAGCATCAATTCTTCGGCTCTCAGCCTTCTTCACAGTCCAACTCTCACATCCATACATGATCACTGGAAAAACCATAGCCTTGACTAGACGGACCTTTGTTGGCAAAGTAATGTCTCTGCTTTCCAATATGCTATCTAGGTTGGTCACAATTATCAGAGCGCAAACCAAATGAAAAGACTCCACCAAGCAGTGGGTCCCAGTGAAGAGTTTTACTGTTTATTTTTAAATTTTGTTTGTGCCGGTCTTTTTTGTGGTGTGCGGGCTTTTCTCTAGTTGTGGCATGTGCTAGCTTCTCTTGTGGCTAGTGGGCTTAGTTGCCCTGCAGCATGTGGGATCTTAGTTCCCTGACCAACAGCAAACCTGGACTTCCTGCATTGAAAGGCAGATTCTTAACCACTGGGCCATCAGGAAAGTCCTGGAGAGCGTTAAATACAGATGCCATTATGGGATTGGCTGTTTGTTTACGCAGGCTGTAAAATGGGGAGGTAGACCCTAGTAAGGTGACAGCAAAGGCAGGGAAACCCTAGGGGAGCTGAGGAGGCTGGTGGCGAGCATGCAGCTCTCAGGGTCAAGCTCTGTGCCTTATAGCTAAGTCAGGTCAGGTACTGCCCACCCAGGTCTAATTTAACCTATTAGAAAATCACTCAGAAGGATTCAAGCACTTGGTCCCTTGGAAATGTGATAGACGGGAAAGGTGAGAGTGAGCAAGCAAGGCCTGTAGGAGAGGAAGTGCTGTATTTCCTCTGTGGTGTTTTTTTAAAAGCCTCAAACTTAGAAGGAAAAATCTGATAAATATATTCTCATCTGAATTTCCTGCCGGTCCTTAGCCAACTCTCAGCGAGGGAAGCCAAGTTCACCTAACCTCTGTGAGGAAGGCCAATGGGCTGACAGCTGGATATCAATATTTACATTCTGTTATCACATCTGTTGAGGAACCCCAGGCCTAGTAGCTAAACTGAATTATTCTAGTTTTATCTCCTGACTGCTGGGTTCTGAAAAGCACACTTCCTCTTTTTTGAAAGCACGGGTTTTCTTAAGGTCATTATATATATATACACACACACAATGTTTATTTGTCCATGTATGTGTACATATATATACAAATATTTTTTTCTTCCCTAAAATATCATAAAGACGTCTCACCCCAAGAGTTAACCCTTCTGTAGCTCAACTGGCACTCAGGATATCTGAAGTGCAAACAGACTGACATGACTTGTTATAAGCCAATATTAAAACAATCTGCCATCTGCGAGACACATCTCCGATGTTTCAGTAAACAACGAGGAAAACAGACTTTAAGTGACCACTGACGTGAGTCAGCTGTGAGCAGCCACAAGGAGAAAAACACGTGAAAGGTCTGGGAGGCCTTTCTGGGACTTAGATTTTGTTAAAAAATCAACTGCCAAGTGAAACTTTAGAAGAGTGGGCTGACCACCCAGTGAGGAGACAGTGCTCTATAGATACATTCCACAAATCATGGGAAGGTTGCCAGATATGCACTTTCATTAAAAAATCTCTATGACAGATACCCTTGGCCAGATATCATCCACAGTATCAAATGCCAGACGGCTTAAACACTTCCTTTCTCCAGAGTCACACTTTTTCTTTATTTTCCCTTTCTTCTATGTAAATCTTTACGAGACGTGTATAGATGCAGTTTAGAACACTCCAGATTTATTTAGCGTGTCTTGATTTTCCACACTGTACATGGGTTGGCTGACGCTGGGGCAATGCTTAGCTGGCTGTTCTGGTGAAGGGTTTCTCTCTATTGCGAATCATGCAAACATCCATGTGTCTGTTCTACAGAATGTGTGAATGGAAGAAAACATCTATGGTCTTTTGAAGTGAAATGAAGTTGGTCAGTCATGTCTGACTCTTTGTGACCCCATGGACTGCAGCCTACCAGGTTCCTTGGTCCATGGGATTTTCCAGGCAAGAGTACTAGAGTGGGTTGCCATTTCCTTCTCCAGGGGATCTTCCTGACCCAGGGATCAAACCCAGATCTTCCGCATTGTAGGCAGATGCTTTACCATCTGAGCTACCAGGGAAGCCCATGGTCTTTTAGTTTGGCCTTTTAATTAGCTTCTCCTTTGCAGTAAGAACAGAGTGAAACTTGCTTAGAGGTTGATTTGCAGGGTGTGGGAGGGTGCGCCTTCTCTCGAGGCAACAACAGTCAATAAGAGGGCATAGCTGTTGGTGGACCTGGATCCACAGTCACCCAGAAAACGAAGTGGCCAAAAACAAAAGCTCAAGTGTTACTTATTAGCGTGAAGGTACACAACTTCTCGAACATCAGTGCAGAATGAAGGAAAAGACTCGTCCTTTCTGTCTGTAGATTGGGGTTTTTTTTCTTCAAGGTTTGAACACAGTTTGATGGGAACTTTTGCTGTATTTTGAGTTCGGCAGCAAGTAACTGATTAACTGCATCTTAAGCCTGATATGCTGCGGGACATTTGGGGAAGGTTATCATTGTGTTTTGTCTTTTTTTACAGTCCAGCATCAGAATTCCTCTGGACAAGGAATTCCCTACCTTGTGAGCACCATGAGGGAAACATGGCTGGAAAGTTGAGATCTCCATGTTCTCAGTCTCCTTAGAAGCAGATCAAAACAGAGCCACTCCAGACATGAATCAAGTGCAAGATAGCCCGTCCGGCCCAGGGGACAGCAAGCTGGGCCAGCAGTGTTAGGGGGTGGGGCACTGAGGGCACAGAGGGGGCCCTGCAGGGACACCCACCGCCCTGCAGCCTGGTTCCCACCAGGATCCAGAGTGGTCCCTGCTTCTCCCAGCATCATCCCTGGTTCCAACTCATTCCCCAAAGCTGGTTCCCCAGCATCCCCAGCAGTCATAAACAAGGGCTTAGCAGTATCATTTTAACACTTTGAAAAAAATCCTCCAGGGTCAGTTTGTGCTGTGAGTCATGAGCCAGGGAAGGGAAAGAGGAAGCTGCACCGAGCAGTAGTCAGAATCCCAGCTGTTCCCAGACAGCATGTCTTGGCATAAATACCGGGTGGACCTCAATGTCCTGCCTTAGCCCAGGTCTCCTCTTCACCACCAGCACTGTTTCCAAGTCTTCAAAGGCAGGTTCCCACCTCAGTTCTTTTTGATGGCAAATCACCTCAGAAACACCACTTAAAAGAAACAACATAAAATAAAACACCAACGTTTGTAGTTCATCCTGATTTTCCCCAAGAGGATGTGAGCTATTTTGCAGGATGACTTAAAAGATGTAATCTTGATGATCAAATTGTGATTCCATCTTTACTTACTCCTACCCCAATAGAGTCTTTGTACTATCTTATAAATAACATACGTGTGTGTGTGTGTGTTATAAACATAGTCTTCAATAGCTTTTTTGCAAATCTGCAAGCTGCTACCTCTTTTCTCAATAGCTAATTTTAACTAGAATACAGATTTTTTTGAAGCAGCGCTCTAAGCACTAAATATTCATTTTTAAATGTACTATTCACAATACAAAGCTGAGAACAAGGTTGCTACAGAGCTTATCCACCTAGTAAGTGGAGCTGCCAGGGACTGAGCAGGATTTAATGATGGCTTTCTACCTGCCCATGGACTCATAAATGGATTCTGCAATGGGTGCGTCTCCCGGCTCTTTTTAAGTGTGAAGAAGGCCTTTTGTAACCAGACAGTCTCAGATGCTACTGGTATGAATTACACCCTTGTCTGTAGAGGTGAACAAGCAATCTGCTTTGTTTGGTTTTCAAGCTTGAGCTTCTGTAAATATGACCTTTATTTCAGTGGTGTTTTACTCTACTTTGCAAAATAATAATTGTTTGAGTGGGAAATGGATTAGGGTAATAATATATCCTGCAGCAAATATCCTAAAAAGATTTCTGGGAGCAATAAGGGGTGTTTCCTCAGAGCCTAAAGCCTCATCTGGGTAGTGACCTCGTGACTTTTGTCATTTCTCTATTTTTCCCCCTTCTCTCCCAGTCCAGCCCTCATCCATTGGGCTTCCACCCTGCTTCCCGCCTTGCAGGCATGTGGGATTTTAGTTGCCCGACCAGGGATTGAACCCATGCTCCCTGCAGTGAAACTGCAATGGACCTCCAGGGAAGTCCCAGAAATGAAGCCTTTTTACTTGAGAAATTGTTGATTCAAATGTGTATGAGTGGGACTTGCCTGGCAGACCCATAGTTAAGACTGATAAACATTGCCATCTCCTTTCTCCAGCATCAGAATCACATCTTCCCTTGATGACTTCATGTATACCTAAATAAGAACCCATGACATTTCCGCATAAACACTGCTTTTTCCTTTCTTACATAACCTCATCCTCCTCTTCACTCAGATTGACCATTTCTCTCCCTATTAACTTACAATAATGACCACTGCATTCAAAAATGTCAGTCAAAACTCAGTTTCTTCATGAAGCTAGTTAGTACTACCTAGGTTCTCGCATTTACCATCACTCTTCAACATGTATGTCCACTTAAATACAAACTAGAAATATGGGGAAGTGAGGGATGGCTTCTTAGAGAAGACAGAATTTGAATTGACCTAGAATGAGCAAAATTTTAAATACATAGATGCTGAGAAAGGGCATTCTATTCATCACCACCATCACCGTGACCATCACCATCACCATGATCATCAGAACTAATACTTATGGCACACTTACTATGAACCAAGGACTATTCTAAGGTGTTTACATGCAATATTCCACTTAATTCTCATGGCAAAACTAGGAGATATTAGCTCCATTTTATTGATGCATACACTGAGGCACTGATAGATTAAAAACTTTGTCCAAGATTGCTCAACTACTAAGCAATAGAACAAAGTCTGAAACACAGAGGTGCTGCTTATAATCACTGTGCTATACAGCATAGCAGTTTGTTAAGCAAACAACAGCAAACAAGGGAAAATGCAGAGTCTGAAGAAAAGCCAAAGATTAATATGACTAAACTAATATGAGTGTTTCTAGACAGTTAGAATCAGGCTAAACTACAGAATGTCTTGAATTCTTTCACTAAATTTGCTTTTACAGGAGATATTCTGTGGATAGTAGAGAGCTGTCAATAGTTTTTAAGTAGATGAATGGTCTGAAATCATGGAATAGACATGGCAAGTCCCAATCTTAGGTAAGCAGGTACCTACCTGCCTATAGGTTTGGAGTCAGTGAGGAGTGCCTATAGATAACTGAAATTCAGCAGAAATTGCCAATTCTCTTCTTTCATTTGTAATGCATGTACTCAGTGAAGAACTTAGCATTCAGTCTAATTTAAATCAAATGCAGATTCTGAAACACTGTAACATGACATCTTCAACAAACAGGAAGAAAAAGAATTCAATTTGTCCTGGGTATATAATAATGACTCTCACTAACTTTATGAAATTATCATCATCCAAATTCCTTTCTTCCAGGGCATACATACAGTCTCCCCTAATTACTAGATGTGTTTTTCAGCTCCATCTTTATTAAACAAAGACAAAAATACTGAATATATTTATCCTGCATAAGTCTTTCCCCTCCACTCCAAGCAAGCTGCAATTAGCAGCCAAAGCAATATTGAAAAGGGCTTAGAAAGAACAATCATAGATGTGTGAATTATGTGTATAACTGAGTTTAATTAAATCCCTTTGCTGAGAGAAATGGAAGTGCTAACAGTTACGCACACTTTTCAGCTGCTCGTATTAAGCTCCCAGTGGAACCCTTGGAAGGAAACAGCACAAGGTGGAAATTCTGCTCTGGGCAACCCAGCTGAAGTTTAACTCTGAAACAGCTCCAACCACTTACTGCACACAGTTCCCAATGCTTGTTTGTGGTACTGTTCTGTCACTAAAACTTAACTGTTAGTGGTTAATTAGGCTAACTCTTCAAATTATTGAGTTGCTTAATAAGATACAGTTTGGTTAATATTTTGGCAGCAAATCAGAAAGGAGACCATATACATACATCTATTTTTCCACTGAACGTCTTTTATCTCAATTTCTCATCTTTTCCTTTTTACTACAAACCTCCAACAATCCCTAAAGTGAATTTTATTTCAGAATGCTAAATTCTCCATTTGCTTGATTCAGGAAGTCTGTGTTAGTTACCTAGTTGGGTGGAGGTGGGTACATTTTTCAGCAAATGCAGGGCAGTGTTCATACCAAGAGCTTATGCTGCTTAGAATCTGGCATTTGCCTGGGCATGACTGACCTTTTGATACAACTCTAAAACCAGGCGATACCTTGTCTTCAGGCCAAAGTCACTTTGTTCATGCGCCATGGTGTAGATGTGGCAAGTCCCAATCAAGCACCTGTCAGTGTTTTATGAGGAGGATTTTGACTTTGCTCATAGGTAACCCTGTCTGCCAGCTCAAGCCATGGTGAGCATCCATCTGAGCGATCAGCTTCTTAAATCTCTCAACTTTCATAACAGAAATGCAGATGTGACATCCACAAGTGTTACTGCTATTAGGAATAGGTTTTTTTTTCCTTCCTTTTTTGATGTGGACCATGTTTAAAGTCTTAACTGAATTTGTTACAATATTGCTTCTGTTTTATGTTTTGGTTTTGGCCTCAAGGCAGGTGGGATCTTAGCTCCCTGACCAGAGATCAAACCTGCACCCTCTGCATTGGAAGGCGAAGTCTTAACCACTGGACTGCCAGTGGAGTCCCCATGAATACGTCTTAAATCAACAACCACTGCTTTAAAGCTTTGACAGAGAGAAAAGCCTTGAATCACCTTCCAGATACCACTTTTGTGAATGCTTCTTCCTTGGTCTTCATGCTTCCTTTCTTGGGAAAGAATTCCAATAACTAAATATTTTGACTTCTCTCCACCCCCATGAGCTAATCTGACTGGGGACTTTGGAAGTCAGAAGTGGGTATGCACAGGCCTAATTTCTCCACTTTCACTTGGGGAAAGAGAAAATCTTTTCCTTTGTGAAGGTCTTCACTGGTCCAGTGTTGCTGGACATCCTGTAGATACAAGGGTCTGTTTCTGGGGTGCACTAGTGGGGAGTGTCCTTGGCCACACTTAGAAGCCACATTGTCTAAAATCAGCCTTATGAGTAATGAAGGTGATATATGTGACCTTCATCTGCTGACTGATCTATTTTTTCAGTCATTTCAGAGTGTAGTTGGGAAAAAGTGGTGTCTTTATTGGGCCCCAGTTAACATAACAAGTTCTAAAGCCCCACTGAGAAAAGTTATATTTAATGAAGACAGATTCTCAGGCCATCTATTCATTCCTTAAGATTGTAAAGGTTCCAGCCTGGTGTCATCTTATATTAATATTCATTTAGAGCATATTAAAGTAGACACTCTCAGAATTGCCTTCATGGAATCAAACATTAATGTTGATCTTCACTGGAAGACCACTATTGACCTTCATAAAAAAGGGCAATAGAAAACAAAATATGGGGAAAAAATGCATCTGTGAACAGTGAATGAAACATTTTCTGTTATATATCTACTGCTCAATTTCTACTTGTTTATTCCATGTGGTAGATTTACCTTAGAATTTTGAAGCAGGAGACGTTGTCTTAACTCAAAAATTGATATGCTCAGTTGGCAAGGAAAGATGTAACTTATGATATTTCTCTCTTTTGATTTCACTACCAGGAAATTCTTGGCCCAGTGTAACATTCAGGCACAGTAACTACAACAGCCAATACAAATTGCATTCTTGTTTCATTCTTTTCATAGCTTTGATATCTAATTTCCATTTAAATAACATGCACACAATCAGTTTTGTAGGTCATCCCAAACTCTTTAAAATATGAATAAAGCACACTGAAAAATCAAAAAACACACAGAAAAAGGAATGCAAAGAACTTCCAGTTTGCAGTCCAGTGTGCACAGAGCTTGAAAATCATCACTCCTGTCTTCACAAGAAAAAAGCTGAACAAACTGAAAAGCAACAATTCTTCTAATGAGAGAAATAAGGTCACAGGACAACTGCTGCTCCTCAAAACTGGAGAGACAGACAGATGTAGAGAATACAACTTACAGGAGCAGAAGCTTCCAGAAGAGCTAGTATCAGGAGAGGAAAACCTTATCAGTAATTGATGAATTACTGGAGACTCAGTGTGGAGAAGTTCAAGAGTTAAAAATTCGAGGGTTGAGGGGGGGCACTTCCCTGGTGGTCCAGTAGTTAAGAATCTATTTTCCAATGCAGGGGACATGGGTCTGATCCCTGGTCAGAGCACTAAGGTTCCGCATGCCAAGGGGCATCTAAGCCCCCTTGCCACAACCAGAAGGAAGCTTGTGAGTCACACTGATGATCCTGAGTGCTGCAACTAAAAGCCGACACAGCCAAAAACAATACAAATAAATAAATATCTTTAACAATTCCAAGAGATTCAGTATTAGGGGCACACAGCTCTTTTGTGAGTCTACCTCCAAAAGTCTTACTGGAGTCTCTCAGTTAAGACTGGAGAAAAATCTCCTCCTATTTCTGACAAAAAGCAGCCATTTTGAAGTAAGCCCAGATAATTCTGTTCTTCTAACAAGGCCTGCCCTCAACAGAAAGTATTTTAACAGAGCTTAACTAACGGGGGTCTCATGGTCTAACTAATGTGGGTGAAGAGAAATAACAAGTGACGTTGAATTCTAGCCTTCCTGTGTCCACAAAAGGAAGTACACCAAACTACTGAGACGCGCTTGTAAAGATCACAGGTCAGTGTCACAGGCTCATTAAAAGACTGAAACCCACAAAGCACATAATTTTAACATTCCCTTAAATATGTTTTAATATTAGAGAAAGAAAGGAACTCCTCATTATTCTTTTTCAATTTTTTTGATAATTCTCTTTTGTAATTTTTTCATGGTAATTTTCAGTCATTTTTTTTTCTTTTATACAAATTTGAATTTATTAGTTACAAAAACATTATATATCACTCAATGTATGATTGGAATATTATTACATTCATAATTAATTTAGGAAAAAGTGATATCTTTATGACTTTGAGTTACCTCCAGACTATAACTGTCTTTACATTAACTTAGATATTATTTTATTTCATAAAGTTTTATATCTTTCAGATGTGTATAAGAGACAGGCTCAAGCCATGGTGAGCATCCATCTGAGCGATCAGCTTCTTAAATCTCTCAACTTTCATAACAGAAATGCAGATGTGACATCCACAAGTGTTACTGCTATTAGGAATAGGTTTTTTTTTCCTTCCTTTTTTGATGTGGACCATGTTTAAAGTCTTAACTGAATTTGTT
>SJYT01048703.1:188071-217553 GCA_006410635.1 Cephalophus harveyi | reverse complement strand
TAAGTACATTTTTCTAATTTTATTTTAGTTACATATTGTTAATTATCAAATCTGTCAATCATTTTATGTTGAAATTTTTATATTTAGGAGTTATAACATGTAACATTTAATTTTCAAATAAAGATAATATTTCTTCTCAAAAATTTTTTAAAAAGACTGAGATGTGATCATAGGACTATAGAATGCTTCCTCTTCTGCAATACCTTACCCCCTTCATCAATAGGTTTCCTGTAAAATAACAGGGGGATACAATGGAAAGAACTGTGTGTCTTAGATCTCATTTAAGAAGAAGTCTCTAGGGAATCTGAAGGAACGCAGCAGAGATAAAAATAAGAACACCAGAGGGCAATTTTTTGACACCTAGCAAATAGTAAACACAATCAGGCCTAACCCATGGCCTGATTGAACACAAAACCTCACACCAAGGGCCTATTTACCTCAGTTCCTTTTATCCAATACATCCTGTTTGGCTTTCATAAAAAAAAGAGAGAGAGAGAGAGGCAAAGCATGCATCAGAATGAAATTCAGATATAGCAGAGATGTTGGAATGACAAGGCTGGGAATTTAAAACTATGATTAATATGCTAAGAACTGTAATAAACAAAAAGTGGACATGATGCAGGAACAGATGCTTTAATGTAAGCAGAGAGGCAGAAACTCAAAGAACAAGTCAAAAGGAAATGCTTAGAAATAAAACACCCCATGACAGAAATGAAGAATGCTTATGATGGACTTGTCAACAGACTAGATGTAACTGAGGAAAGAATCAGTGATCTTGAAGAAATGTTAGTAGAAACTTCCCAAACTGAATACAATATGTAAAACAAATTAAAAAAAAAAAAAAACAGGGCAGAATATCCAAGAATTGTGGAACAATTACAAAAGGTGTAACCTATGTATAATGAGAATAAGAAGAAGAAAGAGAGAACAGAACAGAAGAAATATCTGAAGCAATAATGACTAAGAGTTTCCAAAACTGATGATAGACACCAAATCACAGATCTGGGCAGCTCTGAAAACACCAAGTAAGACACATACCAAAAATCTACACCATGGAATGTATTCAAACTGCAGAAAAGTCAAAGGCAAAGACAAAATTTTGAAAGATGCCCAAGTGGGGGGTGGGGTGGGTGAGAGGGGAACTAGTTAGCAATTATAGTAAGGTTGCAGGATATAAAGTTAATATACATATGTCAATTGTTTTCTATATACTAGAAAGGAACAACTGAAACTTGACATTAAAAACATAGTACTATTTATATTCATGACTCCAAAATGAAATACTGAAGTATAAATATAACAAAATATGCTTTAAGCCCATATAAGGAATACTAACAAAACTCTCATGTAAGAAATTAAATAAATTCTAGATAAATGGAGATAAATTCAATTTTCGTGAATAGGAAGACTTAATATTGTCAAAATATCAGTTCTTCCTAATCAGATATACAGATTCAGTGCAATCCTAATAAAATTTCTAGCAAATTATTTTGCAGATATCAACAAACTGGTTCTAAAGTTTGTAGAGAGACAATTATATGGACAAAACTAAGCAAACATTGAATGTGTACAACCAAATATAATGCTTACTTTGTTGGGAGGAAAGGGTGAAGGGTGAAGGGTGAAGTCGCTCAGTCGTGTCCGACTCTTTGCGACCCCATGGACTGTAGCCTACCAGCCTTCTCCGTCCATAGGATTCTCCAGGCAAGAATACTGGAGTGGGTTACCATTTCCTTCTCCAAGGGATCTTCCCGACCCAGGGATCGAACCCGGGTCTCCTCCATTGGTGGCAGACGCTTTAACCTCTGAGCCACCAGGGAAGGGAGGAAAATATGCTAGAATTTAAATATGAGTTAACAACAGATTGTGATATGAGAGGTAGAAATCACATTTGAAGCATCTTAAAGGTGCTTGTATTGTTTGGGAATGAGATAAAGATGTTGATTAACATCAGATTTTGCTGAGTTAAATGCAAGTAAAATACCTGAGGTAACCACTAAAAGTATACACAGAGTATATAATTTTCAAACAAGCAGAGAGAAAAATAGAATGAGACAGAAGGAACATGAGCAAAATTAATCAATACAAAAGAAGACAGTGAAGGAGGAAAAAAGAATAAAACCATTAAAAACAAACAAAAAACAGAAATAAGACAAATTAGTAGTACTACAAAATGAGCCATAAAATGAACACAGTAAATATACAGAGTCTAGACTCTGTAATTCAAAAACCAAGATCATAAAACTAAATTTAAAAAAAATTAGGTATATGACATTTACAGAATATATATCCAAACCTAAGGCTACAGAAAGATCAAAAGTCAAAGAATGACAGTGGGTGCCCAGATCAATCTCTGCTCCCAGTATAGAGATATGTGGACCAATGGTCCATTCTAGGGATGAGTTAGGGGACATGGAAGATGAGCCTGGAGCATCTTAACAGTGCCAGAAAATAACAAAGTGCTACACACACACACACACACACCCAAACTACAGAAACCAAATTGATAGGGGTGTGTCAAAAAGACACAGGAGCCAACTGAAAGATCTCCCAAGGATCAAGGCTGGAATAATTTGAGCAATAAAATAAATAAACTAGTATTGGATTATAACCCAAAATATCAAATAAACACACATAAGTCTCACTGATATAGACAACTACATAAGGAAATAAATAGAGAGAAAAAGATCTCCCATGCAGAGTAATTCCAAATAATTTATGTAGACACTCCTTTTTCAAGAATGTGAAGCATAACACATTAACTATGTATAGCGTGGGCTGCACATGAGTGATTGGTTCTCAAGTCTAAAGCTATTCTAGTAAAAACAGGTGATACCAGAAGAATTGTTAACAGAAAAAAGAAGTATTCAGGAACAGATGCACAAATATACACGAATATTATAAAGAAAGCATCTCAAGTTAGTGAGAAAAAAGATCAAAAAATAGGGTTGGAACAACTGGCTATTCAGAGAAAAATTAAACCGCCTGAATTAGAGTTTAAAGCAAAAGAAAATGAAATCACAAAAGAATTTGGGAAAGACCTAAATATTCTTAACAATGATCTGAGAGGTAGCAGAAGGGGAAAGCTATTGAAAAATAAAAGCAAAAAAAAGGAAACCATGAAAAAAGACAGTGACAAAACTGACTACAGACAAATCCAATGTCATCTGCTGCTAAATCGCTTCAGTTGTGTCCCGTCTCTGTGCGACCCCACAGATGGCAGCCCACCAGGCTCCCCCGTCCCTGGGATTCTCCAGGCAAACACTGGAGTGGGTTGCCATTTCCTTCTCCAATGCATGAAAGTGAAAAGTGAAAGTGAAGTTGCTCAGTCATGTCCGACTCTTAGCGACCCCATGGACTGCAGCCCACCAGGTTCCCCCATCCATGGGATTTTCCAGGCAAGAGCACTGGAGTGGGGTGCCATTGCCTTCTCCCAATGTCACATAGATATGTAACAAACACACTGGGGGATTTTTTCATCTCTGAATTGGATTAAGGTGATCTTTTTTTTTCCTTTTATTTTCTAACTTTTTCAGTTTTCTAATTAAAAAAAAAACACTTTAAAAATACTACTTGTATAATTAGAAAATTGCCACGAAAATTAAAAATTAGAACAGTTTAACTAGGGAAATTGCTTTAATGAAAAGCTACCCTACTTCACTACAAGGTTGGCCAAGGATTTACCTGTCACAGTCTCTCACAATTCTTTTCACAATTATAACATTACTTGTGTATGTATTTATTTACTATTTATCTCCCCTCTCCTATCCAAATCCAAGTCTTTCTGAACGCAGGTTCAGAGAGAAAATTAGTCCCTAAGATCTCCATTGTAAGAAATGAAGTAACTTCTGTTGTAAGCATCTAGAATGGTACTAGTTAAGTACCAGCCTAGGAAGAGCTGAGATGTGTTGTGTAGTTCAGAGGGGAAATGGGGCTTGAAAAAAGGCACAGAATAGACCCTGAGCTTTGTTTAAGTCTGAGGGCAGAAATAAATCTCGTTTCTTCTGGTCTTGTGCTTGGTGGTACAGGAGGTGCTGAGTCAACTGATAATCTGCTCAGTGCTCTATCGGAAACATTCTGCTCAAAGAGAGTCTTCCCATTGGAAACAAACTGAGACTCACACTGGAACAAAGCAGAGGAAATTTTCATGTATTCTTTTATTTGGGGGCAAAAAATACTATAAGAAAGAAGTTAGAAAATACTTGGCATTTTGACCTCATAGGCAGTCAGTTTAGCTAACTGGAATCCAAGGGGAAAAGAGGGATTCCTATCACTGATAAAAAGGAAACAATAACATGTATCATGGAGAAGGCAATGGCACCCTACTCCAGTACTCTCGCCTGGAAAATCCCATGGATGGAGGAGGGCCTGGTGGGCTGCAGTCCATGGGGTCGCTAAGAGTCGGACACAACTGAGCAACTTTCACTTTTCACCTTCATGCATTGGAGAAGGAAATAGCAACCCACTCCAGTGTTCTTGCCTGGAGAATCCCAGGGACGGGGGAGCCTCGTGGGCTGCGTGGGCTGCCGTCTATGGGGTCACGAAGAGTCGGAAACGACTGAAGTGACTTAGCAACAGTAGCAGCAGCAGCAACATGTATCAGTGCAAATTTTGAAAACATTGTATCAGCCAAATAGATACTAAATATATCATGTGGTTAATCCCTAGTCTGGGTGTGGTGAACAACAACACATGTAGAACTTATTGAACAGTTTACATTTTTTCTAAGAACTGAATAATTAAGTTAGTGCAAACAAACAAACAAAAACCCACCTAATACAATTGGGAATTAGGTAAAGCCCCTCAGATAAGTTGTTGACATGCTTTATTTTGGTAACATTATTTCTCTTATAAAGCTGCAAATATAGTTCAATAAATTATTTACATAAACCTTACCTAATATCCTGATCTTTGTGCGGCACACACTTGGCATTATGAACAGAGACCTTTTCTTCCCTTTGTTATACTAACAGCTTCCTCATTCATCACAGTTGATGCCCAGTTATTCACTCTTTCTATCCTATTTAAGTCTGTTGTTACGGAATGTCAGTATCCCAGTATCATATTTGACATTCTTCTCCATTAAAGCCAAAAAGGAAATAATTCTCTGAAGAGAAACCCCTGTGATATCCAACAGATGTACTTTCAGTTCTATTGATATTCTGGGTATCTGGGCACACATTGTGCTGTAAGGTTTCTTAAAGTTGCACTAATTAGCCTCTGTCTTTAACTTTGCATTTCTATACTGTATAGAATTACAGGAGGAATGTGTGTGTATGCATGTGTGTTCTCATCTGTAGTGCAATATACTAGCAGAATAAAACAACCGAGTATAAATCTATGTGTACTCTTCTAGAGAACATCAGACTGCACATCAGCCCGCATCAATCGAAGACCAAAAGAGAGTTCTGCTTACAGTTTACCAATAAAGCCTTTTTGCTGAAATTAACCATTTTAAAAACTGCAATTTGCAACAAGGTGGTCATTTAGAAAGAAAAAAAAAATCTCTTTCAAGCTTAAGCAATTTACATAGTATTGCCCTTAATTATATCTTCTTTTGGTTTGGTTTTTAAAACCCGAACCAACTGGAATATGCTCAGTCATGGGACAGCTGAGATATGAAATAACCTACAGAGGGCTGGGTTAAAACCAAAGCTCAAAGCTGGAGATGAACCTGTACACTCTCTCTTTTTTAAAATATTTACTTATTTGGCTATTGTGTCTTCGTTGTGGCACTAGGGCTCTCTAGCTGTGATGCACAGGCTCCAGAGCACACAGGCTCACCAGGGATTGAATCCATATCCCCTGCATTCCAAGGCAGATTCTTAACCTCTGGACCACCAGGGAAGTCCCCCACGCCAGTACACTCTTTTTTCTTGGCAGTTCAATAACTTAACTGGACAATCAGCAATTAGGTCTCAACCACACTAACTGTCTGTAGATCTCTGAAAGTGGCAAAAGGCATGTGAGTAACCAACATGTAGAGCTTGTTTGGTTAGCCTTCATCTTTAATACATTTTCTGGACAACTGCACACAGATCTGGTATGGGACGTCCCTTATATCTTTGACCCAGACATTTTTGTTGAGCCTGGTATAGATGCGCACATCTGGGGTTCCCATCTCCTTCATGGCAAATTTCTGTACTTCTTTGAGTGCCCAAGGGACAGGCTTCTTGAAACCCACTTCATGGATGTGCTGTGAATGCTGATAGCATATTCGCTGGTCACCACCTTGTTGATGGCGGGCTGGCCCTTCTTCTCACTGCCCTTTTTAGCGGGAGCCATCATCCTATAGCACCAGGGTATTGGTTTGGATCGGAAAGCCCAAACCAGTAAACTCCTAAGTCATTATTCTTTATTCCAATATTTAAGTGCCAGTATCTACTTTATTTCATTGAGCACCACTTCTCAGCTATCTTGCAGACAAACAATTAGGAGTCCACATGAGCAGGTTAGGGGGAGATATCAGAATTAGACACACCTAGATAGTCCATTGACTAGCTAAGTGATCTTAAAGAAAAAAACAAACCTCTTAACCTTCAGCAGTCTCAGATTCCTTACCCATAAAATGTGGGGACCAGTACTCACATTTCTATGACCTAAGTGAAAGACATAGTTCATGGAGTCACAAGAGTCAGATACAACTTAGCAAATAAACAACACAATGGGAAGAAGCAGGGGAGAAGGTTGATGAGCAAGTATTAGACGAAGGTTATAGTCCTAGATTTTGTTTCAGGTGGTGGGATCAAAGGTGTTTATGACTTTATTGAAAATCAATAATTAAATAAATGAATAAACAAATACGGATCATGAACAAGCTAAAAATTATTTTAATACAATTCTGTGCACCGAGACCTTGATAATAATATTGATAATAATATTAATAGTAACAATTGTATTATGTATTTTGTAGGGTTTTTGTTGGCTTTAAGTAACATGTGGAGTGTTTAGCACATTTTAACTTCTCTATAAAAATAACTGCAAGTATTATGACAGGGGGTGAGTGACAATGGGTGAGGGGGGGGAAGAAATGAATAAATGATGATGTCTCATAAAGGATGGTCCTTTTCTATTTACTAACCTAAAGCTCAGAACATTAAAATTATATCTAAATGACTAGACTCCCTCTCACAAACTAGATCATTAACACATCATTTTAAAGTCTAATCCTATGGGACATATAATCTAGAGTTATGGTACTAATGGAGCTTCCCCAGTGGCTCAGCGATAAAGAATCTGCCTGCAAGGCAGGAGATGCAGCAGGAGCCTCAGGTTCAGTCCCTGGGCGGGAAAGCTCCCCTAGAGAAGAAAATGGCAACGCGCTCCAGTATCCTTGCCTGGGAAATCCCATGGACTGTAGCCTGCCAGGCTCCTCTGTCGCAAAGAATGAACATGGTCAACATGGC
Source organism: Cephalophus harveyi (assembly GCA_006410635.1). NCBI lineage: Eukaryota > Metazoa > Chordata > Mammalia > Artiodactyla > Bovidae > Cephalophus > Cephalophus harveyi. The sequence continues at coordinate 210,147 of SJYT01048703.1, read as the reverse complement.
TGACCAACTGAACAACAATAAAGGTACTACTGAAATAGTTGCCTGCTTATTTGTTTTTTATTAAAGCACGGTCCTACCTTCAAGAAGCTTACATTATTTAGGGTAAGAGGGAAACAGTACTTCAACATGAAACAATTACAAAACCAGAATGTACCAGAATGTGCTACTAGAATGTGATATGAATGACAATTCCTTAAGGAATCCAGACAGAAGAGAAGGCTTCCTAGAAGAAGAAGCTAAGCTTCAAGAAAGATAGGATCTAAAGATGCATGAAAATTGGGTGAAGCACAATCTTACCTTTAACTGAAGACTTTTCTTTCTATTCTTTCCAGAACCTAGGGGTCATATTTGGCCCTTACCGCCACTAGTTTTCCATTACCAACAAAAGCAGTGTGCCTAAGAAGAAAATAAGAACAAGATAGTGGTTTGACCCCAGATTATATCAAACAATTTCATTTTATTGCTTCTTAATGACTAATCTAATTTGAGAAAAAGATTCTAAAATACTGCTTACAGGTAAAGTTGTCAGAGACAGGCACTGAGGCAGAAAAGAGGTGCCAGGTATTAGATCAAGTGCAATGCTTGGTTGTATCTGAGATTGAAATCATATAAGAATATGAGCAATTCTGGTAGACTGAATGAAGAGACACACTGATATACAGGGAAAAAAGAAACATTAAAGAGGAGAGTGAAAAAGTTGGCTTAAAACTCAAATTCAGAAAACTAAGATCACAGCATCTGGTCCTATTACTTCATGGCAAATAGATGGGGAAACAGTGGAAACAGTGACAGACTTTACTTTGGGGGGCTCCAAAATCACTGCAGAAGGCAATGGCACCCCACTCCAGTACTCTTGCCTGGAAAATCCCATGGATGGAGGAGCCTGGTGGGCTGCAGTCCATGGGGTCGCTAAGAGTCGGACACGACTAAGCGACTTCACTTTCACTTTTCACTTTCATGCATTGGAAAAGGAAATAGCAACCCACTCCAGTGTTCTTGCCTGGAGAATCCCAGGGACGGGGGAGCCTGGTGGGCTGCTGTCTATGGGGTCGCACAGAGTCGGACACGACTGAAGTGACTTAGCAGTAGCAAAATCACTGCAGAAAGTGCCTGCAGCCATGAAATTAAAAGATGCTTACTCCTTGGAAAAAAAGTTATGACCAACCTAGACAGCATATTAAAAAGCAGAGACATTACTTTGCCAACAAATGTCCATCTGGTCAAAGCTATGGTTTTTCCAGTGGTCATGTATGGATGTGAGAGTTGGACTATAAAGAAAGCTAAGCACCAAAAATTGATGCTTTTGAACTGTGGTGTTGGAGAAGACTCTTGGAGTCCCTTGGACTGCAAGGAGATCCAAAAGGAAATCAGTCCTGAATATTCCTTGGAAGGACTGATGTTGAAGCTGAAACTCCAATACTTTGGCCACCTGATGAAAAGAACTGAGTCATTGGAAAAGACCCTGATGAAGGGAAAGATAGAAGGTGGGAGGAGAAGGGGACGACAGATGATAAGATGGCTGGATGGCATCACCAACTCAATGGACATGAGTTTGAGTAAACTCTGAGAGTTGGTGATGGACAGGGAGGTCTGGTGTGCTGCAGTCCATGGGGTCACAAAGAGTCAGACATGACTGAGTGACTGAACTGAACTAAAGTGAAAGACAGAAGCTACAAAAGTAAAAACAGCAAATAATTTTGTCTTTATAGGCTATTAAAATATGGCATAAAACACATAATTTTGATGAGAGGGTATCTATTTTAATTAGTCAAACTGCCATTTCAGTTCAGTTCAGTTGCTCAGTCATGTCCAACCCTTAGCAACCCCATGAATCGCGGCATGCCAGGCCTCCCTGTCCGTCACGAACTCCCGGAGTTCACTCAGACTCACATCCATCGAGTCCGTGATGCCATCCAGGCATCTCATCCTCGGTCATCCCCTTCTCCTCCTGCCCCCAATCCCTCCCAGCATCAGAGTCTTTTCCAATGAGTCAACTCTTCGCATGAGGTGGCCAAAGTATTGGAGTTTCAGCTTTAGCATCATTCCTTCCAAAGAAATCCCAGGGCTGATCTCCTTCAGAATGGACTGGTTGGGACCTTGCAGTCCCAGGGACTCTCAAGAGTCTTCTCCAACACCACAGTTCAAAAGCATCAATTCTTCGGTGCTCAGCCTTCTTCACAGTCCAACTCTCACATCCATACATGACCACAGGAAAAACCATAGCCTTGACTAGATGGACCTTTGTTGGCAAAGTAATGTCTCTGCTTTTCAATATGCTATCTATATTGGTCATAACTTTCCTTCCAAGGAGNTCTCTTCTTTTCACAGCTATTTGTAAGGCCTCCCCAGACAGCCATTTTGCTTTTTTGCATTTCTTTTCCATGGGGATGGTCTTGATCCCTGTCTCCCGTACAATGTCACGAACCTCATTCCATAGTTCATCAGGCACTCTATCTATCAGATCTAGGCCCTTAAATCTATTTCTCACTTCCACTGTATAATCATAAGGGATTTGATTTAGGTCATACCAGAATGGTCTAGTGGTTTTCCCTAGTTTCTTCAGTTTGAGTCTGAATTTGGCAATAAGGAGTTCATGATCTGAGCCACAGTCAGTTCCTGGTCTTGTTTTTGCTGACTGTATAAAGCTTCTCCATCTTTGGCTGCAAAGAATATAATCAATCTGATTTTGGTGTTGACCATCTGGTGATGTCCATGTGTAGAGTCTTCTCCTGTGTTGTTGGAAGAGGGTGTTTGCTATGACCAGTGCATTTTCTTGGCAAAACTCTATTAGTCGTTGCCCTGCTTCATTCCGCATTCCAAGGCCAAATTTGCCTGCTACTCCAGGTGTTTCTTGACTTCCTACTTTTGCATTCCAGTCCCCTATAATGAAAAGGACATCTTTTTTGGGTGTTAGTTCTAAAAGGTCTTGTAGGTCTTCATAAAACCGTTCAACTTCAGCTTCTTCAGCATTACTGGTTGGGGCATAGACTTGGATAACTGTGATAATTAATTGCATGTAACTTAATTACATATATATAATTTACATGAATAACAAAAAACACTGAATTTCTAAGATCTCCTTAAATAATTTTACTTAGTTTAATGAGTAACCATCCTAGGAAATACATATTATACTAAAACATAGCTAGTGTACAGATACAGAAAAGAATAGAAACTATTCTAAAATCTAAAATAAAAATGTAGGAAGAAGTTAGTAAGGATTTCATTGGAACACATAAAGTTGTAAAGGATAGAGTGAAAACTGATCTAGATCACCAACTTTCTACTCCCAACACAACCAAGAGCAAACAGTTTTGATGAAATTTTAAAATAGTAACTTCAGCAGAGGAAGAAGTACAGAAAAACTACACAGGATATGAGAACTGTCTCAAATCTCCCAGCATGAACAATGATATAAACAAATTTATTTAAGTAAAAATAGCATGCTAGTTTGAAGAGGTGACATTTAAGAAACATTAACAAGTACATATTCATCAAATATTTATTAAGCTCTTGCTGTGAACAAAATAGTTTCTTCTTTTATTGAGCTTATATTCTACTGAGAGAGACAAAAAACAATCAAGTAAAGAATCAAAACAATCATGTAATTTCAGATTGTGATAAATGCTGTGAAGAAAACAAACAAGGAAATAAGGTAGAGAGTGACTGGGGATGTGGTGAGGTGGGGTGCAAATTTAGACACTGTGGTCAGAGAAAATTTCTCTGAGGTTATATCTGAGCATAGATCTGAACGATAAGGAGAAACCAGCCATGAAAACATCTAGGGGTGCAATTTTCCAGGCTACTTAACATGTATAAATGTCCCATACTAATATAGATAGAAAGATGGGGGGGAGGGTAGATGGGTGGATGGAGAGACTGGATGGACAGATAGATAACTTAGCTATACAGAACACTCCACACATATAAAACACACAGAACACTCTACCCCAAAGCAGCAGAATACACATTTCCTCAAGTGGACATGGAACACTCCAGGACAGATCATATATTAGGCCATAAAATGTCTTAGTAAATTCAAAAAGACTGAAAGCATACAAAATATCTTTTCTGATAATAATGGAATGAAACTGGAAATCAATAACAGAAGAAAAATCAGAAAATTCAAAAATATGTGGAAATTAAATAATACACTCTTGAGCAACCAATGAGTCAAAGAAGAAATCACAAGAGAAATTAGAAAATACTTGGAACTAAATGAAAACAAAACTTCATACACAAAAGCTTATGGGATTCAGTGAAAACAATGCTGAGAGAAATTTATAGCTGTAAAGCATACATTAAAAAAAAGAAGAAAGATTTTAAATCTGTAACCTAACTTTATACCTTAAGGAACTAGGAAAGGAAGGGCAAGCTAAACTCAAAACTATCAGATAAAAAGAAATAATAAAGATTAGGGCAGAGATAAATAAAATACAGCATAGAAAAATAATAGCAAAAATCAATGAAACCAAAGTTGATTCTTTGAAAAGATCAACAAACTTGACAACTCTAGCTAGACTAAGGAAAGAAGAGAGAAGACTCAAATTACTAAAAATATAAGTGAAAGTGGGAACATGACTACCAATTACACAGCAATAAAAAGAATTATAAGAAAATACTATGAGCAATTATACACTAACTCATTGGATAACCTAGATGAAATGGAAAAATTCCTAGAAACACACATCTACCAAAACTGAATCATAAATAAACAGAAAATCTGAATAGATCTGCAACTAATAAGATTGAACTGCTAGTCAAAAAAACACTCAACAGAAAAATGCCTTGGACCAAATGATTTCATTGGTAAATTCTACCAAACATTTAAAAAATTAACACCTATCCTTTTCAATGCTTCCAAAAAAAAAAAAACCAAAAAACTGGAGAGAAGACTTTCTAACTCACCCATTAGACCAGCATTACCCTAATAAATGGAGTAAGGCAAAGATATTTTAAGGACAATGCACACCAATATCCTGATGAGATACTGCAAAAACCCGCAAGAGAATTCTAGCCAAGTGAATTCAGCTGCATTTTAAAAGGATTAAACACCATGAGCAGGTGGGATTTATCCCTGGAATGCAAGGATGTTTGAACATATGAAAAATCAACCAATGTAATTAATATACCACATTAATAGAATGAAAGGAAAAAACCTCACATGATCATCTCAACTGATGCAGAAAAAACATTTGGTAAAATCCAACACTCTTTATGACAAATACTCTCAATAAACTATGAATAGAAGGAAACTTCCTTGACATGATACAGTCCATTTTAATGCCTGCATTTACAGATATACATTTCTCTCTTAGAACTGCTTTCAATTCATNATCTCAACTGATGCAGAAAAAACATTTGGTAAAATCCAACACTCTTTATGACAAATACTCTCAATAAACTATGAATAGAAGGAAACTTCCTTGACATGATACAGTCCATTTTAATGCCTGCATTTACAGATATACATTTCTCTCTTAGAACTGCTTTCAATTCATCCCATAAATTTTGGTAAGTGGAGCTTTGTTTTCTTTTGGCTCAAAGCATTGTCTAACTTCCCTTGTGATGTCTTCTTTCATGCATTGGTTTCTCAAGAGAGTCTTGCTCCATTTCCACATTTTTGTGAATTTTGCTGTTTTCCTTTTGTTACTGATTTCTAGTTTCATTATTATCAGAAAAGATACTTTGTATGATTTCAACCTTTTAAAATTTATGAAGACTTCTTTTATGGCCTAAGTGAAGTCACTCAGTTGTGTCTGACTCAAGAATACTGGAGTGGGTTGCCATTTCCTTCTCCAGGAGACCTTCCCGACCTAGGGATTGAACCAGGGTCTCCCGCATTGAAGGCAGACGCTTTACCGTGTGAGCCATAACATATGGTTTATCCTGGTGAATGTTCCGCATCCACTTGAGAAAAACATGTATTCTGCTGTTGTTAACGATTCTTTTTTAAAATGTATTTTATTTAAGTATAGTTGATTTGCAATTTTGTGTTCATTTCTGTTGTGATTCAGGTATACCTATATTTTTTCTTTTACATATTCTTTTCCACAGTGGTTTATTATAGGATATTGAATATAGTTTCCTGTACCATACAGTAGAGCTTTATTTATCTATTCTATGTATAATAATTCACATTTGCAAATCCAAATCATCTAGTCTTAATTTATTCTCTATTTTCATAATTACACTGGATGTTGAAGTTTGTCAAATATTTTTTTCTGCATATATTCAGTTCATTTCAGTTCAGTCACTCAGTCGTGTCCGACTCTGCGACCCCATGAATTGCAGCACGCCAGGCCTCCCTGTCCATCACCATAAGGTTATTAATAACACATAATGTATTCATAGTTTTCTTAATACCGACCTACCCTTGCAGCTCAGGGAGGAATTGATTTGGTAATGGCATATATTCTTAAGTACTGCTGAACTATAATTGCCATTGTTTTATTAAAATTTTTACTTAAATATTGATAAATGAGTTGGTTCTGTCTTGTCAGGTTTTGATGCTAGTGTCAGACTTTCTGTGCAAGTGTAACTTGAAGGATTTCTTTTTTTGAAATAAGTAAATTCTATTCAATTTACTTCTTTTAAAAAAATTGAAGAATTAACAGTGAAACCATGTTTTCATGATGGCCTGGAGATTTTAAAGAGGAAGTTCTTGTATAAATTTTTCAATTGCTATATGTCTGTTTAGGTTTGCCAATATTGGCTGTTATTCATGATTTTTCACTTATATTTTCAAATGATTTTTTTTTCAGAATTTTTAATTTCTTCTGTATCAATGGTTACTTCCTCTTTTTCATTTTTAACTTTTTAGAGATGTATTTGTCCTTTTTTTCCTTTTCCTTTTATTTTTACTACTATACTAGCAAGTGGTTTATCTGGTTTTTATTTGCCTTTTTGTTATGTCTTCTTCAAAGAATCTGCTCTTTTTTGGCAATTGAACTGTATTTCATTCTTCTAAATGCATGGTTTGATTTTGTGAATTTTTTGTTTCATCTATTTAGGACATTGTGTAATGAGTGAACTTACTCTCATAAGTTTATATGTATTGTTATAAGAAATATATTTAATATTTATTATTTCAAGTTTTCTACTATGTGGACCATTTTTTAAAGTCTTTATTGAATTTGTTACAATACTTCTTCTGCTTTATGTTTTGGTTTTTTGACTGCAAGGCATGTGAGATCTTAGTTCTCTGATGAGGAATCAAACCCACACTCGCTGCACTGGAAGATGAGTCTTAACCACTGGACCACCAGTTTACTAATTCTATTTTCCAGATTTTCTATTATGTACTACCAACTGCTAAATGTAATATTTTTTGTGTATTTGGTTTTATAAATGTGGATAATTTTGAAGGTTTATTATCTACTTTGGGGGTTTTCTTAATCTTTTGCAATCATTATAACTTTATTTAGTATCATTAACTCTATTTCTTCATTTAGTGACTTCACACTGTATCTGTTAAGTCTCAGTTATAGAAGAATATCAAAGAAATGATCACAAGTAAATCTCTTCCCATGTCCCTCCCTTCCCCTCCGTTCCTGATTTCAATTGTTGTATTACGATTTCTTTTACCTTGTTATGATTTATAACACTAACATTCTGTGACCATATTTTCCATAATTGCTTTCTTAATTCTACAGAGTTTTATCACCAGTCTTTTTATTGTGCTTCTCTCTTTACTTTTTGGTTATTTGGCTTTGATTTTTCTTGTTTTTTCAAAAAGGTCATGTAGGTCTTGGCTTACTTATGACACATTGTCTACTTGCCTATTTCTTGCCTTCATATTTGAAAGTCACCTTGATTGAGAAAATCATTCTTGAATCTCACCTTCCTTTTCTCAGCACTTTTCAGACAATGAATAATTCTTGGAGAAGTCAGAAGCTATCCTGATTTTTTCTCCTGGCAAATAATTAGTACATGTCTGGATATGTAAAGAATTTTATCTTCATCAGTGAAATGAAAAATCATTAGAATGTATCTGTTTAGCTGTTCCTATAACATTTTCTTCTAGAACAAGACATTCTAACTAGATTAATTCCTTCCTCTAAGCAGGAAAATTCTCTTCTATTGGCATTTTCTGTACAATTTAAGTACAATTTCTGTTACATTTGTGTTAGTTTCTCCAATTCTAAGGCCTCAATTACCTTTACTCTAATTAGCCTTTTGTCTTTTCAAATATCTTTCTTTCTACTTAAGTTGCTTTCATTTGTTTTTTTTTTTTTTTTAATCTGCAGACCCTGTGATTGTCAAGCCGTTCCCCTATATTAGTAATTGGTTTTATGTTGTGTCTGTTTTATTCTCTGCTGTTTCTCATTTTTTTTAATGGCTTTTAGGGGCATTGTTTTGGCTCCCAATTTGTTCCTAAACAATGTGTCATAGTTTGCATTCCCCAGAAGCAGACCCAGGAATATGAGTGCAAACAATTTATTTGAGAGGTAATTTCAGGAAACACTAATAAAGGGGTGGGGAAGTAAGACATGAAAGGGAAAGAATCCAGTAATGTTAGCAAGCAAGTAACTACTGCGAGCAGCTGGAGTTAAAACTTACTAGAGGGAGTCCTTTGAGACACTGCAGAACATGGTTCAGCATTATCCCAACCAGGAGGAAAAGAAGCTGGGGTAGTTATCCAACAATTTCTTGTCTGTCACTGGTTCTAGGCTGTTCTTGGGAGCAATAAGATTCTGATACTTCTCACTTGCACTTCCCTGGTGGGCTCAGTAGTGAAGAACCCACCTGCCACTGCAGGAGATGCAGGTTTCAATCCCTGGGTTGGGAAGATCCCCCTGGAGAAGAAAAAAGCAACCTTTTCTTACCTAGGAAATCCCATGGACAGAAGGAACCTGGTGGGCTATAGTCCATGGGGTTGCAAAGAGTTGGACATGATTTAGTGACTAAACAACCACTTTTCACTTCCCCTGAATGTGGACTGGGAAGACTGTTTTGATAGAAAAATGACCTGTGGCAGAGTGTCACAGGTAGTCTCTGGAATCACAGGTCTATAAAGAAGAGCTGTATTGAGGGCAAGACTGCAGGGACATGGGTAGGATACTGCCAGTAAACTCTCTTTTCATCTTTGTGCTTCACCTTATTTTTTATTTTTCCAATTTTTTTTTTAAATTTCATAATCTCATTAAGTACTTCTATAGCCTGACTGTCCAACATAAGGGACTACTGTCTACAAGTGACCACTGGAAAACTGAAATATGACTAATCATTTTTCTTTATAACTAATCTTAATTGAGATATGTGCTAAGTGTAAAATGCATGCCAGATTCAGTCTTACTAGGGATAAAATATAAATAGCTCCTTAGTAATCTTTGTATTGATTATATGTTGAAATAATAATATTTTGGATATACTGGGATAAATAAAAGATAGTAAAACTAATTTCATACGTTGTTAAAAAACATTTTCAAATTGGCTACTATTTTTTTTTAATTACATGTATTCTTCAAGAACAGATTTTTCATCTCTACTTTGCATGCTAAGTTTCTATTTTCTTTTTACTTAGGAGGGTGGCAGATTTAGTAAGTTTACTCAAATACCATACTACCTTTTCATTTGTTTCTTTACCTAACTTATACTTAAATTGTGTATATCTGTCCAAAAATTCTATTTCTGCTTCTATAATACAGGTACATTCTTTTAACATTCAGTGGGGTTAAAGTTAAGTTAAGTTGCTCAGTCGTGTCCGACTCTTTGCGACCCCGTGGACGGTAGCCCACCAGGCTCTTCCGTCCATGGAATTCTCCAGGCAAGAATACTGGAGTGGGTTGCCATTTCCTTCTCCAGGGGATCTTCCCGACCCAGGGATCGAACCCAGGTCTCCCACATTGCAGGCAGACGCTTACTATTTTACTTATTTACACTTATAAAAAAGGATATTTTACTTCCAGCCAAGTAATTGGTCCCTGCCAATTCACAGGGACCAGATTTACCATCTCTGGATGCTCTTCCTGACACCAACTGGGTCCTACAAAATTCAATTCAGAGACTAACCACTTGCAGTTAGCAGCAGACTCTACACATCTAAGGGCTCAGTCCTACAGACTGCCCCCACTCCAGACTCAATCACAAATACTTCTGACCAACAAGCTTATGGAAGAAAGCAAAGAGGAACTAAAGAGCCTCTGGATGACAGTGAAAGAGGAGAATGAAAAAGCTGGTTTAAAACTCAACATTCAGAAAACTAAGATCATGGCTCCAGTCCTGTCACTTCATGGCAAACAGATGGGGAAACACAGGAAACAGTGACAGACTTTTTCTTGGGATCAAAAATCACTGCAGATGGTGACTGCAGCCATGAAATTAAAAGACACTTGCTCCTGGGAAGAAAAGCTATGATAAACCTAGACAATGTATTACAAAGCAGAGATATTACTTTGCCAACAAAGGTCCATCTTGTCAAAGCTATGTTTTTTTTCCAGTAGTCTTGTATGGATGTGAGAGTTGGACCATAAAGAAGGACAAACACAAAAGAACTGATGCTTTTGAACTGTGGTGTTGGAGGAGACTCTTTGAGAGTCCCTTGGACAGCAAGGAGATCAAACCTGTCAGTCCTAAAGGAAATCAACCCTGAAGATTCATTGGCAGGACCATGCTGAAGCTGAAGCTCCAGTACTTTGGAAACCCGATGTGAAGAGCTGACTCATTAGAAAAGACCCTGATGCTGGGAAAGACTAAAGGCAGGAGGAGAAGGGGGCAACAGAAGATAAGATGGTTGGATGGCATCACCAACTCAATAGACATGAGTTTGAGCAAGCTCCGGAGATAGTGAAGGACAAGAAAGCCTGGCATGCTGCAGTCCATTGGGTAGCAAAGAGTTGAACATGACTGATTGACTGAACAACAACGAACAAGATATAAACCATGGGCTCTGATGACTCCTCCTCAGGCTCCATAATTTGCTAGAATGGCTCGCAAAACTCAGGGAAACACTTTCCTTACATTTACTGGTTTATTATAAAGGCTACAACTCAGTAAGCATACTAAATACATTATTAATTTTATATTAAATATCACTCCCCTTATGCTTATGTAAGGATAAACTAGTATCTACATATATTTTATGAATTCATGACACACCTAACATTTTTATATATATTTCTAGGCTACAAGGTTCATTTATGAGGTGTTTTTTTTTTTTTTTTTCAAATGGTTGTAAATCGCCAAAATTTTTTGCAATATACTTATTGAAAAAAATCCTCATATACGTGGACTTATGCAGCTCAACTATAATTTGATCTTTAATAAAGACCAATTATTTGGTCTTTCAGGTGATCAGCCCCCTTCCAAAGCTATCTACAGGCCCCACCCATTGTCACCTCAGGAGCATAAACTCAGATGTGATGAAAGGGGCCTGTTATAAATAACAAAAGATACTCCTGTCTCTCAGGAAATGCCAAAGATTTTAGATGCTCTGTGCCAAGAACCAGGGGAAAAGACCAAATATTGTTCTTATTATACCACACCTTCAGAATGAAAAATAAAAACAAAACTCAGAACCAGACAAAATATATGAAATAATAGTCTTCAAGATATTGGGCTTCAACAGCAACAAAAAAGAATGATGAGGCCAGAGAGGCAGGAAAACACATGAAGTGAGTCTTACAATTATTCCATTCCTGCCTGTTGAGAGTTTCCAGGCTCCCATTCAGGAAACAAGAACCCAGATGGAGCTAAATAATCGCTCTAAAATGAGGAGGCAAAGCTAGGAATGTGGGGAGTCCAAGGCAGCTAGATTCTCAGGGCAGACTAATGGAGAGGAAATAGTTTCAGAGAGAAGATCCTGGAGATCTACAGAGTGATCCCTTTGAGTATTTGGCTTGAGTACTGATCAGTACATGCATGGAGAAAACTATCAAATGCCAAGAAAAGAACCATTCTTAAAAGTATTAGAGGGGAAAACTCCCAGAACTCACACAGAACCAGGAATAGTTCTGGTTCCCACAATCCAGAGAGGGAATCCTCATAACTTGTGGGCCAAAATTAGCTGTAGACTAAACACTGCTCTGATCCAGCCTAGCAAACCTTAAAAGTACAGTCCAAAAGGATTAGGCTGCTTTCAAGCAACTTACCCTTGTCCCAGAAAAAAATCAAGAATATTTATAGAGATACAAAAATTTCCCACATACAACAAGATAAAATTCACAATGTTTGGCATTAAGCAAAAAATTACTGGGAATACAAGGAAGTAGGAGAATATGACTCATAATGAAAAGAAAAATCAATCAACTGAAAAAGACCCATATATGACACAAAGGATAGAATTAGTGAGAAAGAAACTGTTAGAGTTCCTATACTCTATATATTCAGAAGTTAGAAGATGATTGAATATGTTAAGTGGAGATATGGAAGATATTTTAAAGACTCAAACCACACTTCAAGAGTTTGAAAACTACAATGTCTGAGATGAAAAATTCACTGGAATGGTATTATTGGCATATTAGACATTGCAGGTTAGTGAACTTGACTTTTTAGCAATTGAAATTATCCAAAAAGAAACACAGAAAGACTAAAAAAATAATGAACAGAACATCAGTGAGATATGATAAAACTTCAGGTGGCCAAATACATGTGTAATTGGAGTCTACAGCGGGGAAAAATAATTAAGTGAAAAATGGCCCCAAATTTCCCAAATCTGATCAAATAAACCACAAAGCAAAGAAACTCAATGAACCCCAAACACAAGAAAAATATTGAGAGTTACACCAAAGTTTATCATAAACAAATTTCCCAAGGCTGTTTACAAAGACCAATTACTAAAAGCAGCCAGAGAAGAAGGCATGTTATGCAGAGAAAAACAAATAATAAGGATGATAACAATCTCTCATAGGAAACAATGGGTCAGAAGCAGTTGAGTAAAACATTTAATGACCACCCCTTCAAATTACCAAACTTGAATTTTACAGACAACAAATACATCTTTCAAAATTGAAGGCAAAAGAAGGAGTTTTTAAGAAGGAAAGATTTAATAACTAGCAGATCTGTACTATAAGAAATAATAAAAAGAAGTTTCCAGGCAGAAGGAAAAATCATATTAGATGGGAAACTACACAAAGGAGAAAACAGCACCAGAAAGGGAAACTGTGTGGGTAAATAAAACAGACTCTTTTTTATATTACTTTAATATCCTTAAAAGAAAATGAATTGTCGAGAGCAAAAATAACAATAATGTATTGTGGAGCTGATATAACATGTGCGAAGTAAAATGTATAATAACAAAAGCACAAAAGTCTGAGGGGGGAAATGGAAACAGAAAGCTGTAAAGTTCTTTATACTAAACATGAAGTAACATAATATCATTTAACAGTAGACTCTTTTAAGTTAAAAATGGATACTATGAACTGTAAAGCAACATCTAAAATAATACAATATATTATAACTAACAAGAGAACAAAGGAGATAAAATAGAATTTTATCAAAATATTTAAGGAAGAAACAATACCAGTTAAACACAAATATTATACACAAATACCCAGATAATTTTAAATAAGGCAGAATAAGAGAAAAGGGAAAGCAAAGAACAGATAGGACAAAAAGAAACCAAATGGCAAGATGGACCAAATCATATCAATAAATGTAATGACCTAATCACCTGAAAGCTGAGTGTGGAAGAATTGATGCTTTTGAACTGTGGTGTTGGAGAAGACTCTTGAGAGTCCCTTGGACTGCAAGGAGATCCAACCAATCCATCCTAAAGGAAATCAGTCCTGAATATTCTTTGGAAGGATTGATGCTGAAGCTGAAACGCCAATACTTTGGCCACCTGATGCAAAGAACTGAGTCATTGGAAAAGACCTGGATGCTGGGAAAGATTGAAGGCAGGAGGAGAAGGGGATGACAGAGGATGAGATGGTTGGATGGCATCACCGACTCACTGGACATAAATATGAGTAAACTCCGGGAGTTGGTGATGAACAGGGAGGCCTGGCGTGCTGCAGTAGTCCATGGGGTGGCAAAGAGTTGAACACAACTGAGTGACTGAACTGAACTGAACCACCCACAGTAAAAGGCAAATATTGGTAGGTGTGGTTTAACAAAGACCCACCTATGTACTACCTACAAGAAATCTGCTTTAAAGTCAAAGACACAAGTAGGTTAAAAGTGAAGGGTTGAAAAAAAGACATAACATGCCAACATTAATTAAAAGTAGCTATATTAAGATTTGGCTTCCCTGATGGTTCAGACACTTTGATTCAATTCCTTGCAACATGTCCGTATGTGGAAAGTTATAACAGAAGAGCTATGATATAAACAGTGTCTTACTGGCTCAGACAGTAAAGAATCTGCCTGTGATGCAGGAGACTTGGGTTGAATTATATATCAACAAAGCTGGTAAAAATTATAATACAGAACTGTATTTGAAAATTACCTTCAAACAAACCATAGACCTAAATGTAAAATTAAAAACCTCTAAAAGAAATTTGTTACCTTAGGTTAGGGAGAGATTTCTTAGAAATAATATCAAAAGCATAATTCATAAAAGAAAAAGTTAATAAATTGGGCCTCATAAAAACTAAGAGCTTTTGGAAATTCCCTGGTGGTCTAGTGGTAAAGACTTCATGCTTCTACTGCAGACAGCATGGGTTCGACTCCTAGTCAGGGAACTAAGATCCTACATGTCACCGCCAACAAATAAATGAACAAACAAATACATCTTTTAAAAAAATTAAGATCTTTTGCTCTTCAAAAAATTCTGCTAAGACTATTCAGAGTGGGGAAAAATATCTGCAAATTACATATTAATTGAACAACTTGCATCCAGGATATATAAAGAATTTTTAGAATACAATAATAAGAAAAGATGCCCTAATAAAAATGGAAACAATATAAACAGATGGTTCTCCAAAGCAGATATGTGGATGACAAACAGCTACATGATCAGATACTCAACATTACTAGTCAATATGGATATGCAAAATAAAACCCCCAGGAAAGAACACTGCTGCTGCTGCTGCTAAGTCGCTTCAGTCATGTCCAACTCTGTGCAACCCCATAGACAGAAGCCCACCAGGCTCCTCCGTCCCTGGGATTCTCTAGGCAAGAACACTGGAGTGGGTTGCCATTTCCTTCTCCCATGCATGAAAGTGAAAAGTGAAAGTGAAGTCGCTCAGTCGTGTCTGACTCTAGCGACCCCATGGACTGTAGCTTACGAGGCTCCTCCGTCCATGGGATTTCCCAGGCAAGAGTACTGGAGTGGGGTGCCATTGCCTTCTCCAGGAAAGAACACTATGTACCTCCAAATTTCTAAAATTAAAAAGAATTAATATATTAAGTGCTGGAAAGGATATGGAGGAAATGAAACACATATACTACTGGTAGGAAAGTTTTAATCACTTTTGAAAGCAGTTTGAAAGTTGCCTAAAAAGTTAGACATATGTCTACCGTATGACTCCACAGTTCTTCTCCTAGGTATTTTCCCAAGATCAGTGGAAGAATGTGTTCATACAAAGATTTGAACATGAATGCTAATAGCAGCTTTATTTGTCATAATCCTAAATAGGAAACAACCCAAATGTCTGTCAACAGATCAGCGGATAAATAGTCTATCCATACAGTGAAGTACTACCTAGCATATAAAGAAATGAACTACTAATATATCCAACAACATGGATGAATTTTGACATATTGATGCTAAGAGAAAGAAGCCAAAGAAGAGTACATTCTGTATGGTTCTATTTATATAAAATGCTAGAAAATGCAAAAGTAATCCTTAATGACAAAAAGCAGGTCAAATTTCCTGGAAACTGAGGGAACAGGGGAGAGAATAAATCAGAGACATACAGAAACTTTTGGAGGTGATTATCTTCATTGTGGTGACAGTTTCCTGGGTATCTAATTATATACTTTAAATATCTGCAGCATGTTATATGTCACTTATACCTCAATAAAGTTTTAAAATTTAAAACTTATTAGAGTGAATTGTAGGGCTTCCCTGGTGGCTCAGCGGTAAAGAATCCATCTTCCAATGCAGGAGACACAGGTTCGATCTCTGATCCAGGAAGATCCCACATGCTGCGGAGCAACTAAGCTGGTGCGCCACAGCTATTGAGCCGGTTTCTAGAGCTGCAACTAGTGAGCCCCTGTGCCACAACTACTGAAGCCCATGCACCCTAGAGCCTGTGCTCTGCAATAACAGAAGCTACCACAATGAGAAGCCCAAGCACCGCAACTAGAGAAAAGCCCACATAGCGGTGAAAACCCAGTACAGCCATAAATAAGTCAAGGGGAAAAAAAAGAATTGTAAATGATAAATGCCTTCACTAGTAATAATGCATGGTTTAAGAAATAAAGGGTTGAAGCAGTATGGAGTATAAACAAAAAAATCATTTGGAATTTCAAAGGTTCTGTTTAAGGCTAAACATAAACCTAGATCTTTTTAAAAAATTAATTACTGGTTTGATGAAATGCTACCATAAGACAGAAGGCCAAGATTCACCAACCTCTCAGAGGGTCATTTTCCCCCCTCAGGAAAATACACTGCATAAATCAGTGAATTTATAAGCATTCATAGCCATCATAGAGGACTTTAAAAATGCTATAAACTGTGACATGTGGAGAAACAAAATATATCACTAAGTCTAAAGATTAAGATATTACTTTAAAAATGTGTTTAAAAAGAGCATTTATGTGTGTCAGTAGAGGAAATTAAAAAGAAGAATTAGATGGTATGGAGCCTATGAGATGAGGTGCTTATTAAAAGCATTTAATAGTTTCAGTTTGGCAGAAACATGAGAATCAGATTGTACCCAATTATTAATATGATAACTACATGAAGACGGGGAGATTTATACTCTTTGGCTACAACCGCCTATAAGAAAAATAAAGAATTCCAAAAGGACATTTTCTCCAACTAAGAACTGAGGATCTTCCTGGTGACTGAATGGAGTTGTTTTTACTTGACTTTTAATTGAAATATATTTGACATATAACACTGTATAAATTTAAGATGTATAACATATTAATTGATACATTGAGTATTGAATGTATAGATACATTTATATATTGAACGGAGTTTTAAAATAAAGACAGCAAAGCACTCTCTGAAGCACTTGGAATCAAAAAGCCCATTTGGTGGTAACATGCAAATTGGTTTGGGTTGTAGGAGTGAGATAATATAGCTTCTCTACTGTGTTCATGATTAATTGGTTGATTTATTAATTATGTGTTGAGTATCTACTATGCATTGACACTTGGCCAAGTGCTCTTCAAAATTCTGATCTATAATTAGCAAACTCTTTTTAATCATCTTCCTTTTTCAATTTCTTGCCATAACCAAAGTCCTAGATGTCCCTTAGAGATATCTGTCCTCTCAAATGGAAGACCCACCTATCCATCTTACCTCTTCCTTATAGTCAGTTCCAGACCATTATTTTCTCTTCCTTTTGCAAAACACCGGCTCCTTGGAGATTTAACCATCTGTTTATACCTCCCTCTCACAGCAATCATCTGCTGCCCCTCATTCATGAAGGACAAAGCACTTGGCTTCAGGCTTCCTCCATCCCAGTTCAAGCAACCATCCTGAGTCATTCTGACACAAGCTTGAGTGACTCATGAGCTAGTCATTCAAT
The DNA here is from genome assembly GCA_006410635.1 of Cephalophus harveyi. NCBI lineage: Eukaryota > Metazoa > Chordata > Mammalia > Artiodactyla > Bovidae > Cephalophus > Cephalophus harveyi. Next base: position 192,559 of record SJYT01048703.1, on the reverse strand, counting down.
TCCTGGATCCTCCTCATTGGTGACTTACCCTCCTCCACCTCAATAACCTACTTTCAAGTCACGTCTCGATCAATCAGGAACTGTATCGAATCACCAACTTAATTCATTTATGCCCCCTTCCAAACACAAGTTCCTATCAATCTAGTTTAACCATATGGAGTATAACAGTTTTTAATCTTTGTTCTTTTATTTCCTTCCTTCCTTCTTTCTTTCCTCTTTTTTCTCTTTTCTTTCCTTTTCTCTCTCTTTTTATCTTTTTAACCTGCGTTATTCCACTTGTAGCCATCCCCTCTCTCCGGTGTTGTTTTAAATTAATTTATCTTTGGCTGTGCTGGGTCTTCATTGCTGTGTGGGCTTTTCTCTAGTTGTGGTGAGTGGGGATCACTCTCTAGCTGCAGTTTTTGGGCTTTTCACTGTGGTAGCTTCTTTTGTTTCGGAGCACAAGCTCTAGAACTTCAGGAGTTGCAGCAAGCAGGCTCAGTAATTTTGGCTTCTGGGCTCTAGAGAACAGGTTCCGTAGTTGTGGTGCATGGGCTTAGTTGATCCGCAGCATGTGGGATCTTCCCAAATCAGGGATCGAACCCAAGTCTGCACTGGCAGGCAGGTTTTTTTCTTTTTACCACTGAGCCACCAGGGAAGCCCCTCTCCTGTGTTTACTTCCTCCTCTATTCACTTTTAAATTAAATATTGTATTTAGACATCTTACTAAACTCTCACATTATAATTTTTCTGTAGATTCTTTGGGGTCTCTATATATGTCATATGCAAATAATGACTTTTTTTTTTCTTCAGATTCCTTATTATCTCATTCTTCTGCCCTTAATTTATTTCTCTCATTTTATTGTCTTATGTGGGCCATACAGGAAAACAATGAATAGGTATGATGTACTAGTAGGGTTTCTCTGAAAATCTAATTCAAGTATTACAGCCATTCTCTCAAACTCCAAGGCAAACTCACTAGTCTCAGCCATCATAATCTTTCACTTCGTTACTAATCTAGTCTGCAAATGGGTTTTCCAGCTTTACTCTGTTCCTCTCCTTTCCTTCTGCATAATACCCAGGGTACTCTTGAAAATACAGTCTAGGTTAGGACATTGCCTTGCCCTAAACCTTTCAGTAGTTTATCACTTCATCTAGAATAAAAGTCAAGATCTTTAACAGAGCCTACCTCCTCAAGCCCTTCTTTTCTCACTAGATTTTACTCACAATACTTTCTTTTATTTCCTAAGACGACAAAACTTTCTGCAAGTCCTTCTCCGTGGCTTTTCCTTCTGCCTGGAATGGTATTTACTTCACATTTTGCCTAGACAACTATTCATCCTTCAGGTCTCAGAACTCTCCCAGAGAAGCCCTCCCACTCGTTGCAGCCCCATGGACTGCAGCATGCCAGGTTTCCCTGTCCTTCACTATCTCCCAGAGTTTGCTCAAGTTCATGTCCATTGAGATGGTGATGCTGTTTAACCATCTCATCCTCACTGAAAAAAATTTAATACTTATATTCCTTTTCACACATTTGTTGTTTTTCCCTTAATTTTTTAATACAAGTACTTTTAAAACAATGTTAAATATGAGTGACTAAGGCAAAGAGCCATGCTTTTGCCCAAAGGAAAATAAGTGGCAGTAACTTAGCTTTAGTCAAAAGCAGCCAAGTTTATTTGAAGAGAAATGTGGAGACCCACAAGTTTAAATACAGATCAAAAGATGAAAGCTGTTTCCTTCTTAGAAATTCTCCCTTTCTCTCAGTCTTGCTGATGCTGCTGCTAAGTCACTTCAGTCATGTCCGACTCTGTGCAACCCCATAGACGGCAGCCCACCAGGCTCCCCTGTCCCTGGGATTCTCCAGGCAAGAACACTGAAGTGGGTTGCCATTTTCTTCTCCAATGCATGAAAGTGAAAAGTGAAAGTGAAGTCGCTCAGTTGTGTCCAACTCTTTGCGACCCCATGGACTACAGCCCACCAGGCTCCTCTGTCCATGGGATTTTCCAGGCAAGAGTACTGGAGTGGGGTGCCATTGCCTGGAGTGGGGTGCCATTGCCTTCTCTGTCTCCCAGTCTTAGAGGATCAGAAATCCCTTCTCATATTCAAGGACCTCTACACCTGTGCCCTGAATGCCATCCTCGCCTTCTTCCCTTATGATCTTCACCTTGGTATCACCTTGTACTTCCAGTCTTGTTTTCTTTCTATTGGAAACATCCCCTTGAGTTATAAATATGTTTATTTCTCCTTTCCCTGACTTCATATTATCCTCTAAGCTAGCTGTTGTTCAGTCACTCAGTCCTCTCCAACTCTGCAACTCCATGGACTGCAGCATATCAGGCTTTCTATCTCCCAGAGTTTGTTCAGATTCATGTCCATTGAGTCGATGATGCTATCTAAACATCTCATCCTCTGCCACCCCATTCTCCTTTTGCATTCAATCTTTCCTAGCATCAGGGCCTTTTCCAATGAGTTGACTCTTTGTATCAGGTGGCCAAAGTATTGGAGCTTCAGCATCACTCCTTCCAATGAATATTCAGGGTTGATTTCCTTTAGGATGGACTGGTTGGATCTCCTTGCCGTCCAGAGGACTCTTGAGAGTCTTCAACACCACAGTTCAAAAGCATCAATTCTTTGGCACTCACCTTTCTTTATAGTCCAACTCTCACATCCATACATGACTACTGGAAAAACCATAGCTTGTCGGCAAAGAGATGTCTCTGCTTTTTAATATGCTGGGCACTCCATGGCATATGGGATCTTAGTTTCCTGACAAGGGACTAAATACCACACCCCCTGTATTGTAAGGTGGATTCTTAACCACTGGACCACCAGGGAGGGCCCAAACATATTTTTTTATTTTGATGTTTTAACATTAGGGGCCTCCCTGATCCTAGAGAGACTTTCCCTCCCTCCTAAGACACAATAAAGGACTCATCAGCAACCATGCTTTTCATACGCAAACCAACCAATTCCAAACCCATACTCTCAGCCACATCCTTCATTGAGCTCCCAAAGGGTTCTTAGGTGCCAGGCAATTATTTCCTTACCCTCATCACCCCCAGGCAAGGTAACAAACAATTAGAGGCAGTCCCTCTACCCCAGAGCCTCCTAAAATTATTCAAACTAGCCAATCCTAAGCCTGCTTACCCTACTTTCTTGGTTCCTTCTGTAGAAACTACACTCAGAGCCCTTGCCCATGTGTTTTCTTTACATCCCTCTGCCTCTTAACCAACTCTGGTACTTCCCCCATGTGGCCCTGCATGGCACACTGTGCCAAATCTCCTGATCCTAGGGATCTATGAAAGTCGGTGATGTCATCCAACCATCTCATCCTCTGTCATCCCCTTCTCCTCCTGCCTTCAATCTTTCCCAGCATGAGGGTCTTTTAAGACTCAGTCACATAGTATTTCAATAGATGTTTGTTCAATTATTTAATCAATTAATTATTCACTGTCAGCCAGAAGACAAAAATTGCTACCCTGAGTTAGCCTGTTAGTTCTTCTACCATTTTATTTTTTTATTTTAAAATATTTATTTATTTGGCTGTATCAGGTCTTAGTTGTATCATATGGGATCCCAGTTCTCTGATAAGGGATTGAATCCACATCCCCTGCAATGCAAGGCAGACTCTGAACCACCAAGGAAGTCTCCCCCTCTACCATTTTAAAATCCAACACTTAAATTTTGGAACAGTGAAGAACATTCATAAATTAAGGCAATGTTACCATTAAGATAGTCTAGTTAAAATTCTGTCAAGGGCTTGATTGATAGGAGAATTCCCTTCTAGCCCTAATTGCCCATCATCTCTGTATGAGAAACATGAGTGCAGAAGGATATTGCTACAAAATGGCACCCCACTCCAGTATTCTTGCCTGGAGAATCCCATGGATGGAGGAGCCTGGTGGGCTACAGAGTCGGACACCACTGAGCGACTTCACTTTCACTTTCACAGGTCATCCAAAAACACTCTGGCTCCTTTAGGTGGATGTGGAGGGAGATCTGTCCTTTATTTCCAGTTAAGCCTGGTCACTGAATCAGTTATGAGTCACTTTATTGCAAGTACCAGAAAAATCCACTTCAAATTGACTTAAAACAATAATAACTCATGGGAATACAATGGATAAGTCTGGAGGTAGACAGATGCCCTTTCAAGGTTAAAAACAAATAAAACATAAAATTCTTTTAGGAAAACATATAGATGCCACAAAACAACATTAAATGGGAGAAAAAAGAACATACAGACACAGGCTTCAGGACAAGAGTTACATGAGATCAGGGAAGGTCAGGAGATGAAATGAAGAAGAGGCCATATGGTTAAGATTCAGGTTTTTTGTAAGGTCTTAACTTTTGTTTCACACAGTGAGTTTGAGGGTGCTTGTTACATAACTGAAAACACAGTAAATATGTAAACAAGCACAGTTAGTTGGAAGCAGAGCTAGAACTAGAACAAAAACTTTTTGATCCTAGTCCAGAGTTCTAGATCACCCCTGCAAAATAAAAAAAAAAAAA
>SJYT01048703.1:158253-187769 GCA_006410635.1 Cephalophus harveyi | reverse complement strand
CAGTACTTTGGCCACCTCATGCGAAGAGTTGACTCATTGGAAAAGACTCTGATGCTGGGAGGGATTGGGGGCAGGAGGAGAAGGGGACGACAGAGGATGAGATGGTTGGATGGCATCACTGACTCGATGGACATGAGGCTGAGTGAACTCTGAGAGATGGTGATGGACAGGGAGGCCTGGCGTGCTGTGATTCATGGGGTCGCAAAGAGTCAGACACGACTGAGTGACTGAAGTGAACTGAAGCTTCTGTGTTCAGGCAGGCACGAAGTTAAGGCCTTACTGTATGCTAAAAGAGGATTCACTGAAGAATTTTAGATAAAGTAAATTTATGTATATTTCTCTCTTTTTTATTATAATTGAGAACAAATTTAAAGAACAGCCATTCCTAAACACAATAGATGGATGAAGTAAAGTCAATAAATCAAGAACAACTACCAATTAAAGAGAGGCTCCTTTCATTGTGAACTGAGAATTTGCAAATGCTGAATAATTAACTTTGGCATCAATAGTTAACATAATTTAGTTATAGAGGAGCTATCAAATTAAGAAGCTAAATCTTAGATCACATTTTGATGAGAAGATCCATAACAAGTAAGCTCATCTCTTCTTTTACTGAATCAATCTCAAATGAGCAAGATCTTGAAATAATAAATCATGTGACATGGAAGGCTTATAGGCACTAGAAAAAAAAAAAGCATTTCAATATTTTCACCCTAACTCTTCATACATGATTTTGGGGATTGAGTGAAAGTAAAGGTAAAAACTAAGTGTGAACCTTATAGGAATTTTCTTTTTACTCCATCAGACGATGTTTACAATTTCCTCCTAGTGGTTGGTCAGTGTCTGACCAAAGCTGTGATTCCTCACGCAAATAAAGTGAAGCTCAATAACTTTTTGTGAATTTGATCAATACCAAGAGACAAACTAAATCACACAAGGAAAAAGAAGTCTCAGAAACAGGTGTTCCACACTATCTGCCTTCCCTCTCTCTCCATCCCATAGGTTTATACTTGAGAAAAATTGGTCTCAAATTTCCACTTACTCTTTTTCTCTTTATGGAAGACTTAAAAATAGGTTTGCTGAAGTTTGTTAAGTTGACACAGTGCAGAACTTAAATATTTACCAGTAAACAATATCATCAAACATTGCAAAAGTCAGAAGAGACGGCTGTTTCTTTTTTGATCATGGTCAGCTTAACCACAGAGAGACAAAAACCAGTGTGGTGGTTGTACCTGGCCTGTATCACAAGGTGCCTTGAACATTTTAGAAAGTGCTGGATAATCACCCTGTAGTTGCTCCATTCTGGCCATGTACGCTTGGCTGTGTCTACTAATGTCACTGTGGTTCTCTCCTGGTCAAGGACCTTGAAGTCCAGGCTAGAAGTCTGAACACAAATCAGTACAGAAGAAAGTTTTTGAACAAAGGTAATGTGATTCACGATTTGGAGGGCAGTTCATCTGACAGGAGAAGGTAGTATGGATGGCAGTGGGGAGACACAAGTGAGACAGTTATTCTAACATTCTTTACAAACAGTAATGGGGTCCTGAGCTTGGTAAGGTCAAGATTTGAGTAGGTTAGGAAGTAGGGAATAGGGAATGATGAATTTGGTATTAAAAATGTTGAATTTAAGTTATTAAGAGCCCATCCAATTTCAGCATATAGTGGGAAATGCAGATTTGGTACGCTGGAAGGCAACATTAGGACTTAACTAAAATGACTAGCCATCGCTAAGGCTGTGAAAATCACCAGGAAGATCTGAAGGGTAAGTACCTAATCTCAGTGATTTAGCAAATTATAATAATTGCACAGATACTGGCAGAATCCCCTCCCTCTCTATGCTTAGAGGCTTTATCATTTTGAATTCTTTATACACAACATACACACACACATGTACACACACACTCCAGAGTTCTCAGAGCTTTAGGGAAAGAAGGAGATATATCTTGGTTATACAATGCTTATGTTAGGGAGTAAAGACTTTCCCCCTAACCTCTTATGTTCTGTTGCTGGGCCTGAAAATTAAACTGACAGAGATAGGTTAACAGGAAAAAAAGCATACACATTCTATTTGATATTAATGTGTCTAGGGTATATAGAGGTCTTCATATAAAAGAAACGAAGACCCAAAGAAGTGGATAGGCCTGAGAGCTTACACAGCATTTTAACAAAGAGTGAGAAATACTGGAGATGCAATAAGACAGAGGGGTTGGGACTACAGATGATAAACTGTGGGAAAGTAACAAGGAAGTAAATGATGGAAAATTATGACAGGTAAGGGTTATTATAATAAAGTTTTCTTTTATTGTTATTGTTGGTTTAGGTTTACATTTTATTTCTTTAAAAAAATTTTTTGAAGTACAGTTGCTTTACAGTGTTGTGTTAGTTTTTGCTGTATAGCAAAGTGAATCAGCTACATGTATACACATAGCCCCTCTTTTTTGGATTTCCTTCCCATTTAGGCCCCCACAGAGCATGGAGCAGAGCTCTGTGCTATACAGCAGTTTTTTTAATTTGGGATTTTTTTTTTTATCTTTAATTTTATATTGGAGTATAGCTGACTAACAATGTTGAAAGATAGTTTCAGGCGCACAGTGGAGCAACTCAGTCATACGTATACATGTATCCTATAAGGCTTTTTAATAGATTCATCTCAACATCTATTTCCTGTCTTGGGTGATAAGAGTGTTCTCCTCTTTCTGCTATAGAGAAGGCACCTTTCTCACAGGAACTTTGTGACCTGCTTTTAGATAGAAAGGAGGAGGGCAGAGAGCCCTTTCTGCTACTGCTGTTTCTCAACTGTCTTCAACTCAAAATAATCCATATGCCAAAGCAGCACGCTGTGAGGCAGCATGCTCTGACCCTCTTTATTTGCCATTCTTGGCTTAGAAAACTTTGTAAAATACAACATAAATAAGATTTGAGCACACAGGTGTCAAGTACACCACAATAGAAGAAGACAGATATACACCGAAACTAAAATTATTTCATTACTATGTTTATAGCAATTATATCATAGTTAATTCCTTCAGCGCTGCAGCATCCTGCCAAACTTGTACTTACTAAGCACTCTGGGAGTTTAGAAAATGAAACAGGAACCCAACTCTCAGTGATCATTTTTCTAAGTAAGGGAGATTAGATACAGATATAAGCAGTCAATAAGCACGAGACAGGGTAGAAGGCCATGTAATAGGAGAGAGATACAAAATGCCCTTCCAGATTGGAGCACAGGAGTGGAGAAAGGTGGCAAAGCTCAGGTGCTTAGGACACCACCGTGAAGGACAAGACCACCAAACTGGTCCGTGAAGCACAGCAGGATTTTGGAATGTGAAGATGAAGGAGATGGCCATCATCAACAAGAGGCACAAAGGCACAGAGCTAGGAAAAGGTAACTTGTGCAGAGATAAAAACAAGCGTTTGGTTTGAACCAAGGGAAGGACCTACTGAAAGGAGTACAGGATTTTATGACTGGAAATACTGGTTGATGTCAGGTCTCAACAGCCTCAAAGGTCATGCCCTAAGAAACTTGGACTTGATTCTGAAGCCGGGAGAGATCTTCTGAAGGTTAGGGGGAGGATGAGAGGAGACAGAAGGTAATCATGGTGACACTGAGTAAGATGGAAGGAGGAGGACCACCTAGATGTGAGTAGAAATGAGGCTCTGTCAAATTAAGATGCAGGGATTAAATGTCATAAATGTCCACACTTCACAACATCACCAAGCTCTGTCTAAAATGGTGATGTTCTCAAACCAAGACACAGAGGCAATTTTTTCTGTCTTAATATGAATTTCAGCCTAAACATACTTTGTAAAAGTTAAATTACTTGCAGAAATAAAGTATCTACTTGGAATAATTCTGCTAAAACATGGACACAACGGAAGAATCATTCAGGGCAGTGTCGGATGCTTTCAGTGAGTAAGATAATAATTTTTGAACCTTCAGAGACTCTGTTGATCCACAGGTAAGCTGATGTTCAGACTTATTTTAAGTGCTACCATTCTGTTCATAAGAATGGTAGCTAAGAGAGAAAAACAATTGAAGCTGATCTTTATTCAATACCACCGTCAATGGTAAATAAAGCATTTGAGCCAAAGACTGAGGCAACACAGCCTAAGACTTTTAAGTGTATCCAGGTGTTGGTTGTTGAAACTTTTGAACCGATTAGATCTCATTTTTGTTATTGTTGTTCAGATGCCAAGTTGTGTCCAACTCTTTGTGACCCCAGGGACTGAGGCACACCAGGCTTCCCTGTCCCTCACCATCTCCTGGAATCTGCCCAAGTTTATGTCCATTGAATCAGTGAGGCCATCCAACCATCTCGTCCTCAGTCACCCTTTGATTAGACTGATGTATCCAAGTAATTCTTGATGTATTTATGGGTAAAGGAGAGAAATGAGACTTTGTCCTTTACACTAGAAGTTTCTTCCTTTGTTAAATCATTTACCTTTGTTCTTTGCCTCTACATAAACATATATAGAGAGTCACACAGAAACACACAAGTAAATATAGGTTTACAGACAGCAGTAAGTTTCCTGAAAGGGTAAGAACCATGAACTGTCAGAATGAGAGGTTGGATGGACACAGGGGATCAGAGAAAGATTCTAGAAAGAAGAGGTATTTAAACTGAAGTAGAAATTAGCCAGGAGAAGAACGGCTGCATTTCACAGGAAGGTTGAATCTCAAGTCTGGTTAACTACAATAATTTACAATGAAATTACATGACCCCAGTATACATTCTATTGGACCTAGAGGTATAACATAAAAATATTATAGATCATCCAACAATATGTGAAAATGTTACTCATTAATTTTAAATACCAATTTGCAATACTATGGTTATAAACTATTTGGCTTGGGGCAATATATTTCCATGTCTTATGAAATTATTAATTCTCATTAAATGCTAATGATCCTTACTATGAAGATTAGAGCTAATTAAGTACTCCTTTCACCAACAGTAATTTATTAGTTACTCATGAAGAATCCAGTAAGTGTTTCAGTGTTAGTTGGCCAAAGTAAATTTTATAGACCAGATATCCATACCACAAACTTCACATAAACAAAAATTGAGAAAAATAAATATTGCCATCATTAGGTAATAAAATTGGAGAAGAGATGGACAACAGGGCTCAACGTTATGAAATATGAAATAATTATCCAACTTGACATTAGCCAGGTGACCAAATGATCAAAATGTTTCCTGGTGTAACAGGACAGTGTGGAGAGCAGGGTTACCTCATCACCATTTCAGGAAAACAACTGAAGTCTTTTTTTTTTTTTTCTCCACACTGTGGGACCTATGGGATCTTAGTTCCCCGACCAGGGATGGAACTCATGACCAAGTGGAGGCACCAAGTCCTAACCACTGGACTGCCAGGGAATTCCTGCAACTGATTTCTTGACTTAAGTATTATAGGTAAAACTGCTCTTGCAGATTCATTTCTTTCCATTTGGAACAAATTGAAATCATGTAGGAATATATCATTTATAGCCGCTAACTCAAGAGTTTAGCAATAAATTTACATTGTTAAACTTGGAATAAGTAGAGCTGTGAATATTTTAAATAAGTTGTAGATTTAAAATTCTGAGGATTACACATAAATATTTTTTAGTGAGTACAACTTAATTTTCATGGTAAATAAAAATATGACATTTACCCAAGATATGTACTATATTTTCATTTGCAAAGTTTTGTATATTTCAATATATCTTACATGGTATACACTGTAATTAATAAATGCTTCCTTAATTTTCATGGTAAATAAAAATATGACATTTATCCAAGATATGTATTATATTGTCATTTGCAAAGTTTTGTATATTTCAATATATCTTACATGGTATACCCTGCAATTAATAAATGCTTCCTTTTAGGAGTCTGTTATGGAACATACCTAATTTTTTAATGTATAAAATTAAATAATGACTCATTATAAAATTATAATCTTAGACTTTAAAAATATTTATTTTCCCATATCATTTAAAAATAAATCTATTCATAAAAATTAAGTATAATAGAATGGATAAACAAGGTCTTATTGTATAGCACAGGGAACTATATTTAATATCATGTAATAAGCCACAATGGAAAAGAAAAATTAAATGTATATGTATTTTTCTGATACATGCATATGCGTGCTCAGTCACATCTGATTCTTTGCAACCCCATGGACTATAGCCCATCAGGCTCCTCTGTCCATGGAATTTTCCAGCAACAATACTGGAGTAGGTTGCCATTTTCTTTTCCAAAGGGATCTTCCTGACCCAGAGATCGAACCCATGTCTCTTGGATCTCCTGCACTGGCAGGCAGCTTGCTTATCAACTGGCTTATCAACTGAGCCACCTGGGAAGCCTCCACTTTTCTGATATATGTATATATATCAAGTAACTCAATCATATTCAAATATACCAAGTTTGAAGTTATAAGTATGCTATAAACATATAACACATGTCATTTCCTAACACGGGGTGGAGATCCTTTGGAATCTCTCCCCAGCATGTACTGGATGCCATCCTCACTGAGCACATCTGATTTCCTGTAGGAAGATTTTGCCTAATCTTTCTCCTGCTCTACACACTGCATTTTTAGAGGTCTCCAAATGCTGTGAACAGTCAATTAAATAAAACAAAATTTAATTAAACCTACGCATGAAAAATTGAAAGCAGTATCTTAGAGCAGACTCTGCTCTAGTGCCAAAGGCAGTTCTATGGGGAAGCATATCAGGCACAGTGTTTTGAGTTGCTGGAAATTAATATGACAACCAATCAACCGTGTAACATAAATAAGAACTCCCCATCACCCTGAGGGGATGGGTCGAGGCAGACTGAAAGGGTAGCCAGTTAGTCACATTTATTTTAGAAGAGTCTGATGAATGAAATGCAGGAATCGAGTTGGTATTTCCTATTTTCTATAATGAAAGTTTCAAGAGTTCCTCAGGAAGAACAAGGAGCTACAGTGTTATGAACACACTTCACAAAACTATAATTGCGATTATAATTTCTTCCTGGTAAAGATCGGGAGAGAGAGCTAGGGAAGTTCTCACTAGATATACAGGCAATGATACTCTTTTTCCTATATATAGTAGTGCAACTAATTGAGGGAGTACATCTGCTTAAAGGGAAGGCAATTTAGAATTGAACTAAACCCAAACTGCACAGTTTATTCATTAGTAATCAGGGATCCCACTATTTATCTTTCACACTGTTGAGGTTCAGTGATACCATGGATGCAAACAAAGTCCTTAGCACAGTGCTTAGCATACAGCAGGAGCTCAGTAAGTGCACATATATATGTCATCCTGATCAAGAGCATCATCAAATGAACCACACCATCTTTGCCATCACGCTCTTATTTGTGATATTTTATTCACAAAATTGAACAATGTTAATATTAAGAAAGGGCTTCCCAGGTGGCTCAGTGGAGCCTGCCAGGCTATAGTTCAGGGGCTGCAAAGAGTCAGACATGACTGAGTGACTGAATATGCAGGATTAAGAAATCTTTCAGAATCCAAACCCAAAATTTGCTCCCAAAATAAACTGCATTTTAATCTCCCTGAACTATAGAAAGCATGAGGGCAAACCAGCTTTAATACAGTTCCTCCTCTCCCATGGCAGAGTTTCAGAAATTTTTCCAAATAAGTATTAATAATTTTTTTTTAATTCAGGAAAATCAACTCCTACTTTAGTCCCTAAATAACTGGGTTTTTCCTATTAATCACCAGATAATTTTAGAGCTGAAAATGAATGATCTAGACCGGATACTCATGGTATAAAGTGCACAATGGTTTAGAGGTGAGCCCATGACACTGCCCTGAGTATAAGACCAGACTAGCAGTCATCTCCCGACTAAATGCCAGACTATCCTCAGCACCAGAGATGCATCCAGTTCAAATCCAACTACACAAAAGAGTGTCCCACTTATCATATTAAATTGCATTCTACCAAGGACTGTCCAGGCTTTCCCTCTTAACAAACGTGCTGTCGCTTCCATTGTTCCCAAATCTTTGCAACCCTATGGACCATAGCCTGCCAAGTTTCTCTGTCCTTGGGATTCTGCAGGCAAGGATACTGGAGTAGATTGCCATGCCCTCCTCCAGAGGATCTTCCCAACCCAAGGGTTGAACCCATGTCCCTTATGTCTCCTGCATTGGCAGGCGAGTTCTTTACCACTAGCGCCACCTGGGAAGCCCAAATACTTTTACACAAAACACTGAATCCTCTGAGCTTCTAATGAACCAAAGTGAAAGTGAAGTTGCTCAGTCGTGTCCGACTCTTTGTGACCCCATTAACTGGGGTCTATCAGGTTCCTCTGTCCATGGGATTTTCCAGGCAATAGTACTGGAGTGGATTGCCATTTCCTTCTCCAGTGGATCTTCTCAACTCAGGGATCGAACCCAGGTCTCCTGCATTGTAGACAGACGCTTTACCGTCTGAGCCACCAGGGAAGTCCAAAAAGAGACCAAAAACACTAACTTAGGTATCTTAATTGAAACATTTCCTATAAAAGAGTTAAAAAATGTTTTTATACGTAAACACTACTAAGTCACTAAGTATATTTGAAGTATATAAATTATACACATCGTGTGGAAATATTTACTTTAATATTCATTTGTTTTACTGAGAATTCTGCATACTAGATCAGAATCTGTATTGACTCAGATTCCAAAGAGATACTGTAGGACAAAATTGTCTTTTTCACCAACGACCTACTTTATTCTACAAAAGAATTTAAAATAAATATTGTGATGCTTACCCAAGACAATCATTCCCACACTCATCTTCCAGCATCTAAAATACCTGCCCTCCTTTTCCTAAAGTAAACTTACATTTGGAGAAAGGATTTTGACAAGAGATTTTTTTTCTAGCTTGGAATTTGATAAGTTTATCGATTTAAGATAAAAATTCAAACTCCAGTTTCACAACTGGCTATAAAATTCAGTGTCATTCTGGGACAATAATAAATGCCAGCTTTATTTGTATCTTCTCTGGTGCTTTTTCTCTTTATATGTAAATGAAAAGAATTCCCTTGATTTGCATTGTCTCAGCAGTCAGATCCCTTTGTAGAGGAGACTATCACATACTGGACACCTTCCGACCTTGGGGATAGTGAAGGACACGGGAGCCTGGCGTGCTGCAGTCCATGGCATCGCAGAGTCAAACACGACTTACTTAGCTATTGAACAACAACTATCACACATAGTCAAATTACTTCCTTGAGTAAATTCTGACTTCGCAATTTATCCCATCCATAGCAGAAGCCTCAGCATAGGATCCTTCTTGTTCTTGTTTGTTTTTTTGTGCTTTCTTTTAAACTTGCTTACCTTGCTTAAATAGAAAACATCAGTGAATCTAAGCTTAAAATAAAAGAATAGCCAGTTATAAACCTGCCTCTTGAGAAATCTGTATGCAGGTCAGGAAGCAACAGTTAGAACTGGACGTGGAACAACAGACTGGTTCCAAATAGGAAAAGAAGTACATTAAGGCTGTATATTGTCACCCTGCTTATTTAACTTATATGCAGAGTACATCATGAGAAACACTGGATTGGAAGAAACCCAAGCTGGAATCAAGACTGCCGGGAGAAATATCAATAACCTCAGATATGCAGATGACACCACCCTTATGGCAGAAAGTGAAGAGGAGCTAAAAAGCCTCTTGATGAAAGTGAAAGAGGAGAGTGAAAAGGTTGGCTTAAAGCTCAACATTCAGAAGACGAAGATCATGGCATCCGGTCCCATCACTTCGTGGGAAATAGATGGGGAAACAGTGGAGACAGTGTCAGACTTTATTTTTCTGGGCTCCAAATTCACTGCAGATGGTGACTGCAGCCATGATTCTCCTTGGAAGAAAAGTTATGTCCAACCTAGATAGCATTTTCAAAAGCAGAGACATCACTTTGCCGACTAAGGTCCGTCTAGTCAAGGCTATGGTTTTTCCTGTGGTCATGTATGGATGTGAGAGTTNATTTTTTGGGGCTCCAAAATCACTGCAGATGGTGACTGCAGCCATGAAATTAGAAGACGCTTACTCCTTGGAAGAAAAGTTATGACCAACCTAGATAGTATATTCAAAAGCAGAGACATTATTTTGCCGACCAAGGTCCATCTAGTCAAGGCTATCGTTTTTCCTGTGGTCATGCATGGATGTGAGAGTTGGACTGTAAAGAGGGCTGATCGCCAAAGACTTGATGCTTTTGAATTGTGGTGTTGCAGAAGACTCATGAGAGTCCCTTGGACTGCAAGGAGATCTAACCAGTCCATTCTGAAGGAGATCAGCCCTGGGATTTCTTTGGAGGGAATGACGCTAAAGCTGAAACTCCAGTACTTTGGCCACCTCATGTGAAGAGTTGACTCATTGGAAAAGACTCTGATGCTGGGAGGAATTGGGGGCAGGAGAAGAAGGGGACGACCGAGGATGAGATGGCTGGATGGCATCACGGACTTGATGGACGTGAGTCTGAGTGAACTCCAGGAGTTGGTGATGGACAGGGAGGCCTGGCGTGCTGCAATTCGTGGGGTCGCAAAGAGTCGGACACGACTGAGCGACTGAACTGAACTGAACTGAAACATCTACAAATGCAAAAAGCACAATACTCAGGGATATTAAGATTAGAAACAGACTGTACATATCCACTATTCCCAGTCTTTGAAACGATCTTCAGTGAAAGTCGCTCAGTCGCATCTGACGCTTTGCAACCCCATGGACTATACAGTCCATGGAATTCTCCAGGCCAGAATACTGGAGTGGGAGGCCTTTCCCTTCTCCAGGGGTTCTTCCCAACCTAGGGATTGAACCCAGGGATCGAACCCAGGTCTTCCGCATTGTAGGCAGATTCTTTACCAGCTGAGCCACAAGGTAAGACCTTGAAAGGATCTTAGCAATCAGCATAAGTGGCATAATCCCAATCCTGAAGGAAGATGAAAGTTTATCAGGCCTATGACTAAAATAGCAATAGTCATTCTACGAAGCCAGCTATCTTGTCTTTAGAAGCATGTGTTTCTTTATTTCAAGAAGAAAATGGGATGGGGAGCACCTCAGCACAATTACTCAGCTTAACTCTTGGCTATCTTCTCTACATTTGTCAATGATTGAAGGCAAGTCAAAGATCAGGAAGTTGGTGACTTTTCCTGTCGTGGTGGCTGCCAATCAACTTTGTGTTGTATGGGAGAGTTGTGGTACTGTTTGGGAGAGAGCTTCCCACATGCATTTCCCCTAATGTGTTACCTTATTATGTACTTTTGTCATAGGATTTGCTATAGGAATTTTATGGACTGACAAAGAGTCAGATACAACTTAGTGACTAAACAACAAAAATCTTAACGGATTGGATTTCCTCAAATCTTAAGAGAAAGTTGGAGAAAACTATGGGTCTTAATAAATTGGTTAATCTAAGTATACAAAAATATTTAATTCAGTTCACTAAAAGAGAGTAAGAAGATTCTGTTTCAGAATTTACCTGAGATTATCTCAGCATTGCTATTGTTGAATTTGGAAAATGGTGGCTTTGGAGTTACTTGGTCATTATCATTTTAGTTGACTTTTAAAATGCATTCTTTTATTTTTTAAATTAATTTTAATTGGAGTTTAGATGCTTTACAATGTTTTATTTGTTTGTATTATGCAGCAAAATGAATAAGCCATATATTAATATATACATATATCCCTCCCTTTTGTTTTTTAAAATAATGTGTAAAAATATGTCAGTAATTATCTAAACCAAAACTTTAAATGAAATAGGAATGGCAAAAAATTCCAAATTAGTGACCATCATCAGACTTAGAAATCCTTCTTCAGATTCACACACATGTCTTGTATTTATCATCTGAGAAGTTCCCTTATTTTTTTCTTAGTTTAGCATTGTTTAAATTTTTTTTAACATACAGCGTTTCTTTTTGTTTTGTAAAAAGAGAAATTGTTACAATATCTACATATTAATAGTATAAAGATTTTAGGAACTTTTAACTACGGCAGAATAAGAGCTTTGGAATGATGCTGTCTCTTATACACATCTAGATGTGTATAAGAGACAGGTATTAGACCCATACTGAGAATAGTAACATAAATTTTACACAGAGTAAACTATCTTAAAATAATGCACTTAAAAAACCATAGTACTCATAATGCAATTGTATTCTAAGTTGAGAGTAATTTAATTTAAATATGGTTTCTCTTTGGGAAACAAAACTATGATGAAAAACAGCATAGTTTCATACATCATACCATAGATTATGATAAATTTCAAATGCAAGTCATTTGAAAGTCAAAAGCTAAATGACAATTGGGACATTTTTTCAACTCATATCACAGACATAGAGCTAAGTTCTCTAATACATTAAAATGTTTAATTTTAATTAAACATTTAATTAAATGTTCAATTTCTAATAGAAATATGGCAGCTGATTTAATCTTATAGTTCACAGAAAAGAAAATATAGTATCTCTAAAAATATAAAAAGATCCTGTACCAATGCTCAAAATGAAAGAAAGAAAAATTCAGTGGAATAGTCTGATAGCACACCCTCTCTCGAGGAGGTGATGGAGAAATAAGTTCTTCCTCACATTGTTTTTAGGATGGATGACCGTTTGGCAGTATCTTTAAAAACTACAAAAGGAAAGGTACGTAGACTCAGCCAATGCATTTTTGAAAATTTAATCCTTCAAACATACTTGCACAAGAGAAGTATTTCATAAGATGTATTTAAATATATTTCCAAGGATGTTCATAGGATAATTGTTCTCAAGAACAAAATATGGAAGAAAATAATGTCTAAAACTACATGCTATATCTACACAAAAAAATACGTGCTATATCTAAACTATACGGATCTAATACAAAATGCTTAAATAAACCAGAATACCATACAAACCTAAAAAAATGAGGAAACACTTTCTGTTCTAGAATAGAAAGATACATTGTTCAGAAAAATATCAAGGTACACAATACTGTACAGTTCAGTTCAGTTCATTTGCTCAGTCATGTCCGACTCTTTGCGACCCCATGGACAGCAGCACGCCAGGCCTCCCTGTCCATCACCAACTCCCAGAGTTTACTCAAACTCATGTCCATTGAGTCGGTGATGCCATCCAACGATTTCATCCTCTGTCGTCCCCTTCTCCTCCTGCCTTCAATCTTTCCCAGCATCAGGGTCTTTCCCAATGAGTCAGTTCTTCCCATCAGGTGGCCAAAGTATGGGAGTTTCAGCTTCAGCATCAGCCCTTCCAATGAATATTCAGGACTGATTTTCTTTAGGATGGACTGGTTTGATCTTGCAGTCCAAGGGATTCTCAAGAGTCTTCTCCTGTACCAAATGTGTTTATTACAGTCTTCTACTGTTCAGAATATGTTTATTTAATGTAAAAAATGTAAAAAAAATGGGGAAGGGAATAAAATAAATGTACATATTTGCTTGTATATTAAGAAAATGCAGAAGAATATAAAAAAAATTAATAACATTGGTTGTCCTTTGGGGGAGTTGGAAATTGGGTAGATCCAGCAAGGGTGGGAAGGAAATTTGTACTTCTCACATTTCTATATTTTTTAAATTGAACTCTGTCTATGTATTGTTTATTGAAAAATCAAATAAAAGCAAGAAATTGTTATTGTCTTAAGCCATTTTGACATTGCTAATAGTTTAAAAGTTCGTAGTATATATACTGAATAACAGGAGTACCCATATATCTACACTTTGGCTTAAGACCAGTACCAATAGTTTTAACTCCTCCTTCACATCTCTATATGGTGTCATCTGATTTCGCTTAGATTGCTGTTCCAAATTATGTTGATTATTAATTTTATTTTCTCTGTAGTTTTTTTTTATCACTTATGAGTAGTTCTTTGAAAAATATAGCTTTTGCAAAGAGCAAGATCAAATTTTCTCTTCTTTGAATGGCAAGCACAGTTAAAATTATCAGGGGCTGATATTCTCCTTATGTAAATATTTATATTCTTAATAGCATATCCTCAATGATTTCAGGACTATTGCAATTTTCATTTTCTAGTTGAGTTATTTAGGCTATTGTACAGGCATACCTCATTTTATTGTGGTTTCCTTTATTATGCTTTCAGATATTGTGGTTGTCTTTTCCGAACTGAAGGTGTGAGTTAACCCTGCCTCAAGCAAGTCTATTGGCTGCATTTTTCCAACAGCATTTTCTTACTTTGTATCTCTGTGTCTCATTTTGGAAATTCTTGCACTATTTCAAACGTTTTCATTATCATTATATGTGCTATGGTGATCTGTGATTAGTGATCTTTGATGGTACCACTATGACTCACTGAAGGCTCAGATGATGGTAAGCATTTTTTAACCATAGAGTATATTTTAATTAATGTTATGTACATTGTTCTTCAGACATAATGTTGTTGCATATGTCATAGACTAGGGTATAATGTAAGCAAAACTTTTATATGCACTGAGAAAGTAGAAAAATTGTGTGACTGGCTATACTGCAATATTCACTTTAACTGCAGTGGTCTGGAACTCAACCCATAATATCTCTGAGGCATGCCTGTCTGTATTTCTTTTTCTAAAAATTTGATCATTTTCAATAAACTCTTCAAACTTATTTACCTAAATTTTATACTAATCTCTGTTGTTTGAATACATAGGCTGCATTTGTGTTCACCTCCACTTGCTATTCCTTATATTAATAATATATCTTTTTTGCTTGTATTGCCATATGCCTTCTTTATATAGCTTAGTTGAAACTGTATTGTACTTTTGCTTCCTATTTCACTAACTCCACTATATTATTTTTCATTTGCTTCTTTCTTTGTGTTAAATTTCATGGATATTCTTTTTTTTAAAATATGAATTCTTACTTGGGTTCTGAACTATTAATTTTGAGTCTTTCTAATATTAAACATTTTTTAAGCTATGATTTTTTCTCAGAAAAAAATGTTTTCCTCTTTGTTCCAAAGTATTTTACATTGTTGCCTCTCACATTCATCCTTGACCTCTGTGGAATTACTGTTTATATGCAGTGAATGGTGGAGATCAAATATTGCCTCCCATCAAGCATCTAGCCTTAGTGTTTGGTAGTCCTGACTTCTCTTATTTTTGTATATTTCAAATGTTCCAGCCCCTTTATGTTTCCCTTGCTTTATCTCCTATACTCGCAGTAATTATCTAAACCAAAACTTTAAATGAAATAGGAATGGCAAAAAATTCCAAATTAGTGACCATCATCAGACTTAGAAATCCTTCTTCAGATTCACACACATGTCTTGTATTTATCATCTGAGAAGTTCCCTTATTTTTTTCTTAGTTTAGCATTGTTTAAATTTTTTTTAACATACAGCGTTTCTTTTTGTTTTGTAAAAAGAGAAATTGTTACAATATCTACATATTAATAGTATAAAGATTTTAGGAACTTTTAACTACGGCAGAATAAGAGCTTTGGAATGATGAGTGTAATTTAGTTTTTAAGAAATATATATTCTAGGAACTTTGCTACTCTCTCTATGATGTGTTTTTTATCACCAATACTTTTGACCTTTTCCTTGATGCAACGTGTTCCAATATTGTACATTAAAAGACAGAAAAGAAAATATTATTAGTGTCGGAAGCTGAAGGGGTTTCCCAGGGGGCACTAGTGATAAAGAACCCACTTGCCAATGCAGTAGATGTTAAGAGATATAGTTCGATCCCTGGGTTGGGAAGATCCCCTGGAGGAGGGCAGGGCAACCCGTGGCAGTATTCTTGCCTGGAGAATTCCCATGGACAGAGAAACATGGAGGGCTACAGTCCATGGGGTTGCAAAGAGTTGGACATGACTGAAATGACTCAGCACACACACAGAAAGTTGAATACTCACTGATTTAAGAGTAAGTGTTCTGGATATTGTAGATACACATTAAGTTAGGTATTCTCTATTGGTTGGAGTTGTTGGTAAGTTTCCTTGGAATCACAATTGCTTAGCCATTTATTTTTCTCTTGCATGTAATTGATGTATCGTTCTAGGCAAAATGCTCTCACATTTCACCTGCTGCCTATGCACTTTTCTATAAGTTTAGGTAGCACTTTCTGAGGTCATGTATATACAGAAAGTATTCAGCATGGAATCTGTCATTTCCGTGGATTCCTTCTGTTTAAATAATTACATAAAAGGTAAAATCCTTTCAGGATTGTAGGGGGTAATGTTATAGTAAGCAAAATACTTCAGTGGGATTCTATGTCTAATTTTTCTACTGTTCAGAACCTCCAGATTGTTTCTAAAATAGTTTCTTAACAAAATCATTTTGCACCTTTTAGAATGGAAGTACCAGAATCAGGTGATCTCTTATAAGATTCGTCAGTTGTGGACCAACAAAAAAATCTGTCACAAAATACTCAGAACCTAAAGTGACTTTCAGATTATTAAATAGCTCTCTACAATTGCTTGGATAAAAAGGTTCAAAGTGGGTATTAATAATACAGATAGAAAATCAGAGGCAAACAAAATTAACCATGTCTGCCATGATACCCCAAAATAAGGGTTAGCACGGAAGCCTCTCAGGTCTTATGTCTTTTATGTAAGTTTATTTCTTTGTGTATGTTTGCTAGAGTTGCTTTACCAAAATACCACAGACTAAGTGGCTTAACAAATAGAAATTTATTTCTCACCATTATGGAGGCTACAAGTCTGAGATCAAGATATCTGCATGTTTGGTTTCTTCCAAGGCTTCTCTCCTTGACTTGGAGGTGGCTGGCTTCTCGCTATAACGTCACATGGTCTTTCCACTGTGCACCCACATCCCTGGTATTTCTCCATGTCCAAATTTCTTCTTATTAGAGTACCAGTCAGACTAGATTTGAACCTACCCTAACAGCCTCATTTTAACTGAATTACTTCTTTAAAAGCCCTATCTCCAAATACCATCATGTTCTTAGGTCCTGGGGGTTAGGGCCTCAGTGTATGAATTTGGTAGTGTGGAGAGCAAGGGAGAATAGAATGCAGATCATAACGCCCTTTGTTGTTCACCAACTGTGAGAGACATGTCTATCTTTTAAAATCTTCCTTGTACTTATTAGGATTATTATGACTATTAAAGAATAAAAAACATGCAGGATAATGCCTGGTAAATAGCAAATGTTAATTACTAGTGTTTATTACTATGGAATGGAAAGTGTGTATTTTTACATTTTGGTAAAAATTGTGAAATACCAAGTGTTCTGAAGATATCAAGTAAGTATGCATGCTAAGTTGCTTTAGTCGTGCCTGACTCTCTGCGACCCTATGGATGTTAGCTTGCCAGGCTCATCTTCCCATGGGATTTTCCAGGCAAGAATACCAGAGTGGGTATTGCTCTTCTCTAGTGGGGTCTTCCCAACCCAGGGGTTGAACCTGAGTCTCTGAATTCTCCTGCGCTGTCAGGTGAGTTCTTTACCACTAGCACCACCTGGGAAGCCCTAACGTTCATGTATTCTATTTCCTTGTTGATTTGTCAAGTTGTCCTATCTGTTGTTGAAAATGAAGGTTTGAAGACCCCAACTGCTACTGTTGAATTGTCTATTTCTTTCTTCAGTTCTGTCGGTTTCCCATCATGTATTTTGGGGCTCTACTATCCTGAACCTGAAGGTTTACAATTGGTATGTCATCAGTGAATTGACCCTTTTATCATTATAAACTGACATGCGTGTTAAGGAGAACATCTATAACTGAAAGCCATAAACATTCTGTGCCTCTTTTGCTTCTGATTCCTTCACCTATTATAGTGATATGTGTGGTAGCCTTTTCCTGGCCTTGGAGCCCAGTTTGAAGAGAGAGGAAACTACTACGGTGCTTTTGATCAATGTGTACTGCCACATCCATCCTGTGTGCTCTTGCCACTAGTAACATCCTTGGTGTGGCTGCAGCCCACCAAGGCAAATGGGAATTGGAAAATAGCAAGTGTTTTGAAACTGAGCTAGGAATCAGAGGAGACCATATCTTCTCAGTTTGCATTGACTGTTACTGAACAAAACTGAATATCACGACAAAATAGTCTCAAAATACTGATGAAAGTTGAAGTAGTATTGGTCACTACATCTGCTGTCAATATTGTCAACAGTACAAACAGTGAAATAATTATTGATTAATAATCATTAAAGACATTGGATTATATAGCTTTACCTTATTTATTAATAGATAGCATATTCTTCTTTTTAAATGTTCTTAATAAACATGGAGGGACTTCCCTGGTGGTTCAGATGATAAAGAATCTGCTTGCAATGCAGGAGACCCAGGTTCGATCCCTGAGTTGGGAGGATCCCCTGGAGAAAGAAATGATAACCAATGCCAGTACTCTTGCCTGGAGAATTCCACAGACAGAGAAGCCTGGTGGGCTATAGTCCATGGGATCACAAAGAGTCAAACATGACTTAGTAACTAACACACACACACACACACACACACACACACACCCCACACACATATTAAACATGGAAGAAGAGAGAATATATTATGTACCATACTTTTTAAATGTAAGAAGCTATTTTAACTTATACTTCAATTTGATAAAAGCAAAGACTGTGTGAAGATGAGTTCAGAGTAATAAATGGAAAAAGTAGGATTGAAAGAATTGGGTATCTAATGCTCAATAATTAATAAGCCATAGCTAATGTAAATTATTTCTACTGCAACTTTCTGCTATTGGAAGATATCTTGACATTAGCCCAAATTAATTTAATCAGGATATTCTGTTTTTTATATTTCTCATTAATAGAAATGTTTTAACGTAGCATGTTTTCCTGTGAAGCATATCGGTCATGTCATATATAACATGTATTATGTAATCCAAGCAATTAGATTGTTTAAGTGTTATTGAAAATTGATTTTGCCACTTGATAGTGATAAAAAATCCCTCTCTATTATGTTTATTTTGTATAATGTGATCTTCACCATTGACACATTTGCAAAATGTGTTAGTAAAAGGAAAATTGAAGACATAGATCTCATAAAACAGAACTATCTGCAATGTTGACACGCTCTTAGTTCAGGGTAGTGACTGGTGATGTGAAAGTTCTGGTGGGTGTATATAACTACTTCTATGTCCTAGTGAAGCTAAGTGAAAAAAAGGAATTGAAGATAAGGATGGACATTCTCATAAAACATATTCAAGTGTATTATCTCAACATTATGTATCTTATCTCAAGCTACTTGGAAGTGATAACCAAGAAATGTCTTTTAATGTACCTAATAACTGAGAAGAAATGTGGCACATGTTATATGTGTTAAAGCTGTTTGAAGATTTGGTTTTAAGCAAAAATATTTTATAAAAGAAAAATGTGAGAAACCAATGTTCTCTTCACTTACTATTCATGAACAAGTTTACTTAACGTACATATAATCTTCATAGAGCAGAGAATGGGACATTAGGGGGTGGGTTTCTTGCTCTCTTTAACATAACAGGTTTGTTGAGTGAAAAAAAAGTCATAATCAAGTGCTTATTCTTATTTTTAGCTCTAAGTTTAGAAAATCTCTTACATTGATTCCATTTATCTAACCTTATTATGTTGTTTATTCATTGAGATGACATAGTAGGAAAAAAAAAAGATATTTAACAGATTTCTGGGAACACAAACAATTGAAACCAACCTTTACTTGGTTGATTATATTAACCATATGGCCTCTACCAGTTTTCCAAGGGCAAACGAGAACATAGATTTTGGAAACAAAAAGAAGCACAAATAAAGACATGCGATATATAAAAAATATTTTGGTTGATTTTTACATTTTTTCCTGGTTAGTCTCTCTGGAATAAGAAGTGAGAAATTAACATACGTTGAATCATTTGTTTCTGTCTATAACTAGATAACTGATATCAGTAGTAGATCAATTGGGAAACTGCCTAGAAAGATGTTCTGTATGTGACCCAAAAATATTCTTGACATAAATTGGAAAAATTTAGATTGTCCCTGCTCCACTCGCAAATGGTAGAGATGGGGAACATTTCTTTGTAGCACAATATCTCAGTTGGGTAGTTGTTTTGTTTGGTTTGAAATTTACATGACAGCAGAAATTTGGCAGGTTGTTACAGTGAGTTTAAATTCTGAAAATAAATAATTCATGATGTAGTGTCGTTTATGGGAAATTAATCTGGATTTTCAACTCTTTGCTATACCTCCCAAGTGATTTCTAAATAGAAAATAAATGCATAGAAATGCTGAAATGAAAATAGAAACTATAGAACAGTTATTTATTAATTTTTTAAGACTAAAAATCCCGCTTTATCTAATTAAAGTGAATCAGTAAGGGAATCGATTTGATATACAATACTTAGAAAAACAGGTCATCCATTTATAGCAATACTTATAAGCAACAAAATAACTAGAATGATCATGGTATTTTTTTTAATCCTTTTAGATGATTAGCTGGGCAAGCAAGAAAATTAAGGAAATACTCAAGAAAGTAAAAGTATTGAAGTGCTTGAATTATACTGGGTGGTGAGTTTGTGGAACGTTGGGATGAGAAGTATGTGGCTGCTACTGCTGCTAAGTTGCTTCAGTCGTGTCTGACTCGGTGCGACCCCATAGACAGCAGGCCACCAGGCTCCTCCGTCCCTGGGATTCTCCAGGCAAGAACACTGGAGTGGGTTGCAATTTCCCTCTCCAATGCATGAAAGTGAAAAGTGAAAGGGAAGTTGCTCAGTCATGTCCAACTCTTAGCGACCCCATGGACTGCAGCCTACTGGGCTCCTCCATCCACTGGATTTTCCAGGCAAGGGTGCTGGAGTGGGTTGCCATTGCCTTCTCCGGAGAAGTATGTGGAGGTGGTTGCTATTTTATTTGGCTTGGGCTGTAAAAGTTTAATGAGAATTTGGGTCCAGGGAAGGGGTGGTGAATCAGAAATAAGATCCTGCACTGAGCTAAGCCCCTCCCAAAGGGCTATAATCTTATTAAAAGAGTAGATTAGCTACTTCATTAGTAAATCCACCCTCATAAGGAAAATTATAGGTAGTAATCTGAGTCATGGTGGGAAAATATGCATGAGTCCTGAGAATTCATAATTATGTGGATTTAGGGTTCTAATTTATTTTATATGAGTGGTCCAGAAAACCATAATCAGAAATAGCATTTAAATAGTAATATTAGATAGGGGTACCCCAAAAGTGTCTGGCAGAAACATAAGGATAACCATTCTAGGCCAAACTCGTAATTCCCAAGACTTCAAAAGAATCTTGATGATAAATTCATAATATAAAATAATATAAAATATAATATAAAACCCATAAGGAAAAATTTTACCATGAGCAAGAATCATAATTTCAGATATTAGAACTATCAGATAAAGATTATAAAATTAGTAAGCATGCCTACCAATTTATTTATTCAGTATTCTGAGTAGATTAACACCTTTTTTTTTGGACTCATGTTAAGAATTTAGGTGTGAAAATGAAACTTCAAAATTTCAGAAGAAANAATAATATAAAATATAATATAAAACCCATAAGGAAAAATTTTACCATGAGCAAGAATCATAATTTCAGATATTAGAACTATCAGATAAAGATTATAAAATTAGTAAGCATGCCTACCAATTTATTTATTCAGTATTCTGAGTAGATTAACACCTTTTTTTTTGGACTCGTGTTAAGAATTTAGGTGTGAAAATGAAACTTCAAAATTTCAGAAGAAAATATAGATGAATATCTTGATGCCAGGATAGGAAAGAATTTCTGAACTCCCTCTCTTTAAACTTGTAAAGGAAAAGATTATATATTTGATTACATTAAAATTAAAATTCTCTATACAGCAATAGGTAAACTTATTAAACTATAAACTGTAAACAAATTTATTTATGATGAGCTAGAGTCTAGTAAGATCTATTTGCTATGAATCTGAATCGAGCATATATAAGTAATTTCTAAAAATTAGTAAGGTAGATGATGCCATAGGAAAATGAGCAAAGGATGTAAGAGAAAAAGAAAGCTGAATTGCTAACAAGCACATGCGAGATGCTTAGCAGAGAGCAGGAAATGTGAATTAAAATAATATAACGCTAGCATCACTCCCTGAGAGATTGGAAAAAACAAAAATATTTTATAATAACAAATTTCGGTGAAGTTGTTGGGGGGATATGACAAGTGCCACCATTGTAAAGGGCAATTTGGCAATATTTCATAAAGTTGGAGATGAGATCCTTTCACTCTTATGAGCATATTCTCAATGGGATTTAGGACATTCTACTCCAAAATATGGCACCTGGGCATACTGACTATTTTAAGCTAAAAGAGTTTGAGAAAGCAGCAGACTAAGCAAGGTTACCCTGATCATCTCCCTGCTCTCTCCTGGAACAGCTCAAAAAGCCCTCATGTGTGAGGTATCCTACCTACACCCAGACAAAAGGAGCATCGTAATCTTTGAAGACGAAGGAGTACCAAGAAAAATCCCAACACAGTCCTTGCTAAGTTTTCCTCAGTTTATTACACTTAACTCATACTCTTTGACCTATTATATCACTTCACAACTGTCCACTCTATTAAACCTCGGATAAAATGCTCAGGCTTAAACATTTGTCTGGGCCTTCGTTTCCTTACGAAGGCTTCTGTGTCACATACAACTTATGTTAAGTAAATTTGCATGGTTTTCTATTTTTAATTTGTCTTTATCAGTTTAGTTTTTTGACACTTCCAGGAACCCTAAGAGGGTCAAAGAAAATTTTTCCTCCTCTACAGTTTGTAGAGAAATTTTGAAGCTAGGTACAAAATCCTCCATCAGTGTTGTTTGTACAAATTAACAAACTGAAAATAATCTAAATGTCCATCAAGTGAAGAATGACTATGTTGTGATATAGTCAACCCTAGTGTACTATGTAACAACTATAATAAAATATCTGGAGCTAAATGTATGAAAGGAAATTTGGGACTGATAGTTATATTACAATGCCACTTGTGTGAAATTTAATAATAAGAAAAGGAACAGTCTTTCCTTATTAAGACTAGCAATATTCATAATAAGAACAGCAATATTCACATGAAGCAAAAGTATAAAAATACACATGGTGGTGAGAAAATAAAGCAAAATAATAATTGCCTGTGGGGATAGAAAGAAGGAACTATGATCAAGCAAAGATTCACAGGAGCTTCAAATGTGTCTCTAATATTACATTTCTTTTTAAAAGAACAGTATTTCTCTTAAAAGAACTATCTTAAGAAAATTTGTTTTGATTAATTTGGAACAACACCTGAGTATTCATTTTACTATTTTTCATATTTTCCTATATATTTGAAATATTTCACTATAAAAAAGAAACATTTTTTATCCTATTTACTAGATGAGTTATTGGTCTGATAATTAAATAATTTTAATGCCATTTTTATTAACCTGCCTAAATGACTGACATGACTTAATGTTTTCCAGGCCCTATAAAATTTGGCTACATTAGTCTTCAGCCCCACCTTTGGGGGCCTTCTTTCTTGGAAGCTGCTTATAGCGTAATGTTCATTCACTATCCCAGTATTCCAACAGAGTCAGGGAGATTGAGCCTCATCAAATGATTAGCCTGCAAAGCTGTTGTTATGGACTATATTGTGTTCCCTGAAATTTCATATATTGAATCCCTGAACTCCAGTATTGTAGTATTTGAATGTAGGACACTTAAGGAAGTAATTAAGGTTAACAAATGAAGTCGTAATCTTGGGCCCTGATCCAGTAAGACCGCTGTCCTTACCAAAAGAGGAAGGGATGCCAGAGAAAAGAACATGTGAGGACATAGTGAGAAAGAGGTATTTTGCAAGCCAAGGAGAGCTGTGTTAGGACAAATCAAACCTACCAACACCTTGACCTTGGACTGCCAGCCTCCAGAACTCCTCTGTTTAAGTCATCCAGTCTATGATATTTTGTCATGGTAACCCTTGCAAACTAACACAGCTGTGATCTCATGGGAAGATATGAGATTGGAAGCCCAGAATTAGATCAAAGACAAGAAGTAGAAAAGTTAGTTCATCTATTTACTAAAGAAGCCAAAAGCACAGCTAATGGCCACTCCAGCAAAGTGGTTAGTAATATTAGACTAGTTAAGATAGAGATCACTCAGAGTAGTGAAAAAATGAAAGTGATAGTCCTTCAGTCGTGACTGACTCTTTGTGACCCATTCCACAGTTTATTGTGATCCACACAGTCAAAGGCTTTGACATAGTCAATAAAGCAGAAATAGATGTTTTTCTGGAACACTGGAGTGGGTAGCCATTCCCTTCTCCAGGGCATCTTCCCAATCCAGGGATCAAAGCTTGGTCTCCTGCACTGCAGGCAAATTCTTTACCATTTGAGTCACCAGAGAAGCCCCACTCAGAGTGGGCCATGGTCTTATTCAAACATCAGCTGATTGCCAACCTGATTGAAAACCCAAGTGTAAACTCTATCTGAAGAATAAATTTTGTTTTGGCTACTGTATAAACGGGTGGTCTCTTTACTTTGAGTTGTACACTGTATTTGTATAAGTCTAGCACAATACACTATGGATTCTGGCATATTAATACTCTATGGTTTAGTGCCGAAATACCTGATTTTAAGTTTATTCATATTTTTAGAAATCACACATAATAGCAAATAGACAAATGAAAGCAAACACTACAACTAGGTTGTAAGGAGGTCTTGAGTTCAACCAATTTCAAATAAGTTAATATTTGAGTTTTCAAAGTAATACTAAAGTAATAAAAAAAATTGCCATCTTTCCTCAGATATGAGCTAATTTTTATCTTTATTCCTTTTGGATGATTAGATTGTTAAGATATGATATCAAGAATTAGCCTAAGGAGAGTTAAGCTAAGGAATCACTAAATAATAAAAAGAAATAAATCATGGTAGTGACAATTAAAAGAATATTGAATTATTATGGAAACAGACAATGAATATTACACCTTTAATAATATGTCCCCACCTGGTTCTATGTTCTACTCTTTATCTACCAAATTCCATTTAATCCTTAAAATCCTACCATCCTAGAGGGTAGATACTAAGACTGGCCAACATTTTCAGATGAAGAAACTGTGATTTGGGGACACCAATTAAGCTGCCCAAGGACACACAGCTAGAATTTGAATCCAATTCTGTCTGATTCATCAACCAACATCTTTAACCACTGTAACATACAAGGACAGACATCACTTTATATTCGAAATGTCTTGTGCATTTTCAGTGGTCAAAAATGAATGGAACTCAAGACTAACTCTGTTACTAAAGTAATAAAAAAAATTGCCATCTTTCCTCAGATATGAGCTAATTTTTATCTTTATTCCTTTTGGATGATTAGATTGTTAAGATATGATATCAAGAATTAGCCTAAGGAGAGTTAAGCTAAGGAATCACTAAATAATAAAAAGAAATAAATCATGGTAGTGACAATTAAAAGAATATTGAATTATTATGGAAACAGACAATGAATATTACACCTTTAATAATATGTCCCCACCTGGTTCTATGTTCTACTCTTTATCTACCAAATTCCATTTAATCCTTAAAATCCTACCATCCTAGAGGGTAGATACTAAGACTGGCCAACATTTTCAGATGAAGAAACTGTGATTTGGGGACACCAATTAAGCTGCCCAAGGACACACAGCTAGAATTTGAATCCAATTCTGTCTGATTCATCAACCAACATCTTTAACCACTGTAACATACAAGGACAGACATCACTTTATATTCGAAATGTCTTGTGCATTTTCAGTGGTCAAAAATGAATGGAACTCAAGACTAACTCTGTTTGGCCCTGCATGGACACCTTGTTCTCCAGCTCTTGTCTGCTGATGCCTCGGGGAGACTGACATCTCCATAACACACCAATTAGAACAGAGCAGCAGGGCTGTCTCCGAGCTGAAGTTGACCCTTCAGGTAGTGTTGACCAGTCAGACCTATCCTCAGAGGACTCCATAATCAGATTTGGGAAGCCTGGAAGGAGGCCAGGCGTTCTATTCAGCAGGAGAGGGCTGAGATTCAGATGTGAAAAGAAGAGAAAGCCTGCAGTGGCAGTGGAAAATAACTACGTAGCCCTGGATTGCCGATTTAGCATAAAGACAGCAATGGTTCATGGCTGAGTTGATAAACATGTTTTCCAAAGTGAAAGGCAGACAGGATGCAGTTTCCAGCTTGGAGGGCTTCATTACTACTAAAAGGTTTCTAGAAAGAAGCCACTCAGCCCACGCTTCCATAGCTTTGGAAATAGATTGCTGCTCGGGGCATAGTTTTTTCCAATGAAATGAAGATAAGAGGAAACTCGAGCAGTTTGTCATAGCATAGTTTGAGGTGGATCTTCAGTTTTACTTTCCTCATGCATCACATAATGAAGCAGACCCAGCATCATATTCAGGGTTCATACTGACAATTAGCATGCCAAAAATGCTCACTGACTCACTGGTATGGTCACCAATATCTTCCTAATCTTGGGAGACAATAAAAAGGACTCAAAACTCAGCATTGAACATCTGTCTGGCATTATTTACTGTGGATCTACAGGTGAAAGGAAATTAAAACATAGCTACAAGGAAGACACAAGGAACCACCATACCTCAGTTATTAACACAGCGAGCTTACTTTACAGGTTCTCTTTGTAATACATTTAACTCAGGTTCACCACCACTACACCCTCAGGCTTTCAAGACTTGCTCTATAATTCACTGAGGAGAAAGAACTTGTGCTCATAGGTAAACAAACTTCCAAAGTCTGTTTGAAAGGGAAACCTGGTAATGAGCATTTGAAAAGAGTTCAGTTACATTTGAAAAGAATGACAAAGCAGAGTATCTTTCAGAAGAAGAGAGTATAGTATATATAATGGGCGTGATGGTGGTTCAGGGAAATAAATTTAAGTGCTAAAAATATTTTGTTCATGGAGTTTTTCACTTTTAGAATTTGTCACAGGAAATTCAACAGATTACGCATGAGCTAATTGTCTTTTTGGCAATTGTGGTAAAGAATCTGCCTTCCAATGCAGAAGATGAAGGAGATATAGGCTCAATCCCTGTGGGTCAGGAAGATCCCCTGGAGGAGGAAATGGCAACCCACTCTAGTATGCTTGCCTTGAGAATTCCATAGACAGAGGGGCCTGGTGGGCTACAGTCCATGGGGTTGCAAAGCGTCAAACATGGTTGAGCGCACACACACCCATACACAACTGCCGATTATCTAACAGTATCAGGCAGATTGAAGGTAAATTATTGAGTTAATTAAATACACAATTTAACTGTGAAATACCCAAGTGGTATATTACTTAGGCATTTGGCTATAGTTCTAGGGTTTGGAAGAAAGATTGTAATAGAAATATAAATCTGATTTATATTCATGGTCTAAAAGGAATAGGAAGAAATATAAGCATTTAAAGAATGAAGATAAATTCAAATATACTTAGACCTGAGCCCTACAAAATTCCAGTCTTTAAAGGTCTACTACTTGGCAAGTGTTACTCGAAGAGACTGCCTGAGAAATGAGAAGAAAAATGTTCTGTTAAAGAAGAAAAGAAAAGGAGGTGTTTCAAGGACAGGAAATTGTTGGTTGACTTATTGAAATCAACTGAAAGACCAAACTAGTTTTCCTGTGATTGAGCTATCTGGGTGGCGTTGATTTCATTGACAAGAGTAACTTTTTTAGAGTGATAGAGCCAGAATCCAGACTGGAGTAAACAGAAGAATGAGGTGTAAGTGATGAACTCGAGAAGAAGTGAGGAACACCCATTTGGCTATAACGATAAAGGAAAGGACAGGGAAATGAGCTGCATCTGAAACAGGGTAATAGCAATAAATATCTATGGAATTAAACCTGTGTGAGGAAGACTCTAAGCCTGGAAGGGTTTAGATGTAGTAAAAAATAATAGGGATCGTGGTCTGATGATCTCAATGTGTGTGTGCTAAGTTGCTTCAGTCGTGTCAGACTCTTTGGGACCCAGTGGACTGTAGCCTACCAGGCTCCTCTGTCCATGATATTCTCCATGCAAGAATACTGGAGTGGGTTGCCATGCCCTACTCCAAGGATCTTCTCAACCCAGAAATCAAACCCATGTCTCTTATGTCTCCTGTATTGGCAGGTGAATTCTATACCTCTAGTGCCACCTGGGAATGGGTCATATGAATAATTGCTTCAGGGGACAGAGAGGGGTTCCAGGCAAGTGGCTGAAAGAATGGATGTAGTGGTCAGAGTAGGAAATTTGAAATGGGTGCTTTGGGAGTGGCTAAATTTCCTAAGAAGGCAGAGTTCATGTTGTAATAGAGGGAGTAGGTGGCTAGGTGAGGTGGAGGAGATCATTAGGAAGTTTAGTTAACACGAAGATTGTTGGATGGTCTGTTCATGTGGCTATTGTATTTACCTGGATGATTACAGTAGCTAAAGTGAAGATGAAGATGGTGCTAAGGTTTCAGTTTCTCCTTGAAACTGCTGAAACTGGTTGATATGGGTCTCAGAGTTCTGGAACATAGGCGACTTGGATGCAGCTACTGGAAACCAGGAGGACACAAATCCCACTGCTTGGCCCAATGCTTAATCACTGGGAGTGTGGGAGGGAAGATAAACAGACCACAAAATAAAAGCACCTTGCCTGAGTAGAAAAGGGAAATTACATTTTCTGGGAACATCTAGGTTTCAGTTAAGGTCATTTTTTAATAACAGACAATTTAGGGGAATATCAGTGGTCACTGTGGAAGGTTTGAGAGAGAAGATTAGAGTGAGACATTGGCTCAAGAGAAAATATGTTAAAAGCATTGTGGGGATGAGAGCCGAAAAGCTGATAAATGATCTGAAAGGTTTGGCCTCTGGGCAGTGACAATATAAACAGGGAAGAGAGATACCAAATCCTTGGTTCTGATTGTGTCTTGGGTGTAAGCGATCTTATGAACTGATGGAAGCAGCTGCAGTCGAGAAGCCAGGGCTAGCAATTGCAGTGTAGGACGAGGGTTCCGGTGGCCAAGTGTTACCTGCAGTGGGGAGAATAATGCTGGCCACAGCTGTCCATGATGCTTTATTGGGAGTCAAGTGATTCTTACTGGGGGAAGGCTTGTCTAAGTGAGTTCAGTTAAATTTCTGCATTAGGTGGACATCCTAAAGGACTGATCGGAATTTTCCTTGGCTTTCAAATGACTAGGACCAAATGCTCCTTGAGGCGGCCTGTGGGTTCCCAGCACATCCACCTCTGTGCTTGTCTCCTGGAATCTCCAGCAGCATGGGAGAAAGTTTTCAGAAAATACAGACTTAACACTATGAGAAAATATCCCTTTAAGTTACATACTGCAAAACATGACTTTTGTTATACGCTGAACATAAATTGGAGAATTTTGTTAATACCTATAGAATAAGTTTGAGTTTGAAATATAGTTGCGTCACTTAGAGAATGACACAGAGACACTATCTTTTCTCATGTTCAGATTCTTTATCTTAAAATGAGAAAAATTAACCTGTAGGAATGATCTAAGAAATATTAATATTGTGTATATATATCATGTATTTATATATATTATATATTTACATACAAATTTATATAAATAAATATGCATATATAACACATATAAATATATAGTCTTGTAGAGTTTATAATAAATATGAAACAAACATGTCTTAATAGGATGTTATTCAGAAGT
>SJYT01048703.1:123984-150104 GCA_006410635.1 Cephalophus harveyi | reverse complement strand
CAGTACTTTGGCCACCTCATGCGAAGAGTTGACTCATTGGAAAAGACTCTGATGCTGGGAGGGATTGGGGGCAGGAGGAGAAGGGGACGACCGAGGATGAGATGGCTGGATGGCATCACGGACTCGATGGACGTGAGTCTGAGTGAACTCCAGGAGATGGTGATGGACAGGGAGGCCTGGCATGCTGCGATTCATGAGGTCGTAAAGAGTCGGACACAACTGAGCGACTGAACTGAACTGATGTTAAAATCTGCATCACCTAAGTCCAAATCGGCTCCATTTTATGTCCTCAAAATTATTCTTCATGGCCTAGTTCTAGTGCAGTACTCCCAAGTGGTAAAAACTGGATTGTCCTGATCTTGAGAAAAAGAAAAAGCAGAAATTTGCTTAGCTCTATTTTTCAGCTAGATTTTTTTCCTTTATCTACACTTAAAACTTCATTAAAAGCATACACCAGATAGCCATGCAACAATTTTAATAACTATGAAGATAATGCTTTATGAAGTGATTTATAAAATAATTTCACAAGTTTCTAATAATGTACATTGGACAACTGTGGAAGTAACTTACTCTTGTAGGTTTTGACTTCAGCAGACAGTAGGAGAGATAAACCCTGATGATATTAATACATTTAGAAAGAAGTTGTTTACCAAATACCAATTGTTAATTTTGTTGCATGGTTCAGCTTCATTTGGCTGTATTTCTCTTCTAAGGATAATTTCTTGAAGTGATGCCCCAGGGTTATAAACAGTTTAGATTGTAAAATCTTACAATGTACTTGCTTGTAACCACAAAGTTAAAATTTTTACACCTTTGAACTGTTAGAATACATGCAATGCATGATCTGCCTCTTTAAATCCTACTCTTGAATTCACTTGGTGTATTTTTTACTAAAGGTCAGCAATGTAACACTAATTACATCAAATTTCCTTAAGCACA
Organism: Cephalophus harveyi; assembly: GCA_006410635.1. NCBI lineage: Eukaryota > Metazoa > Chordata > Mammalia > Artiodactyla > Bovidae > Cephalophus > Cephalophus harveyi. Next base: position 149,165 of record SJYT01048703.1, on the reverse strand, counting down.
TTCTCATCTCCTTCTGACATACAACAAATAAAATAGCTTTCACTGTAGATACAGTAGCAGTTTAAAAATGAAAAACATTGAATATTTATAAATTCTGGAAAGTTCTTTCTGCAGGGCTTCTTCTTGTGGCTTTTTTTTCTTTGCTACTGTGGGTTTATCTGATCATTTTAACAAATGCATTCATTATTTTAAAGAAAGACATTGGTTTTCTATTTTATACTTCAATTTTATCACCATTTAATTCTTAACTATTGAATATATGCTATTTATCATAGTCTGCTTATAAATAATGCTTTACTATTCCCGGAAAAAGCTGAATACTAAAATCCAGAATTTAATTCATTCACCATGAACAATAAAGATCTCCCTTCCTGTTAGCATTTGTGGAATAAGCACTTAGAAACAAATTGGGTTTCATTTTCTTTTAAAATATTTTTTGATAATAGAGAGAAGCTCCTTTTCCACAGTGTTATGTGGGAGGCAGAGGAGAGGCTTTGTGTATAACATCACTTTGTCTCATTCTCCTTGTGGCAAAATAACTTTCCCTGATCCCTGTTCTTCCTGCCAAACTGAAAGTGAAAGTTGCTCAGTTGTGTCCGACTCTTTGCTACCCATGAACTATGCAGTCCTTGGAATTCTTCAGGCCAGAATACTGGAGTGGGTAGCCTTTCCCATCTCCATGAGATCTTCCCAACCCAGGGATCGAACCCAGGTCTCCTGCATTGCAGCCAGATTTTTTACCAGCTGAGCCACAAGGGAAGCCCAAGAATATTGGAGTGGGTAGCCTATCCCTTCTCCAGCATATCTTCCCGACCCAGGAACTCAACCGTGGTTTCCTTCATTGCAGGCAGATTCTTTACCAAATGAGTATGAGGGAAGCCCATTCTTCCTGCCAGTTCAGTCGCTCAGTCATGTCCGACCCTTTGTGACCCCATGAATTGCAGCACACCAGGCCTCCCTGTCCATCACCAACTCCCAGAGTTCACTCAAACTCATGTCCATCGAGTTGGTGATGCCATCCAGCCATCTCATCCTCTGTTGTCCCCTTCTCCTCCTGCCCCCAATCCCTCCCAGCATCAGGGTCTTTTCCAATGAGTCAACTCTTCACATGAGGTGGCCAAAGTACTGGAGTTTCAGCTTTAGCATCATTCCTTCCAATGAACACCCAGGACTGATCTCTTTAGAATGGACTGGTTGGATCTCCTTGCAGTCCAAGGGACTCTCAAGAGTCTTCTCCAACACCACACTTCAAAAGCATCAATTCTTTGGCACTCAGCTTTCTTCACAGTCCAACTCTCACATCCAACCATGACCACTGGAAAAACCATAGCCTTGACTAGACGGACCTTTGTTGGCAAAGTAATGTCTCTGCTTTTTAATATGCTATCTAGGTTGGTCATAACTTTCCTTCCAAGGAGTAAGTGTCTTTTAATTTCATGGTTGCAATCATCATGTACAGTGATTTTGGAGCCCAAAAGAATAAAGTCTGACACTGTTTCCACTGTTTCCCCATCTATTTCCCATGGAGTGATGGGACTGCATGCCATGATCTTCGTTTTCTGAATGTTGAGCTTTAAGCCAACTTTTTCGCTCTCCTCTTTCACTTTCATCAAGAGGCTCTTTAGTTCCTCTTCACTTTCTGCCATAAGGGTGGTGTCATCTCCATATCTGAGGTTATTGATATTTCTCCCGGCAATCTTGATTCCAGCTTGTGCTTCTTCCAGTCCAGCGTTTCTCATGATGTACTCTGCATATAAGTTAAATAAGCATGGTGACAATACACAGCCTTGACCTACTCCTTTTCCTATTTGGAACCAGTCTGTTGTTCCATGTCCAGTTCTAACTGTTGCTTCCTGACCTGCATACAGATTTCTCAAGAGACAGGTCAGGTGGTCTGGTATTTCCATCTCTTTCAGAATTTTCCACAGTTTCTTGTGATCCACACAGTCAAAGGCTTTGGCATAGTCAATAAAGCAGAAATAGATGTTTTTCTGGAACTCTCTTGCTTTTTCCATGATCCAGTGGATGTTGGCAATTTGATCTCTGGCTCCTCTGCCTTTTCTAAAACCAGCTTGAACATCAGGGAGTTCACGGTTCACGTATTGCTGAAGCCTGGCTTGGAGAATTTTGAGCATTACTTTATTAGCATGTGAGATGAGTGCAATTGTGCGGTAGTTCGACCATTCTTTTGCATTGCCTTTCTTTGGAATTGCAATGAAAACTGACTTTTTCCAGTCCTGTGGCCACTGCTGAGTTTTCCAAATTTGCTGGCATAGGTGGACCTTATTTTACGTAGTAAATGTTTTTCCAAGACTATACATGCATGTGAACCAAGTAGGAAAAGATTTGTGCATGTGAGTGGTAGTTTCACTGGTATGTGAATGATACTGCTGGTGAATATTTGTATCCATATTAGATGCAACTGATCATCCAGATTTATTCCTTAGTCAATGCAAAAAGATGGATCTATAGTGGCTCTTGCTTTGCACAGTGGGTTTAGAAAATATCTTTGGCTGCTTTAAACTACACACTATTTTGGAATCAAACTTAGTTGGTGGCTTTCTGAAGTTATTTCTATGGTGTGACCTATCTGATACTTAGTTCTGCTTTGGTGACTTGAAAATGTGACATTTACTCAGTTCCCCAGTGTCTGGATCAGATCATCCACACTCTTAACATCTTGCCACATCTGCTCTAAATTTTGGCATCTATTGAGCTACTCACACTTCACAGGTTTTACTTCTTGCATCACTGCCTTTTTCTCTATTGGATCATTCACATCAGCAAACATACACGCTATAGTTTTCCCCATCTTAAAAAAAAACAGTCAAAAAACCCTTGACCTCATATTGCCCTCATATACAGCTCAATTCTTTGCTCTTTGTAGCAAATCTTTATAAATCTTTTTTAAAATATTTGAGTTTGTGTAGGCGCCACTCGTTCAGTTTAACTATCTCCTGAATTCATCCAGTCTTTTGTCTCCACCTCTCTACTAAAGGGAATTCCCTGGTTCAGACTGTAAAGCCTGCAATGTGGGCGAATCTGGGTTGGAAAGATCCCCTGGAAAAACAAATGGCAGCCCACTCGAGTATTCTTCCCTGGAAAATCCCGAACAGAGGAGTCTGGCACGCTACAGTCCATAGGGTCGCAGAGTTGGACATGACTGAAGTGACTTCACATCTCTACTAAAGTTAATTTTGTCAAGGCCACCAATAACTTTCATAGTTATAAATCCAAACTCTAGTCTTCATCTTCCTAGACTTTTCAGCAACATTTAAAATAATCTCTCTCTGTGTTTGTAATCATTGTCTTGTCTTGTCTTCTGATATATTAGTCTCTCAATAGCTTTACCTGAATCTGATTCCTTTTCCCCACAGTTGTGTGTGTGTGTGTGTGTGTAAGTGTGTTTTATTTGCTCAGGGTGGAAAGTAAACTATATGGAAAATCATATAGACTTGACTTTATCAGTATATATCTATATTGTAGAATTTCAGTGATACTAAGGGAGTATCTCTGCCCCAAATATACATAAGCACTCTTGGTAGTGTTAACTTGCACTTCTAGAGATATTCTTGGGAATTAAAGATTCTTTAGGTCAGTAATAATCTTTATAATACTCCTGGGAGACGTTACTATTGAACAGTTGATATTTTAAGAGGAATTATCTTGTTTTCTCAATTAATGACAGTTAAGGGAGCCTGCTCCACAGGGACTAGAAAGAAACATGCCTTAGGTAGAGAGTAGAATTATTCGGAAGGAGGGGAAAAGTAGCACAGGAACTCAGTCTATTTCACAATTTAGCTTAGGGCTGGCTCTGAAAAATGATCTGTTATTGATACACTGTAGTTCTTCAACATTAAACTACAGTGTAGAAAGAAGACCAGCATCCATCTAAGACCACTCTTCTGTTCATATAGCAGAGATGGAGAGCAGGTCCTGTTCTTTATTGTCTAATGGATTAAAGCACATTTTCCCCAAGTCGTTGACCTTGTATTCCTCATGCTTTTTGCAAAAGGCATGATTCCCTGGTAAGGGACTGTGCTGCCAAAAACTATGTAGTCATTTCTATATATTTTGTGTAAGGGAAGGGGATAAATAATAAAGTGCCAGAGATAGTCAACCTTCTCCTTGAATTCAGTAAATATAATTTGTACTGTAATTTACTTAATTTTTAAATTTAATCTTAAATTGACTCAATTTCTTTACATTATGTAGTCTTACCCTAAGTATTAAGAATCAAGGACTGAGTGATAACTATAACATTATTAATGTGATAAGCCATATTCTCCAAGCCAGGCTTCAACAATACGTGAACCGTGAACTCCCTGATGTTCAAGTTGGTTTTAGAAAAGGCAGAGGAACCAGAGATCAAATTGCCAATATCCGCTGGATCATGGAAAAAAGAAGAGAGTTCCAGAAAAATATCTATTTCTGCTTTATTGATTATGCCAAAGCCTTTGACTGTGTGGATCACAAGAAACTGTGGAAAATTCTGAAAGAGATGTGAATACCAGACCACCTGACCTGTCTCTTGAGAAATCTGTATGCAGGTCAGGAAGCAACAGTTAGACCTGGACATGGAACAACAGACTGGTTCCAAATAGGAAAAGGAGTACGTCAAGGCTGTATATTGTCATCCTGCTTATTTAACTTATATGCAGAGTACATCATGAGAAATGCTGGACTGGAAGAAACACAAGCTGGAATCAAGACTGCCGGGAGAAATATCAAGAACCTCAGATATGCAGATGACACCACCCTTATGGCAGAAAGTGAAGAGGAACTAAAGAGCCTCTTGATGAAAGTAAAAGAGGAGAGTGAAAAAGTTGGCTTAAAGCTCAACATTCAGAAAACGAAGATCATGGCATCTGGTCCCATCACTTCATGGGAAATAGATGGGGAAACAGTGGAAACAGTGTCAGACTTTACTTTTTTGGGCTCCAAAATCACTGCAGATGGTGATTGCAGCCATAAAATCAAAAGAGGCTTACTCCTTGGAAGGAAAGTTATGACCAACCTTGATAGCATTTTAAAAAGCAGAGACATTACTTTGCCAACAAAGGTCTGTTTAGTCAAGGCTATTGTTTCTCCAGTAGTCATGTATGGATGTGAGAGTTGGACTATAAAGAAAGCTGAGTGCCAAAGAATTGATGCTTTTGAACTGTGATGTTGGAGAAGACTCTTGAGAGTCCCTTGGACGGCAAGGAGATCCAACCAGTCCATCCTAAAAGAGATCAGTCCTGGGTGTTCATTGGAAAGACTGATGCTGAGGCTGAAACTCCAGTACTTTGGCCACCTGATGCGAAGAGGTGACTCATTGGAAAAGACCCTGATGTTGAGAAAGATTGAGGGCAGGAGGAGAAGGGGACAACAGAGGATGAGATGGCTGGATGGCATCACTGACTCGATGGACATGAGTTTGAGTGAACTCCAGGAGTTGGTGATGGACAGGGAGGCCTGGTGTGCTGCGGTTCATGGGGTTGCAAAGAGTTGGACATGACTGAGTGACTAAACTGATTGAAAAATAGATAATCTGGGACAATTAAGTGTATTAAGATATGTAAGCTATAAAATATGCAATGATCTCCTTTGAAAACAAAGAATATGCCATACTGCCCTTCAGCAAATGTGACACTACAATATTCATTTATTTTGAATTTTTCACACTTTAAACTTAGAAGATTAAAATTTTCTTTAAAAGCCATGTTGCCTTTGACAGCTATTTATGGGTTATGTAGCTAAAAGTCAAGTAGTAATTGAATTGTGTGTCCAAGTAATTTAAATTCCTGGAGGTAACCATAAGCAATCTCCACCACCAGTTTTTCCAATATTCTGTTTAATCCGATGAGCTAGGCACTGTGCTGAGCACTTTAAATGGTTTACTATATTATTTATTACTACATATTGCATATTATTTGGGGCTCCCCCGATATTCAGGGCTAAAGAATCCACCTGCAATACAGGAAACACAGGATACATGGGTTCAGTCAGGAAGATTCCCTGGAGGAGGAAATGGCAATCCACTCCAGTACTTTTGCCTGGAAAATTCCATGGATAGAGGAGAGTCTATGGGGTCGCAAAGAGTCAGAAACAGCTGAGCAACAGAGCACACACACAGACACACACACACAAGGCTCATGCAGTTTACACTATCTTTTTTTTTTTTTTTTTTTTTTTTTTTTTTGCAATCACCAGGTATCTGTTTTTCATTACATAGGGAATAATTTCAAAATAGTACGAAAAGTCCTCTCTCACAGCCATAAAAGTTTGGAAAGAAGTTATTAAAATATATTTTCTTAACCAAATATTTTCTTTTTGCTTGACAGAATTAGCAAAAGTCTCACTAACTTGCTTAGGAAAATGAAATTGGGTGTAGTAAAGAATACTTTTGTAAAGTGATATTTCCACCAGCAAGGGTGGTCTTTCTTCTCTTCAACATACTTCAGTATTTCTATTTAATTTTGCTGAGAAAAGCAACTTCTTGAGTTTAGTACTCTATAATCAATGGCTAGCATCTTTCTCAAGGTGATAATTTTCCATTAATGAGCAAGTGCCCTGCTTGATTTGCTTTATAAACTGAAACATATACTTTAAAATTAGTTAAAATATCTGAGTGCAATCCTAGCAGAAGGAAGCATTAGACACTTAATGAAATGATCTGTGGTTTCTCTATCAAAAACAATTATGTTGCTTGATAATTTGTACTAGTTATCAAGTCATAGTATACATATTTTCTACTCACCAAACACAAACTTATGGCTCAAAAGTGACTTTTTCTAAACACTTTTAAATGAAATTTAATAGATATTTCACTGTGGAGTTTATTGCAATCGGGCTGATTTTCATATGTTCTTATACACTAAAATGATTTTAGGCATTTTGAAAATATTTCTACATTATATTCAAGCTGGAATAACATAAAATACAACTACAAACATATCTGCTACTATATTAGAATATAAAGCAAAGGTTAATTTCCTAATTTAATATTTCCTTGGAACTACTGAACAGCCTTTTATCAATGTTTCCATTAGTATGGCTGAAATTAATAGTGACCAAATCAGAAATCTAAAGATTATTAGGGGTCTCAGTTTCATTCTGTAGCATTTAAGCTGAAATATGGTTAATTCTCCTCTGGCCCAAGTCCCTCTCAATGCGATGGTGTTCAGTTTTCAAAGTTTTCTTCTTTCCATTTAGAAATATGACTGAGGACTATAGTGATATAGTTTAGGAACATTCCCTCTAACAAAATGTTGGAATGAAGTAGAGATGGGTACCCAAATTTTGGGGGGGGATGAGGAGCTGGGAGGAGGGATATTCTCCCATCCTGAGATTCTCTCCATGCTGAGGATATTGGGTGTTTTTGCCTGCTCAGCATCACCAACTTCTCTTCTGTAAATATCACATCAACCTGACATTACTTGGGTGAGGTAAGGTTTTTCTCATTCCCACCTCTTCCTCTTGACAGGTTAGCTCAGGCCAAAGCCTTAAAAATAGTTGTTAAACAGTGAAGTCCACATTTGGAGGATATCGTATTTGGAGGATGCCAANTCTGTAAATATCACATCAACCTGACATTACTTGGGTGAGGTAAGGTTTTTCTCATTCCCACCTCTTCCTCTTGACAGGTTAGCTCAGGCCAAAGCCTTAAAAATAGTTGTTAAACAGTGAAGTCCACATTTGGAGGATATCGTATTTGGAGGATGCCAATGTTCCAACCAGTCCATTCTGAAGGAGATCAACCCTGGGATTTCTTTGGAAGGAATGATGCTAAAGCTGAAACTCCAGTACTTTGGCCACCTCATGAGAAGAGATGACTCATTGGAAAAGACTCTGATGATGGGAGGGATTGGGGGCAGGAGGAGAAAGGGACGACCGAGGATGAGATGGCTGGATGGCATCACAGACTTGATGGACGTGAGTCTGAGTGAACTCCGAGAGATGGTGATGGACTGGGAGGCCTGATGTGCTGCGATTCATGGGGTCGCAAAGAGTCGGACACGACTGAATGACTGAACTGAACTGAATGTTTCTATCTTTGACCACTGCCCATTTTTATAGCCAAAGATTTTAGATGGTCACGTGCTACACTGAGGCTATGTTGTTGTTCAGTCCCTAGGTCATGTATGACTCTTTGCGACCCCATGGACTGCAGCACGCCAGTCCTCTCTGCCCATCACTATCTTCTGGAGTTTGCCCAAGTTCATGTCCATTGAATCGATGATGCTATGGAAAACATCAATTCATCAGTGCTCTGCCTTTTTATTATCCAACTTTCACATCCTCACATGACTACTGGAGAGGCTGTAGTTTTGAGAATATACCCCATGGATAAAGAACAACTGCTCTTCAGTGTACTTAGTATTTTTCTCTAATTTGATTTCATCAACTAAATTTTCAAAAATTTGAAATCATTTTGAATTTACAAGCATTTTTAAGAAGTACTACAGAGATCCTATGTACCGTTTAGCTAGTTCCCCCCAATGGTAACATATTACACAGCTATAGTACAAAATCACAACCATACTGACACTGATACAATCTAGCCATCTTATTTGCAGTCTTCAGTCTTACTTGTATTCATTTGTACATTTATATATATTTAACTTAATACAATTTAATCATATGTATAGGACTTCCCTGGTGGTACACTAGATAGGAACTCACCTGCTAATGCAGGGGAAATGGGTTTGATCCCTGGCCCAGGAAGATTTCACATGCTATGGAGCAATGAAGCCCATGTGCCACAGCATTTGAGCCCACACTCTAGAGCCCGAGAGCTGCAATTCCTGAGCCCATGTGCAACAACTACTAACGCCTGCACACCTAGAGCCTGTGTTCTGCAACAAGAGAAGCCACCATGATAAGAAGCCCACACATCAAGGAAAAGTAGCTCCAGCTAACCGCGACTAGAGAAAGGTCACAATAAGGAAGACCCAGCACAGACATAAATATTAATAAATGAATAAGTACTTTAAAAATCGTAAGTTTGTAAATCTACCAACAGAATGAAAAGACAGAACATTTATATCATCAAGATGACCTTCACCCTGCCTCTAAACACTGCTGCTGCTGCTGCTATCGCTTCAGTCGTGTCCGACTCTGTGAGACCCCATAGACGGCAGCCCACCAGGCTCCCCGGGACCCTGGGATTCTCCAGGCAAGAACACTGGAGTGGGTTGCCATTTCCTTCTCCAATGCATGGAAGTGAATAGTGAAAGGGAAGTTGCTCAGTCATGTCCGATTCCTAGTGACCCCATGGACTGCAGCCTACAAGCCTCCTCCATCCATGGGATTTTCCCGGCAAGAGTACTGGAGTGGGGTGCCATTGCCTTCTCCTAACAACCAATAACTGGAGAAGGCAATGGCACCCCACTCCAGTACTCTTGCCTGGAAAATCCCATGGACAGAGGAGCCTGGTAGGCTGCAGTCTATGGGGTCGCTGAGTCAGACACGACTGAGCGACTTCACTTTGACTTTTCACTTTCATGCATTGGAGAAGGAAATGGCAACCCACTCCAGTGTTCTTGCCTGGAGAATCCCAGGGATGGCGGAGCCCAGTGGGCTGCCATCTGTGGGGTCGCACAGAGTCGGACATGACTGAAGTGACTTAGCAGCAGCAACAACCAATAATCTTTCTCCATCCCTATAATTTTATTATTTAAAAACCTTAAATAAATGAAATCCAATAGCATTCATGTTTTATGATTGGCTTTATTTACTCAGTTAAATTCTTTGGAAGTTCATCCACGTTGATGAATGTATCAATGGTCATTTTTCTTTTTTGCTAAATAGTGTTCTTTCTATGGTTTAGATATATCATTGTTTAATCTTTCACCTGTTAAAGGACATCTGCCTTCCTGTGAGTTACTTGAACATTTTTAAGATTTCATTATGATATATTTATAGTGTTTTTGATCATATCATTTTGTGTAGTTTTCTTAGTGATTGCTTTGGAAATCATATTTGTGTGTAACTTATCATATCTGCTAGTATCAATGTCTACAACTTCAACTGAAATGAAGAAAATTTACTTACATTTTTGCCACATAACCTTAATCATGTTTAAATATTATTGTCTTCGGTATTAGAAAGAATTATAATTGATATTGTCATCTATGATTTAGAAATTTCCAGATGGTAATTTATTGTGTTTACTCATATTTATGCTTTTTCCACTTGTCTTTCTTTCTTCCTGATGCTCCAAGTTTTTTCATCTTTTCCTTTCTGCTTGAAGAAACTCCTCTAGCCATTCTTTAAGGGTAGATCTGTTAGTGATGAAATTTTCAATTTCTTTTGTCTGAGAATGCCTTTATTTTCCCTTCTTCTCTAAAGATTATTATTGTTTGGTATAGGATCATGGTTAGCAATACTTGTCTTTGAGCACTTGAAAAATGTGACAATTGCCTTCTTGCCACCATATCTTTAGATGAAGAATTTGCTGGTATGCAAATCAGTCATCCTGGATATGTCATATGTTCTCTCTGTTTTCATGATATTTTTCTTTGCTTCCAGTTTATCTTGATGTTTAATTAAGGTGTGTCAATGTAATTTTGTTCACCTTTATCCTGTTTGGATTCACTTTAACTCCTTGATCCTATCTGTTCTGACTTCTTGCAATTTTTTTTTTCTCTGAAAACTGGAAGGTTTTCAGCCCTTATTTCTTGGAATATATATTTTTTTAGCCCCGCTTTCTTCTTACTCTCTTTTGGGGACTTCAATGAACATAATATTGGATATTTTATTATTCTACCCAAGTTTCTAAGACTCTTTCTTACTTTTTTTGCCAATCCATTTTCCTCTCTCTTGTTCAAATTGGGTAAATTCTATCTATCTCTTCTCAAGTTTACTGACTCTATCCTTTATCATCTCCATTCTACTGAAAAACCTGTTAGGGACTTTATTATTTTAGTTATTGTATTTTTCAGTTCTATAACTTCTATTTGATTATTTCTTATAACATCTATTTTTTGCTGAGATTTTCTACTTTAAAAAAAATTTGTTTCAAGAGAATGTTTGCTGACGTATTTTTATGATGATAATTTTGTCAGATAATTCCAACATCTGATCTGTCTTGGCATTGTCATCAGCTAATTGTCATTTAAGTTTTGATGTCATTCAAGTTGTGATATTTCTGGTCACAACTGGTTCTTCTTGGTATAATGAATGATTCTTAGCTAGGGAAGTGAAAGGAGTCTCAGAACTGGTACTAAGGGAGACCACTTCCTCCTGGCTACTTACCGTCAGTGGGACTCCTGATTGATTCCTAGTGACTGGTGTCACTTGTTGATTATAGTGGAATTCCTGTTTGATCTGGGAAAAGATTCATATACCTGGAATGCCTTCTGTTGCTATGTTGATAGTCAGGAGATAATCTTCCAGTTCTAGAGTCCCTAATTAATTCATCTTCCTCTTTCCACTTTGCAGAGTCCTTATTGGTTGCTTGCTATGTTACTTCCAGTAATTATAACTGTACTTAGTGAGGAGTAGCAGGGAGAAACAAGCTGATGCCATCTTCTCTGATCAGAAATCTCTAATTTTATTTTAAATTATTTACACAGAATCATCCAAAGAGTTAAGGCCTAGTGAAGTGATTTCTATAAAATTGATCAGGTTATTATATATACATATATATATACTATATAAGATATGTAATTTTCAAATGCATAATAAATTACAAAATAAAAAATATTCCTCTGAAACAATTGGGCATGTTGATTATAGTATGCATACCGTACCACATTGGGAAATATTGTACTACAATATAATGCACTTAAAATAATTTGGGTTTTTCCTACTTTAATTGTTTAAAAGATTATTTTTGTTATTTAGTCAGTCAGTCATGTCTGATTCTTTTGCAAACCCATGGACCATAGCCTGTCAGGGTCCTCTGTCCATAGGATTTCCCAGGCAAGAATACTGGAATGAGTTGCTATTTCCTTCTCCAGAAGATCTTCCTGACCCAGGGACTGAACTCGCATCTCCTGCATTGGCAGATGGATTGTTTACCACTGAGCCACCTGGAAAGTCCACTTAAAAGATTAACATCTCCTTTATTAATCTGGTGCTTTCTCAGAACCCGGATGCTCGTCTCAGAACACTGTTTTCATGTTGCAGTGGAGAAGTAGCAACTTTGGGTACTGGTTAGCAAGTCAGAATATGAGTCATTCCCTGCCAGATACCAAAAATGAGAATGGAGAAACTTTTATCCCAAAGCCAGTTAAGTTTCTTAAAGCCCAGAGTAGATGCAGCCATCCTTACTTCACCCCATCTAAATTCTTGACCCACAAACCTATAAGCCTAATAAAATGACTACTTTTTATGTTACTGATCTTGAGGTGGTTCATTATTCACCAATAGATACCAGTAACAGTAGAGATGTACATTAGTGTTTTTGTAATGATCTTGATGAGTTTTAGTAAAAATAGAATTATCATTTAATTACATTTGGCTGTTTAACAGTGCTTACTGAAAGTTTTGTAGCTTGGAGACTGTACCATCAAGACAATATTAGGCTAGTGAACTGAATATTTAGTCCAATTCAACTTCCATTTGTTTAATGATAAGCATGTAAAAAACATTCTCCAAATACTCTAACCTTGATATTATCATCTATTTAAAGTGCCACACTCTAGCTAAGCAATGATATTCATATAATGGTTCTTAAACAGCCACCTTTGAGCTTTACAATTTTTAGTTACTAGAAAAAATTCTTTATGACCGCACAGATGTTTCTTTGATGTAAACTTGTTATCAAGGCCTGTGACTTATTTTTGGTCAAAGAATTATGGTACATATGTCTTAGAAATCTTTAACAACTTTGGATCACTTCATTATGTATGGAAATGTGATTTGTGAAGATTCAATTTACTCTGGAAAAGCACATTGCATTTTTATGTGAATGCTAAACTTTTGCTAAGATATATTTGTGATATTAGCAACTATTTTCATGTAGTTCATTGGTTTTATTGGCACATTTTTTCCTTCTTCCACAAATTGCTGTTTATGTTTTCTAGCAGTTGATCTACTGCTACCCATTAAACCTCCAGAGGCGGTTCTTTATCGTCTTTCATAAGATGATTGTCACCCATGTCTAACGGAGCTTTGATTGAGGAAGTTTGTTTTGATCATATACTTAAATTGGACTTTATTCTTTCAGAAACTCAGAGGGCACTGGCATGTCACAGTAAATTCTGAAAGTCTTAAACCCCAGGGCCTCATAAATAAATTTTCCAATAGTATGCTCAAAGAATAAATGGTATACATTTTAATATATCCCCCAATAGGCACATCAAGAACTAAATATGCAGTCACTCTGTTCTGCCTGAGATCATCAAGATGAAGCAGGAACCATTCTTATCTGACCTTGGAGGTTGTTAAAGTTCTTTCTTCAAATGAAAACATATTTCTTTTCTGTATGGCAAAGTCAAATATCTTTTGGAATATAAGCTTCTCTCAAATCAGAGTTAGAGAAATAAAAACTCCTTTGTTAAATCAATTTAGTTATTTCCTCCAAAGTTTGTGTAAAGCAAAAGAAAACAATTCTTTGAAAGCAGAGTTCATGCCACTACTTCAGTTTAGCTCAAACTCTTGCCCTTTATCCAGCATGTAATAAGCACCAAATTATGTTTACTTTGAAATGAATTGAATTTCACATACAACTAAATCCTGACGTCCGCACATATCCCAATCCAACAATAATATTACTTAATACAAGAGCAAAGATGTCCTCCTCCCACTGAATTAAAAAAATTATAAATTTCTCTTTTATAGAATTTTGTCGAACTATAAGCATCTTACTGGGTACCCTTCAGTCTACATATCAGAATTTACTTACAATGCAGTTGGAACCCTAAGCCTTCCTAAAATCCCACTATTAGTACAACCAATTTGGGAAAAAAAAAAAAAAAATTGCTCTCTGCTCAGGCTCAGAGAGCAATGTGAGACAAATCTGATGTGAGAACCCCCTAGCCTCTGAGGCCATGAGAAGGACACCAAAACTCCCAAGAGTGAAACTAATCAGATGTAGACCCAGGTTCACTTGATTTTAAACATTTTCTTTTTCCCTCTCAAACTTTTGATTATTAAGTTTTAGGCCATCTCTCTCTCTCTCTTTTTAAATTGCTTTCACCATCTGGCATAGTCAAAACCACTGAACTGGGAACCAGAAGACCCTAGTAAGGTATCATCTCTAAAACTATCTCTACATTTTCTTTATCTCTCAAAGTCTGTGAAAGTGATGTCATTCAGTCATGTCCGACTCTTTGAGACCCCATGGACTGTAGCCTACCACGTTCCTCCATCCATGGGATTTTCCAGGCAAGAATACTGGAGTAGGTTGCCATTTCCTTCTCCAGAGGATCTTCCCGACCCAGGGATTGAACTCGGGTCTTCCGCATTGTAGGCAGACGCTTTACTGTCTGAGCTACCAGGGAAGTCTGTGATATAACCACAAAGAGTGGAGACAGACTATTACTTCCAAATGTTGAACCATATTTCATTTTATTTAACCTCTTTGGTGCCACAGTTATCTTGAAATTACTTGTATTGGGTACCTATAGAGTTATCAGAATCATGTGAAAATGTGCTTTAATCTATTTGTTCTTTTGTCTTATGTGAGTTGATTTTAAGGTACAGTCAATGTGGTGGAAATAAATGGATCTATGGAACTTAATCAGTGTGACTTACTTGGTGGAGGGTTTTCAAATTATATTATGCAGTATACACATATAAATATCCATATGTATGTATATATTTATAATTCTGGATAGTAATTTAAGTGTATTTTATAGTACTCTTGAATAGATCGAGAGTCTCTCAAGCAACAACAAAGAAAGGAACAATTGTTTATATTCAGTGGAGTTCAGAACAAAAATTGTCAACAGCAAAAAGTACACAATGGTACTTTATCTTTTTTGTTGTTGTTGAAAATTTTGGTTCTGAACTCCATTGAATATAAATGATAAGTCAAATATTGCCTATCAGTAAACAAAGGGTGTCATAGTCAGCAGTGACTGCATCCCTCCAGTGGTGAGCCAGTGAGGCCTGAGGGAACTCAGGAAGGAAACAAAAAATACCTGCCATCTAGCAGCCCTCTTCCCTGGTGGCTCAGAGGTTAAAGCGTTTGCCTGCAAGGCGGGAGACCCGGGTTCAATCCCTGAGTCGGGAAGATCCCCTGGAGAAGGAAATGGCAACCCATTCCAATATTATTGCCTGGAAAATCCCATGGATGGAGGAGCCTGGTAGGTTAGAGTCCACGGGGTCACAAAGAGCCGGACACAACTGAGCGACTTCACTCAGCAGCCCTCAAGACTGCAGCCACTCCCAACAGTGAGCCCCGAGGATACTCGGGATGTGAAAGCATAGCGTATTCTTTGGCCTCAGTTAGATGTGAGGCTTGCCAGGTGGCTCTAGTGGCAAAGAGCTTACCTACCAGTGCAGGAGGCTTAAGAAATGCTGGTTTGATCCCTGGATTGGGAAGATCCCCTGGTGGAGGGCATGGAAATCCACTTCAGTATTCTTGCCTGGAGAATTTTGGACACGACTGAGTGACTTCACTCAGCAGCCCTCAAGACTGCAGCCACTCCCAACAGTGAGCCCCGAGGATACTTGGGATGTGAAAGCACAGCGTATTCTTTGGCCTCAGTTAGATGAGGTACGAGGCTTGCCAGGTGGCTCTAGTGGCAAAGAGCTTACCTACCAGTGCAGGAGGCTTAAGAGATGCTGGTTTGATCCCTGGATTGGGAAGATCCCCTGGTGGAGGGCATGGAAATCCACTTCAGTATTCTTGCCTGGAGAATCCCAGGGACAGAGGAGCCTTGTGGGCTACAGTCCACAGGGTCACAAAGAGCCGACATGCCTGAGGTGACTGAGCATGCACACGTGTAGATGAGGTATATGTCAGGGAGTGATTTCAGTTGGCTCAGACTCTTACATCTTTCCTTACGCAGAAAAGCACTAAATTTCTTAAATTGAAAAATCTAGCTTTCTTTTATTTATAGTAATCTTTTGTTTCGACTACCTGTGCTTTGTTGCAAAACTCCTGTATATCCCAGCTGCCCTCCTCACCTCCTCAGAGCAGTTCTGTCAGGGTTACTTGAGGAGTTGCTTCCTGGGCTTAACGTCCTCAGCATGCCCACTGAATAACACATAACTCAAAATAAAAAACAACAAAGCACAACAATGGTACTACCTAATGGCAAAAACAAAACTTAAATAGTAGGAATAAATTAGACCAAGGCACCTTGGGATTTCAAACAGAACTTTAGGATACAATATTTATCAACATTTCTCTGCTTTTAATTAGTATTTTTATTAATATTCAGAGTAGGGGGAATCTTTTTAATAGTGCTATATATTCCATAGTTTATAATTTCTTAGAGTTGTTTCCATGGGAATAGAGGCTTCATGTGTGTGTGTGTATGTGTTACCTAACACAGTTAATGATGTTCTCAAGTGATACAGATGACAAAGATCACCAGAACTTGTACAATTTTGAATGAATTCCAAAATTCCTTCAATCTTGGAAAATGAAGCAAAATAGAAATGGAAATTGCACTGTGGAAATTAGGGCTCAATATTTAAATTTAATGGGCTTCCTAGGTGATGCTAGTTGTAAAGAACCCATTTGCCAATGCAGGAGACATTAAGAGATGCAGTTTTGATCCCTGGATCAGAAAGATCCCCTAAAGAAGGACATGACAACCCACTCCAGTATTCTTGCCTGGAAAATTCCATGGACAGAGAAACCTGGCAGGAACAGTCCATAGGGTTGCATAGAGTCAGATACGATTGAAGTGACTTAGTATGCACACTAAATAACATGATTTAGTATAATAATATGTAGCATGTTAAATTATAAAATGTTAGTTCTAAACAAAAAAGATGGTATCTAAAATTCATGTTGGATCAAGTAAAAAGAGAATTTTAAAAAGTAAATGTCAAATGGCAACATTTACATGAACTTATGACCTTTAAAATAAAAAAGGATTTCTCACTTCATTAATAAAGTGATTCCCTCTTCTAAAGTCACCTGCTTAACATCAGGATTTATGCTTCACTGGTGCCTAGATTTGGATCTCTAATGCTCCTTGACAACCATTTGGAGAATAATTGGTCTCATGTCTTGGCACATAAAAAATAAAGATTATCCTGGAATGTACTGTTTTCAGAAACAAGGAGACTCAAAATGCCTGAGTTAGTGTCAAAATGGACAATTTGACCATCCAGAAAAGATGATTTTTAGTGGAAAAATTTTGACAGAGCAGTAAGAGGGAAAAAAAAATGATTAAGGCCAATTGAAACATTTCTAGTATATGAGATAAGCTACAAGTATTGAAGTGTTTCCCAAGGTGGTGCTAGTGGTAAAGAGCCTGCCTGCCAGTGCAGGAGATTTAAGAGATGCAGTTTCAATTCCTGGGTCGGGTAGATCCCCTGGAGGAGGGCACAGCAACCCACTCCAGTATTCTTGCCAGAAAAATCCCATGGATAGAGGAGCCTGGTGGGCTACGGTCCATAGAGTCACAAAGAGTTGGACACAACTAAAGTGACTTAGCATGCATGCACAGTATTGAAGCAAAACACTGGTGTAAGTCTGTGCTAAAAGTTAGTTATGTCCACATGAGTATCTAATATTGTTTCCAAAAGTACACGAAGTGACTCACACAAATTATGAGTCCAAAAATAAAGCTGTGGCCAACTTCCTAGATATATAAGATTGAAAAGTTTTTTTTTTTTTTTTTTTTCACAGCAAAAATACCTTTAAATATGTAAAGGGGATGTTGTGTCATGTATCTGGCTTTGTTCCTTTTTCTCTACTGGGGCCCTAGTGGCCCAGCTTGGCTCTTATTTGTACGCGGCTGTAGAACTTGTATTTTGATTGCTTGGTAGGTACTCTGTGGGAAGCCATGAGTTAAAGACTGGATTGTCAGTGATAAAATGTAAAAAAAAAAAAAAAAGAAAAGGGAAAAGAAGAGAAGAGGAGAAAGGGAAGGGATAAACGGGAAGAAGGGGAAGAGATTACCTGAGTTGGGACTAATTCTGGGAAACTAAACATGAACAATGTATTTAACAATGGAGTATGATATGAAGACTTCCCTGCTGGCTCAGAAGTAACAAATCTGCCTGCCAATGCAGGAGATGCAGGTTCTTCCCTAGGTCAGGAGGATCCCCTGGAGAAGGAAATGGCAACTTACTTCAGTATTCTTGCCTGGGGAACTTCCATGGATAGACAACGGCCCTAGAATGGCAAAGAGTTAGACATGATTAAGGGACTAAACAATAACAACAACAGCTATATGCAGAGCCTGTCTTGGCTTACTCCTGTCATTTCCTAAATGGAATCTTGGGCAGGGTAGACTTGGTTATAGAAGTGCTGCACCAGACTATGTGGACACAAACTGAAGTGTATTTTAATTGTAATGGAGCATAGGATTAAATTAATAGAAATTTAACTCAGAAAGACAGAGAATTATCCATGAAATAAAGACTTTCATGATCACTTGGGCAAGACAGCTTTGGAAGGGTAGGAGAAGGTAACAGTTCTATACAGTTGCTCAGTCGTGCCCGACTCTTTGTGATTCCGTGGCCTGCAGCATGCCAGGCTTCCCTGTCCATCACACACTACTGGAGCTTACTCATACTCATGTCCATTGAGTTGGTGATGCCATCCAACCATCTCGTCCTCTGTTGCCCCCTTCTCCTCTCACCTTCAATCTTTCCCAGCATCCAGGTCTTTTCAAATGAGTCAGTTCTTTGCATGAGGTGGCCAAAGTATTAGAGTTTCAGCTTCAACATCAGTCCTTCCAATGAACACTCAGGACTGATTTCATTTAGGATGGACTGGTCTGATCTCCTTGCAGTCCAAGGGACTCTCAAGAGTCTTCTCCAACACCACAGTTCAAAAGCATCAATTCTTCAGCTCTCAGCTTTCTTTATAGTCCAACTCTCACATCCATACATGACCACTGGAAAAACCATAGCTTTGTCTAGACAGACTTTTGCTGGCAAAGTAATGTCTTTAAAGGCCCCATGCATACACTTCCATACTCAGGGTTCCCGACCCTGCAGCAGGCCACCACTGACCCACTCCTCCACTGGAGACTCCTGGACACTCATGGGAAAGTCTGGGTCAGTCTCTTGTGGGGGCACTGCTCCTTTTTTCTGAGTCCTGGTGCACACAAGGTCTTGTTTGTGCCCTCCAAGAGTCCTGTTTCCCCAGTCCTGTGTAAGTTCTGGCAGCTTTATGGTGGGATTAATGGCAGCCTCTTCCAAGAGGGCTTATGCCATACGCAGGTCTGCTGCACCCAGAACCCTGCCCCTGCGGCAGACCACTGCTGACCTGTACCCTTGCAGGAGACACTCAAACACGCAAAGGCAGGTCTGACTCCATCTCTGTGAGTTCTCCTGGTGTGCATAAGGTTTTGTTTGAGCCCTCCGAGTGTCTCTGGTGGGTATAGGGTTGTATTCTCAATGTGATTTTGCCCCTCTACTGTCTTCTTGGGGCTTATTCTTTGCCCTTGGAAATGGGCTATCTTTTTTGGTGGGATCCAACATTCTCCCGTTGACAGTTATTCAGCAGCAAGTTGTAATTTTGGAGTTCTTTCAGGAGAAGATGAGCACATGTTCTTCTGCCATCTTGATTGTGTAAGCACAATCACAGAAAATTAATCAAACTGATCACATGAACCACAGCCTTGTCTAACTCAATGAAACTATGAGCCATGCCACACAGGGCCACCTGAGATGGATGGGTCATGGTGGAGAGTTCTGAGAAAACGTGATGGGAATGGCAAGCCACTTCAGTATTTTTGCCTTGAGAACCCCATGAACAGGATGAAAGGCAAAAAGATAGGACACTGAAAGATGAACTCCCCAGGTCGGTAGGTGCCTAGTATGCTACTGGAGAACTGTGGAGAAATAACTCCAGAAAGAATGAAGAGACGGAGCCAAAGCAAAAACAGCACCCAGCTGTGGATGTGACTGGTGATGGAAGTAAAGTCCGATGCTGTAAAGAATATTATTGCATAGGACTCTGGAATGTTAGCTCCATAAATCAAAGTATATTGGAAATGGTCAAATAGGAGATGGCAAGAGTGAACATTGACGTTTTAGGAATTAGTGAACTAAGATGGACTGCTGCTGCTGCTGCTAAGTCACTTCAGTCATGTCTGACTCTGTGCAACTCCATAGACAGCAGCCCACCAGGCTCCCCCATCCCTGGGATTCTCCAGGCAAGAACACTGAAGTGGGTTGCCATTTCCTTCTCCAATGCATGGAAGTGAAGTCACTTAGTTGTGTCTGACTCTTCGAGACCCATGGACTAGAATGGGCGAATTTAACTCAGCTGACCACTATATCTACTACTGTGGGCAAGAATTCCTTATAAGAAATGGAGTAGCCATCATGGTCAACAAAAGAGTCCAAAATGCAGTACTTGGATGCAATCTAAAAAACGACAGAATGATCTTTTTTTCTTTTCAAGGCAAACCATTTCATATCACTGTAATCCAAGTCTGTGCTCCAACCAGAAATGCTGAAGAAGCTGAATTTGAACAGTTCTATGAAGACCTACAAGACCTTCTAGAACTAACACCCCAAAATGATGTGCTTTTCATAATAGGGGACTGGAATGCAAAAGTAGGAAGTCAAGGAACACCTGGAGTAACGGGAAATTTGGCCTTGGAGTACAGAATGATGCAGCACAAAGGCTAACAGAGTTTTGCCAAGAGAACACACTGGTCATAGCAAACACCCTCTTCCAGCAATGCAAGAGAAGACTCTACACATGGACATCACCAAATGGTCAATACCGAAATCAGATTGATTTATTCTTTGCAGCCAAAGAAGGAGGCGCTCTATACAGTCAGCAAAAACAAGACCAGGAGCTGACTGTGGCTCAGATCATGAACTCCTTATTGTCAAATTCAGACTTAAATTGAAGAAAGTAGGGAAAACCACTAGACCATTCAGGTATGACCTAAATCAAATCCCTTATGATTATACAGTGGAAGTGGCAAACAGATTCAAGGGATTAGATCTGATAGACAGAGTGCCTGATGAACTATGGATGGAAATTCATGACATTGTACAGGAGGCAGTGATCAAGACCATGTGCAAGAGAAACAAATGCAAAAAGGCAAAATGGTTGTCTGAGGAGGCCTTACAAATAGCTGAGAAAAGAAGAGAAGCTAAAGGCAAAGAAGAAAAGGAAAGATATACCCATCTGAATACAGAGCTCCAAAGAATAGCAAGGAGAGATAAGAAAGCCTTCCTCAGTGATCAATGCAAAGAAATAAAGGAAAACAATAGAATGGGAAAGACTAGAGATCTCTTCAAGAAAATTAGAGATACCAAGGAAATATTTCATGCAAAGATGAGCATAATAAAGGACAGAAATGGTATGGACCTAACAGAAGCAGAAGATATTAAGAAGATGTGGCAACAATACACTGAAGACCTATAAAAAAAGATCTTCATGACTCAGATAACCATGATGGTGTGATCATTCACCTAGAGCCAGACATCTTGGAATGTGAAATCAAGTGGGACATAGGAAGCATCACTATGAACAAAGTTAGTGGAGGCGATGGAATTCCAGCTGAGCTATTTCATATCCTAAAAGGTGATGCTGTGAAAGTGCTGCACTCAATATGCCAGCAAATTTGGAAAACTCAGCAGTGGCCACAGGACTGGAAAAGGTCAATTTTCATTCCAATCCCAAAGAATATTCAAACTACTGCACAATTGCACTCATCTCACATGCTAGCAAAGTAATGCTCAAAATTCTCCAAACCAGGCTTCAACAGTATGTGAACCATGAACTTCCAGATGTTCAAGCTGGATTTAGAGAAGGCAGAGGAACCAGAGATCAAATTGCCAACCTCCTTTGGATCATCCAAAAAGCAAGAAAGTTCCAGAAAAACTTCTACTTCTGCTTTATTGACTATGCCAAAGCCTTTGACTGTGTGGATCACAACAAATTGTGGAAAATTGTTACAGAGATGGGAGTACCAGACCACCTGATCTGCCTCCTGAAAAATCTGTATGCAGTTCAAGAAGCAACAGTTAAAACTGGAGAGGGTAGCAGTCTGATCCAAAAAAAAAAAAATGCATTGTCTAATAACCCAGTATTTTTCAGATTTCTTAAAATATGACAATTCCTTGATAATATATTGCATAATAAGATTCCTAAAATGCTTTTCTGACAACTGGGCCTATGTAGAGATTGGGCAAGCTGCTACTCAGTTTGAAAAGTGAAAGTGAAGTTGCTCAGTTGAGTTCGACTCTTTGGGACCCCATGGACTGTAGCTTACCACACTTGTCCATCCATGGGATTTTCCAGGCAAGAGTACTGGAGTGGGTTGCCATTTCCTTCTCCAGGGCTCTTCCTGACGCAGGAATTGAACCTGGGCCTCCTGCATTGTAGGCATACACTTTACTGTCTGAGCCACAGGGAAGTCCAAAAAAGTGAAAGTGGCTGGCTCAGTCATGTCCGACTCTTTGTGACCCCATGGACTGTCCATGGGATTCTCCAGGCTAGAATATTGGAGTGGGTAGCCTTTCCCTTCTCCAGGGGATCTTCCCAACCCAGGGATCGAACCCAGGTCTCCTGCATTGCAGGTGGATTCTTTACCAGCTGAGCCACAAGGGAAGCCCAAGAATACTGGAGTGGGTAGCCTATACCTTCTCCAGGGGATCTTGCTGACCAAGGAATTGAACTGGGGTCTCCTGTATTGCAGGCAGATTCTTTACCAACTGAACTATGAGGGAAGCCCTGGTGGCTCAGACAGTAAAGCATCTGCCTATAATTCGGGAGACCCAGCTTCAATCTCTGGGTGGGGATGATTTCCTGGAGAAGGAAATGGCAATCCACTCCAGTATTCTTGCCTGGAAAATCCCATGGACGGAGGAGCCTGATAGGTTACAGTCCATGGGGTTGCAAAGAGTTGGCTACGACTGAGTGACTTCACTCAATTTGAAGAGCAACTATTAAGGACATGTATCAGTAATTAAATTTTCTTAGACTAAAGAGAAATTCTACCTTTATCTCATCTGCAAAGTGGGATGTTGTTCATTTGCTAAGATGTGTCCGGCAATGGCACCCCACTCCAGCACTCTTGCTTGGAAAATCCCATGGACGGAGGAGCCTGGTAGGCTGCGGTCCATGGGGTTGAGGAGCCTGGTAGGCTGCAGTCCATGGGGTCGTTAAGAGTTGGACACGACTGAGCGACTTCACTTTCACTTTTCACTTTCATGCATTGGAGAAGGAAATGGCAAACCACTCCAGAGTTCTTGCCTGGAGAATCCCAGGGATGGGGGAGCCTGACGGACTGCTGTCTATGGGGTCGCACAGAGTCAGACACGACTGAAGTGACTTAGCAGTCCAATTCTTTGCAACCCTCTGGACAGTAGAATGCAGGGCTTCCCTGTCCTTCACTATCTACCAGAGTTTGCTCAAACTCGTGTCCATTGAGTTGGTAATGCTATCTAAACATCTCATCCTCTGCAGCCCCTTTCTCCCTTTGCCTTCAATCTTTCCCAGCATCAGAGTCTTTTCCAATGAGTCGGCTGTTCACATCAGGTGGCCAAATTATCAGAGCTTCAGCTTCAGCATCAGTGAAGTGGGATGCTGACCCTAAATAATAGACTTCAGGTATATCCCAAAAGGAATTAACACTCCTCAAAAATACATCATGAAAGCCCCTGAATATATGTATAAAATAAGACTGAATATATGTATAAAATAAGTTCCCTGCCTTATAATGTTTTGAATCTGAACTGTGTTTTCAGGGAAGGGATGGGTAATGGATCTTTTGAAAACATCATTGCTCTGATGCCAAAAATTAAATTTGCACATGCAAGTCACCAACTGTGAGTGGCATTTAGAACATAGATTTTACAGAGTCAATGCCCAAAATGAACAAAGACCTCCCCTGGTTGTGAACCTCCCCTGGTTGTGAACTAAGATCCCAGATGCTGAGGGGCAACTAAACCTGTGCCATGCAACTGCTGATCCCATGCTCCACAATGAAGAGCCTGTTCACTGCAACAAAAATCGAGCACAGAAAAAAAAAAAGATCCAACGTAGCCTAAAAAACAAGTAAAGCACAAGATACCCTAATAGAAAAGGAGGGAGGATAAAAAATAGAAATTTGTGCAAAGAAGTAACATGCCTAATAGAACATGAAAAGTTATCAGGGAAATGAAAATTGAAATAAGATTTCTTTTCTCATAATATTAGGATAACTAAGAACTTGTTAATATTTCTTGATGGTTAGAGTGAGAGAAAATGGGTACTCACATAAATGGTTGGTAGAAATTATTTGGCTTTATTCGAAGTCAATTGGTAGTATTACAATTGAAATGTACCTATCTTTCAACGGAACATTTAGGGTACTGATGTCAAAGAAATATATGAGAACATAAAAAAGTACATACAAAGGTGTTCACTGCTAGAGAGGGTATAAAGTTTTAATAGATAGTCTCATCCTCATGGAGTTTATTTGGCTGGAAAGACATATGTAAGAAAAATGTTAAACCATCGTATTTGTGTTTTTATTCAAACAATGTGTAAATATTTACAAGGAAAAATAAAATGTGATCTGAGTTTCTCAAAAAAGATTTTACGGAGAAGGTAAAACTCTGGCTTATAAAACCATATGTGTAATTATTATTAAAAAGTGAGACTTTATTAATTAGAATATAAGTTCTATGAAGGTAGTTTTTTTGTTTTTGCAATACTTTAATTGTACCTGTGTCAATCATAACTTTCTCTGCCTACAGGTGTTGTTCTCTTATAGTGAAGCTGCTGAAAAAATAGAAATTGTGTGGGATGACATCATACAAGATTAAGTGAATAAACATATTAAAATTTTAATTCAACCACATCTACTATTTTATTCCTGTTTTCCAACATCTAGAAAAGTGCCTAGCATAAATTGGTCAATGTGTACATACTTTTTAAAGAAAATAAATTACACACACACACAAAAAACACATGTAAAATAATGAAAATGCTCAAATAAAGAAGCTTACAGATGTAAAGCTAAATAAAATAATAGACAGTAGAAAAAAATTGCCTCATTAATCCCATTATATCATAGGCAGTCAAGGAATAACAGTACCAGCTGAATAATAACACTATGGCATTTTGTTTTATTCTCTGTGAAATATGCCTCTAA
>SJYT01048703.1:35380-123837 GCA_006410635.1 Cephalophus harveyi | reverse complement strand
TATGCCTCTAAAAGAATTTAAAATGACAGAGAATTTTATCATTTTAAAAACAAAGTAAACTCAAAGTAACTCAAGGGAACCCTAAGGAGACAATATCTAAGCAGTAAAATAATATTTATCCCTCCACTTTCTAAATTAAATTAATTGTTTGCTCTTTTTATAAGTAGCACTGGAATAAGCTGTCAGTTTGAATGAAACATTTTATCATTCTGACTATATCCAAAATCAAACTTTCCTGGAAAATTTGAATCCTCTTTTTCTCTATTAAAAGAAAGTTTTGAGATTTCTGTATTTATAAAAGTATAGATCAAAGATGTTGTGTTAGCATGTGCTGCATAGAAAAGTAAATTCTAATATTGAAGTCCTTAGAGATTGTCTACTCCCATCCACTTTTATTTATCTTATACGTAAAAGTCTAGATGAGTTCGATAGAGACTCTACCCTGAGTTAACAACTCAGCAATCCTCAGCCTGTCATTTTTTTCATTGATTAAGGGTCATAACAAAATATTTACAAATGAAATCAATGATAGTATATGTTATGCAAAACATCACATCTACATCAGTATGTAGCTGCTATTTCCAGGGGAAAATAATGAAATTTTAGTATTGAGTACTTTCTCTAATTTTGATTGTAAGCCATACATGTAAATTTCAATATTGGACAAAGCTTTATACTTTCTTTTATTTTTTCTTTTTTCATTAAAAATTCCTGTCTTGTACTTATTTTACCAGCATAGTTATTAATAATGACTCCTAGCAGTCATGTATGGATGTGAGAGTTGGACTGTGAAGAAAGCTGAGTGCTGAAGAATTGACGCTTTTGAACTGTGGTGTTGGAGAAGACTCTTGAGAGTCCCTTGGACTGCAAGAAGATCCAACCAGTCCATCCTAAAGGAGATCGGTCCTGGGTGTTCTTTGGAAGCAATGATACTAAAGCTGAAACTCCAGTATTTTGGCCACCTCATGTGAAGAGTTGACTCATTGGAAAAGATTCTGATGCTGGGAGGGATTGGGGTCAGGAGGAGAAGGGGACGACAGAAGATGAGATGGCTGGATGGCATCACCGATTCGATGGACGTGAGTTTGAGTGAACTCTGGGAGTTGGTGATGGACAGGGAGGCCTGGCGTGCTGCACTTCATGGGGTCGCAAAGAGTCGGACACGACTGAGCAACTGAACTGAACTGAACTGATTACTTTCAAAATATTCCAGTTAAATAATGTTATAAAGTCATCCTTGGTTTAAAGGAAATACATGCTCTCTAACTGATATTAAAGCTTTGTAAAAATTTCTAATTAAAGCCATGTCACAAGGAATAAGGAACATTACTATGGTCTTATGATGAGATATCAAGTTTGATCTATTATATTAACTCACTTTAGAGGCCAAATATCCATTAAATGGAAAAAGTTTAAGAAAAAAATGTAACAAGTCATCTACAACAAGCTATGGGAGATTTATTAATGATGACAGATTGCCCCAAACCATCAAAGCTTAAGTGATAACATCCTTGCATAAAAAGAATACTTCATAACAGATGGTTCATTGGTATGTAAGTATAATAAGCCCCAAAGTCAACTGAACAAAAGTATTTATTTCCTTTTAAAATGAGAGTTTGCCAGTTATATATTAGTATCAATTGAGAGCTATAGAACTTGCCTAGACATACCTTATGAATATAAGCTGTAAATGAGGTGCTGCCAAACTAAGACAGCCCACCTATCATGATCAAGCTGGCTTTGTGAAATACTTTGCTGCTTCTAATAAGTCAGGAACATAAAGCCATTTTTTCTGAGAGGTTAGAGCTCTGTGTCCTAGTACCAGTACTAACTAAGGAATACGTTATACTTTTGAATAAATTCCAATTTTCTTTTATACGTGGAAAAGTAAATACGTATTTGTGGAAGTGCTTTGGAAAGATTTTCTGCTAATCATTCTGTTAGATATTTAGATTTCTTAAACCATCTCAAGAAAACTTTTACAATTTCCCTTCAAAAAACCCTTTTTCAATAGCAATTTTGTCCTGTTAAGTTTTTTTTTTTATTATTATCAAGTCCACACTCTTTATGTGGAGTTATAAATAATGATATGACAAAGGTCAAAAGAAAAGTGAAGACAAGCAGAAGTTTTAAATTTTCCACGAATTAGATCCCTTTGAAATTAGGTGTTAATAGAATAAATAGTTGACGGGCATATTTTACATGCAGAAGAAAGTCAAGAAAAGTAGTCCAGGAAATAGGTGATCTTTTTCTTTCTCTCTTTTTTTAAACAAGAAAGCAAGCTTAGTGTTACACAGTTAACACGAGCAATTATAATAATAGTAATACCACAGATTAGATGCTAAACAACAATACTTTACTGCAGAGGTCATTATAGCCAACAGTCATTTCCTACAAAATCTTAAGCAATATGTCAGCACTCACAATTTAATTTTCTAGCAGAGACTGAAACTCACAGACACAGAGCAATAAAGGATCAGACTAACATCATAACTCATTTCTACACTGAGGTCACTGGATATCTGGGGAAGGTCCTTCCTCATTCTCTCTCCATCACCAACTAGAGTAAAACAACTTTGTCACATGTAAAAACTGTGCAGCTAAAATTCCAACCTCTTTACAAAATGTCAAAGTTTTCCATGTCTGTAAGTTTCTTAGTCCCCTTTGTTTATTTAGATTTCTGTGCCTCCCAGCAGAACTGTCAGAAGAGGTCAGTTTTTGGAAGATTACACAGAAATGGGAAATTAGGAAGCCAGAGCAATCAAGTTACCATCATTTTTTATTCAACCACATAAGGGAGTGATCCTGTTAAGGATCTTAGAATATATTGACTTGAAAAACAGAGAAAAGTATTTTTTTCATGCTGAATAGCTATTTAAAAAGGAAGCATTTTGTCTTCTTTCAGCTAAGGGATTCATTTATTGATATATTTATTTTATAACTAAAACTCATCTTGAAATGACAGATTTTTTTTTTTTCAGTTTTGCATGTCTTGAAGTTTTTGTAATTTGGCAGCCTCTCTTTCTTCTTTTTTATTGGATAAATTTGACATGTAATATTCATATGTGTGTGTGTGTGAGAGAGAGAGACATCTTCTTCATCCACTCAACTATGAATGAACACTTAGGTTACTTCCATGTCTTCAGTCAGTTCAGTTCAGTTGCTCAGTTGTGTCTGGCTCTTTGCGACCCCCTGGACTGCAGCATGCCAGGCCTCCCTGTTGATCACCAACTCCAGGAGCTTACGCAAACCCATGTCCATTGTGTCGGTGATGCCATTCAACCATCTCATCCTCTGTCGTCCCCTTCTCCTCCTGCCTTCAATCTTTACCAGCATCAGGGTCTTCTCAAATGAGTCAGCTCTTTGCATCAGGTGGCCAAAGTATTGGAGTTTCAGCTTCAACATCAGTCCCTCGATTCAACACCCAAGACTGATCTCCTTTAGGATGGACTGGTTGGATCTCCTTGCAGTCCAAGGGACTCTCAAGAGTCTTCTCCAACACCACAGTTCAAAAGCATCAGTTCTTTGGTGCTCATTCTTCTTCATGGTCCAACTCTCACATCCATACATGACTACTGGAAAAACCATAGCTTTGACTATACAGACTTTTGCTGGCAAAATAATGTCTCTGCTTTTTAATATACTCTCTAGGTTTGTCATAGTTTTTCTTCCAAGGAGGTTCAGTTCAGTTCTGTCATTCAGTCATGTCCAGCTCTTTGTGACCCCATGAACTGCAGCACACCAGGCCTCCCTGTCCATCACCAACTCCCAGAGTTTACCCAAACTCATGTCCATTGAGTCAGTGATGCCATCCAACCATCTCATCCTCTGTTGTCCCTTTCTCCTCCTGCCTTCAATCTTTCCTAAAATCAGGGTCTTTTCAAATGAGTCAGCTCTTTGCATCAGGTGGGCAAAATATTGGAGTTTCAGCTTCAACATCAGCCCTTCCAATGAACACCCAGGACTGATTTCCTTTAAAATGAACTGGTTGAATCTCCTTGCAGGCCAAGGGGCTTTCAAGAGTCTTCTCCAACACCACAGTTCAAAAGCATCAATTTTTTGGTGCTCAGCTTTCTTCATGGTCCAACTCTCACATCCATACATGACTACTGGAAAAACCATACCCTTGATTAGACAGACCTTTGTTGACAAAGTAATGTCTCTGCTTTTCAATATGCTGTCTAAGTTGGTCATAACTTTCCTTCCAAGGAATGTGTCTTTTAATTTCATGGCTGCAATCACCATCTGCAGTGATTTTGGAGCCCCCCCCCCCCAGATAAATTCTGCCACTGTTTCCACTGTTTCCCCATCTATTTCCCATGAAGTGATGGGACCAGATGCCATGATCTGAGTTTTCTGAATGTTGAGCTTTAAGCCAACTTTTATACTCTCCTCTTGGCCATTGTAAATAGAACTGCAATAAACAATGGAGTTTATATGCCTTTTTGAAGTAGTATTTTTGTTTTTGTTTTTAGTTAAACACTCAGGAGTAAAATTGCTGGATCATAGGGCAATTTATCTTTGATTTTTTGAGGAAAATCCTTATAGTTTTCCATAGTGACTGCACCAATTTACAACCTTACCTATGGTGCGTGAGGATTCCCTTTTCTTCACGTCCTTGGCAACACTTACTTGCTGTTTTTTTTGATGACAGCCTGACAAGTGTGAGGTGGTATGTAATTTTGGTTCTGATTTGTATTTCCCATGGTTAGTGATGTTGAGCATCTTTGTATGTGTCTTTTGGCCATCTTTATATCTTCTTTAGAAAAATGTCTATTCAGGTCCTCTGTCTGAATAGACCAATAGGTTTTTGGACTTCCCAGGTGGCTCAGTGGTAAAAGAATCTGCCTGACAATACTGGAGACACAAGGGATGCAGGTTAATCCCTGTGTTGGGAAGATCCCCCAGAGAAGGAAATAGCCACCCTTTCTAGTATTCTTGACTAGGAAATCCCTGGACATAGGGGCCCCGGGCTAGAGTCCACAGGGTCGCAAAGCGTCAGACATGACTGAGTGACTGAGCATGTCTGTGTTTTCATTGAGTTGCTTGTTTTTTGATGTTGAGTTGTATGTATGCTTTACATATTTTAAATATTAACCCTTTATTGAATATTAAATATATTGTTTGTCAATATCTTTTCCCACTCAGTAGCTGCCACCCAATGCCCGCCGCCTGAGCAACTGAATAAATGCAAATGGCACCTAATATGATGGTGAGTGCTGAGGAAATAGGAGTTTGGTTATTTTCTGGTTAAGTCTGAGATGACTATTAGACATCTTAGTAAAGATGTTGAGTAGGAAGTTTCCTATGAGACTGGAGTGAAACGTTTAAAGATCTCACCTGGAGACGTAATTCCGGTATTGTCAGTATAGCAATATTATTGGACTATAAAGATCATGATCTGGAAGATGAGTGTATAGAGAGAAAAAGTCAAAGCACTGAGACTCAAGTCATTCAAGTCATATACATGATATTGTTTACCTTGTGTTGCCTTTTTACCTCCTATTAAATGCTCTGGTTTGTTTCTTTTCGTTTTTTTTTCTTGGCACTGCTGCTGATCCTAATAGTAGAATGGTGAGGTCACTCAGTCGTGTCTAACTCTTTGCAACCCCATGGATGGTAGCCTACCAGGCTCCTCCGTCCACAGGATTTTCCAGTCAAGAGTACTGGAGTGGGTTGCCATTTCCTTCTCCAGGGGATCTTTCCGACTCAGGGATCAAACCTGGGTCTCCTGCATTACAGGCAGACACTTTACTGTCTGAGCCACCTAACCTTATCTTAAATAAATGTCATTTCCTCATGGAAGCCTTTTCTTACCCTCTAGAGAGATCAGACAATTCCTCTAAACCTCAGTACCACTATTTAGCCTTGTGTAACACAAATCATCTTTCTATACTTTGATAAATAGTATTATGTTGCATGACCCCTGAGGTCAGTATTTGTCTTATGCTCAGTGTACCCAATTCTTAATCCAGTGCAAGTATATAACATTCTCTCAATATCTTATTCTTTAAACTCAACTGAATCATTAGCCAGAAACCAATCTCTTCTGACTTTTGAGCAAGGTTTCCATTATGACACAAGATTATTAACAAATAGTAGTAACTGAAGAATTAATGTTTGAGTTTTTGCAGAAACTGCAGTTCTCTGCATTCGCATTGCCATTCCATTGCCATTCCTTTCCACTGCCATCTTGATTGAACAGTGCAATTACATAGAGTGTTAATTGTCTGCTAATAGGAGGAATAATGATAAAATTACATAGTACATTCATGTAATAACACTCAAATTACTGTTTTAGATTCCTTTCCAATTTATAATCAAGTTCAGCGATGCTGAGCCAATTTTTAACAAATACACTAGCAAATACTGTTGGTATATGCATTTTATTCAAATCAGGAATTTAAAGTATATAGTGGAATTCAGCAATGCAGCAAGATACAAAATCAACACACAAAAATTATTTGCGTTTCTGTACATTAGCAATGAACAATCTGAAAAGAAAATATAACAAAAATTCCCTTTATAATAGTATCAAAAAGAATAAAACACTTCGAAATTAATCAAAGAGGTGAAAGACATACAATGAAAACTATAAAACATTCCTGAATGAATTTAAAGAAGGTAGGTGAGTAGAATGACATTCCATGTTCATGAATGGGAAGACGTAATATTATTAACATGTTAATACTATCCCAAGAGATCTACAGAGTTCATGAGATTCCTACCAAAATTCCAGTGATTTCTTTTTTCAGAAATAGAAAAACTCATCCTAAAATTCATATGGAATTTCAAAGGACTCTGAATAGCTAAAACAATAGCTCTAAGACTCATACTTCCTGATTTAAAGACTTACAATAAAGCCACAGTAATCAAAAGAGTGTAATACTGGCATAAAGACAAACACATAGACCAATGGGATAAAATCAGATACAGAAATAAATCCTCACATCTATGGGTCAAAATATTTTGCACAAGGGAATCAAGATTGTTGAAGAGAAAAAAGACAATTTTCAAAAATGGTACTTGGGAAACTGACTCTCCATATGTAAAAGAATCAAGTTGGACCTACCCAACACCATATACAAATATTAATTCAAAATAGATTTATGACCTAAATGTAAAGTCTAAACTATAAAACTCTTAGAAGAGAACATAAGGCAGAAACTTCATGACACTGGATTTGGCAATAATTTCTTGTATACAACAAAAGGCACAGGTAACAAAAGAAAAAATAGACAAACTGGACTTCATAAATTTTTTAAAAATTGTGAATCAGCTGACATTGTTAGAATAAAAAGGCAACCCACAGAATGGGAGAAAATATTCGCATGCTTTAATATTTAGAATATATTATTTCAGTTCAGTTACTCAGTCATGTCCGACTATTTCCCACCCCATGAACTGCAGCACGCCAGGCTTCCTTGTCCATCACCAACTCTTGGAGCTTGCTCAAATTCACGTCTATCAAGTTGGTGATGCGATCCAACCGTCTCATCTGTCATCTTCTTCTCCTCCTGCTTTCAATCTTTTCCATTATCAGGGTCTTTTCCAATGAGTCAGTTCTTCGCATCAGGTGGCCAAAGTATTGGAGCTTCAGCTTCAGCATCAGTCCCTCCAATGAATATTCAGGACTGATTTCCTTTAGGATGGACTGATTTGATCTCCTTGCAGTCTAAGGGACTCTCAAGAGTCTTCTCCAACACCCCAGTTAAAAAGCATCAGTTCTTCTGCACTCAGCTTTCTTTATGGTCCATCTTTCACATCCATACATGACTATTGGAAGAACCATAGTTTTGACTAGATGAACTTTTGTCAGCAAAGTAACGTCCCTGCTCTTTAACATGCTGTCTAGGTTGGTCATAGCTTTTCTTCCAAAGAGCAAGCGTCTTTTAATTTCATGGCTGCAGTCACCATCTGAAGTGATTTTGGAGCCCAAGAAAATAAAGTCTGTCATTGTTTCCCCAACTATTTGCCATAAAGTGATGGGATGGGATGCCGTGATCTTGTTTTTTGAATGTTGAGTTTTAAGCTAGCTTTTTCACTCTCCTCTTTCACTTTCATCAAGAGCCTCTTTAGTTTCTCTTTGCTTTCTGCCATAAGGGTGGTGTCATCCTAAAACTCAACAATAAAAACAATCCATTTGAAAGCTGGGCAAAGGACTGGAAAAGACATTTCTCAAAGGGACGTATAGTAGGCCCTCTGCTATCCACAGGTTCCACATCTATGACCAGCCAACCACAGAACAAAAATATTTGATAGAAAAAAATTCCAGAATGTCCCAGAAAGCAAAACTTGAATTTGCTTCATGTTGGCAACTTTTTACCTAGTATTTACATTGTATTTAGAACTATTTACATCATACTATTAGGTATTATAAATAATCTAGAGATGATTTAAAGTACACAAGAGGATGTCCGTAGGTTACATGCAATGACTACTCCACTTTATTTAAGGGATTCAAACACCTATGGTTTTTGGGTTTTCTCTGGGTTTTAGAATCAATCTTTTCACAGATACCAAGTGACAAATGTATACAAATGGTCAATAAGCACATGAAAATATGCTCAGTATATTGTTAATTATCACGGAAATATAAATCAAAACTACAGTGAGTTGCCACCTCACATCCATTAAGATGGCTGCTATCAAAAAAAAAATACAGAAAATGAGTGTTTGTAAGGATGTGGAGAAATTGGAACTCTAATACACTGCTGGTGGGAATGTAAAATGGTACAGCAGTTGTGGAAAACAGTATGATAGTTACTTAAAAAACTTAAGTTAGAATTAACATGTGATCCTGCAAGTTCACTACTATATTCAAAATAATTGACAGCAGGGTTTTTAAGAGGTATTTGCACATTCATGTTCATAGCAACATCGTTCACAATAACTAAAAGGTAGATCCCAGGTGTTCATTGAAGAATGAATGGATAAGCCAAATATATATTTTATATATATATATATATATATATATATATATATATACACACACACAGACCACATTTGGTATATACTAAATTAAAAGATACTCCTTGGAAGAAAAGTTATGACCAATCTAGATAGCATATTCAAAAGCAGAGACATTACTTTGCTGACTAAGGTCCATCTAGTCAAGGCTATGGTTTTTCCTGTGGTCATGTATGGACATGAGAGTTGGACTGTGAAGAAAGCTGAGCACCAAAGAATTGATGCTTTTGAACTGTGGTGTTGGAGAAGACTCTTGAGAGTCCCTTGGACTGCAAGGAGATCCAACCAGTCCATTCTGAAGGAGATCAGCCCTGGGATTTCTTTGGAAGGAATGATGCTAAAGCTGAAACTCCAGTACTTTGGCCACTCTCATGCAAAGAGTTG
Source organism: Cephalophus harveyi (assembly GCA_006410635.1). Classification (NCBI taxonomy): domain Eukaryota; kingdom Metazoa; phylum Chordata; class Mammalia; order Artiodactyla; family Bovidae; genus Cephalophus; species Cephalophus harveyi. The sequence continues at coordinate 114,483 of SJYT01048703.1, read as the reverse complement.
ACTCATTGGAAAAGACTCTGATGCTGGGAGAGATTGGGGGCAGGAGAAGAAGGGGACGACAGAGGATGAGATGGCTGGATAGCATCATTGACTCAATGGACATGAGTTTGAGTGAACTCCGGGATTTGGTGAGGGACAGGGAGGCCTGGCGTGCTGTGATTCATGGGGTCACAAAGAGTTGGACACGACTGAGAGACTGAACTGAACTGGATGAAGTATTTGTCAGCCTCAAGAAAAGAAAAAATCAAACACATGCTACAACATGGATGAACATTGAAGTCATTATGCTAAGTAAAATAAGCCAGCTACAAAGTGACAAGCACTGTGTGATTCTACTTATATGAGGTGCTTTTGAAGTAGTCAAAATCATAGAGACAGTAGAATGGTACTTGCCAGGGGCTAAGGGAGGGAGCATGGGGAATTATGTTTAATGGTTACAGCATTTCAGTTTGGCAAGATGAAAGGAGTTCTGGAGATAGATGGTAGCAATAGTTGCACAACAAATATGAATGTATTTAAACCATTGAACTGTACACTTGAAAATGGTTAGTAAATTTCATGTTATGTGTAGTGTATCACAATTTTTAAAAATGGAAAAACTATGCAAATTGGGCTAGCATTTGGGCATGATTTGGAAGCAAGGAGAATTCAGTTTTACATTTTTAAATCTTCATTTTAAATAGCTTTGGTAAGCTTTAAACCTAGGATTTGCTGTAGGATTGGATACGGGGTGTGACAGAAAGAAAAACACATTTCCTAAATTGTTCAACCATGAGTATTCATTAAATGCAAATAGAGGCTTCCATTTAAAAAGTGGTAGAGAGATACTGAAGTTGATTTAGTTCTTGGAGACTGATGTATTTATCCTAATGTTTTTCTGATTTTTATATTAGAACAACTTTATTTTAACAATGTACATTATTTATACTAATTCTTCATACTTGTAAAGATTCTAGAAAGCTAACTTTCTCAGAGTATTCCTCAGTGATATATAAAGATACAATATGCCTCATAACTAAATAATTCAAGGACTTGCTTATATATGCCTATGATCAGGTAATCTCTTTTAAACAACATTTATATTTGCTTTCCTCAGAAAAATCTCTTATTACCCACTCCTTATGAATAAAGATTCAGCATTTCAGCCTGAATTTGAGGCCATTCACAGCCTGAATTGTGCTCGTCTTTCTTCCACATTAATTTCTCACTATTCCCAAACATAAGCCACTTAAACCTCACCTCACAAGAGCAGACACAGCCAATTTTCACCCAAACACATTGCTCCTAAATCTTGCTCTGTACTTTTTCACTCATGCAAATTCCTCTGCCTAGAATTCCTTTCTTTCTCAAATTCAAATTTCCAAACCCTATAGGATGAAAGTTATGAAGTTACTTCCATGCATTTCCTCTCGTGTCTGTGTCTCCAGTCACTAAACTAACACAGGATTTGCTCTTTTAAAGACTGCTTATTCATTTCTTCTATATTTGTTGTCTTTCACAATCCAAGACTTGTTGATTATCTTTTGTGGGCAAGATCTTATTTACTTTACAGTCACTCTGAAGATGAGGATCACATCTTATTTTTCCCTCACCACTATCATTGCATTTGTTTAATGCTCTCAATAAATACTTGTTGAATGAATGGACTAATTAATGCACACTTCTGGATTTTTTTCTGACTTAGACAATAAGTGCAGTGGATACCATTAGTATATTGACTAATGTGACCCATTAGTACCCATTACCCACTGAATCCAGTGCCTGCGATGGTGGCTAATGTCTGACACATGTGATCTTTGCCTGGACTCACTCTTGACTGATGGGTGCAATCTCAGCTGGAGAAACGTGGAGATTAACCATCATCTCATCTAGCTGATAGGGTGGTACAGAAGCCCAACAACACTTTCTCTAAATTGGAACAAACTTACAGAACAATTTATAGTTCAGAACCATTTTGTGCTGCTGCTCACCATCAGGTTGACGAGAGCTGAGCCTCTATATCTTTACGCTCTTCCCCTTTACTCTTACAGGTTCATCCTGAAGCACACTTTCTCGATAAACGCTTTTTCATGTACATGCAAATCCTTGTTTCAGGCTCTGCTCTGTAAAGTCCAAATAAAATTTCTGGGTGGCCCAGGGAAAATGTTACAGTTTAGGCCCTTTTGCTTGTACTTCAGAGGCCTAACTGGGAAATGCTGCTAAGAGCTATACTGAGGCAACATAATCTTGAGAACACCAAAGTTTCTTTCATTCTTTGCTTTTATTTGCTTATTTTAGATGGCAAGAGTCAGTCAGTTCAGTCGCTCAGTCATGTTTGACTCTCTGCCACCCCATGGACTGCAGCACGCCAGGCTTCCCTGTCCATCGCCAACTCCCAGAGCTTGCTCAGACTCATGTCCATTGAGTTAGTGATGCCATCCAACCATCTCATCCTCTTTTGTCCCCTTCTCTTTCTGCCTTTAATCTTTCCCAGCAGCGGGGTCTTTTCCAGTGAGTCAGTTCTTCGCATCAGGTGGCCAAAGTATTGGAGTTTCAGCTTAAGCATCAGTCCTTCCAATGACAAGAGAAGCTACTGAAGAAATTTTAGGTGGATAAAGTCTGTGCTCAGCTGTGTCTGACTCTGTGACCCTGAGGACTGTAGTCCATCAGGCTCCTCTGTCCATGGGATTTCTCAGGCAAGAATACTGGAGTGGATTGGCATTTCCTCCTCCAGGGGATCTTCCTGACCTAGGGATCAAACCTCTATCTCCTGGGGCTCCTGCATTGGCAGGCAGATTCTTTGCCACTGAGCTACTTTAACAGATTAGGTCTAGCTATTTCTTTAAAAACCTCAAGTTATAATTAACTTGTCTCAGTCTAAATTCTATCACATATGAGATATATATTAACTAAACATTGATTAGCAAGAACACATGCAACATGAAAAAATAAAATTAGCTATTTATGAAAACTTTAAAAGTGTTCTATAATTTTAACAATGCTAAAATAATAATAAGTGAATAAAATGCCTTATTTTGATTACATGAAGAGCAATATCTTTTGGCTTACCAGGATAAAGGTGGAAATGTTTTATTAAATTTGAATATATTGATAGAGAGGCAGTATTAGGAAACTATGGTTAGTTCAATAGCATATCTTTATTATTTTTTGTTTGTTTTTATTTGGCTGAGCCAGGTCTTAGTTTTGGTTGGCATGCAGGATCTTCATTGCAGCATGTGGTTTCTCTCTCTCTTTTTTTAGCTGTGGTGTTCCAAATCTTAGTTGCAGCATGTGGAATCTAGTTCCCTGACCAGGGATCAAACCCAGGTCCCATGCATTGGGAATAAGAAGTCTTAGCCGCTGGCCCACTGGGGAAGTCCCTCAATAGTGTGTCTTTGGACTTTGCAACATATAAATGGAAGCATACCTGCTTAGCTCAGTCAAAAGTGGTGAATGAAAGTGGTGAATATTTCTGGACTAGCATATTTTATTCCAGCTTGAACCTCTGTGAGTGAGCTAAGCTAGAGTGTATGAAATGAGAAAGGAAGATTAAATCCAGTAAAATATTAATATTATGGGGCTAGGTTAATATGAGAAGCCCAAAAGAAGGTTCACAAGCTAGATGGAAGTTTTGTAGAGAGAAGTGAAGCAGGAATCAATAGAGAAAAGATTTCAAGGAGAGAATGTTTAACAAATTTAAATTCTCCATTGAGACCATGATAAGAGTATAAAGGTGTCTATAAGAATGGTTAAGAGTAGAAGGTGTCTATTGGATTTGGTAGTTAAGAGTTCACTGCAAGCATTTCTGGGGTGGGTTGAGCAATGAAAGGGAGATGAAGTAATGGAACAGGGAGTCCATACTCTGATTTTAACAAGTTTGTCATGAGCTTCATTCATTTATTCTTCAAGGAGTAAACTTAGGATGGCAAAACTAATTCAAAAAGGGGGGCAAAATGTTCCCAGATTTGGTGAGAGGTAAATTAATTAAAAAAAAAAAACAATTTTAGATAAATACCTAAAAAAATGACAAACTTGAGATTATTAATAAGAACATGAACTATATGAAAAAACATACCTCTGACCCACCAAATGTGGCATTATGTGAAAATAGCTTACTTTTTAAATAGCCCCATGTCAACAACCCATGGGCACTCAAGCACACTGAATTACAGAATGAGGGTACATGTCAGTTTTTATGTTCCGATAGTCACTTTCAACGTGGCTCTGTGTTCTATTTCTACCCTGGAATCCTAGTTTCTTCTCAGATGTATATTAATGGGATGAAGAAGAATGACCCAAGCAACAGACTGCTTCAAGTTATCTGACGTCAAGCCCATCTCCATGGGCACTTGCACCTAGAATGTGAGCTTTTTCTTTTCTGCCTTAAAAATAGTATCACTTATTAATATCTGCAAATAGGAAGGAAATGAAAGAAGCTCTTGTCCTTCACACCTCTGTCTATTTTTTCTATTTACTTTTTAAAGTTATTTTTATTGTGATAAAATATAAATAACATAAAATTTAGTATCCTAAGCATTTTGCATGTGCAGGTCAGTAGTGTTTAATGCATCCATATTGTAGTGCAGCCATGACCACCATCCATCTCTGTAGCTATTTTCATCTTTCAAAACTGAAACTGTGTGTCCATTAAACACAGTTTTCCCCCTCTCCTGAACCTTTGGCAACCACCATTTTACTTTCTGTCTCTATGATTTTGACTGTTCTAGTATCTCATATAAGGAGAATCAGACAGTGTCTGTCTGGCTTATTTACTTGGCATAGTGTTCTCAAGATCCATCCAAGTTGTAGCATGTGTCAGAATTTCCTTCCCCTTTCTGCCTTTTTAAAGGTGGACCTCAAGCAATGACATATAGGATAATGTGACAGTCCATCTACACACTGATTCTAAGTAGATTTGACCAGGCAGTAGAAGACATCATAAGTTCTTTTTTATTTAATTCTTTTTCTCATGTTGTCGCTTTTGCCTTTTGGTACAAATTCTTCTCAAACTCCTCTCTGAGTCTTTCCCCAAGATAGAGCTAAGTAGACCATTTGTGATGCCACATTTACTTTCAGTTCAGTTCAGTTCAGTCGCTCAGTCGTGTCTGACTCTTTGTGACCCCATGAATCGCAGCACGCCAGGCCTCTCTCCTCTTCACTTTCTGCCATAAGGGTGGTGTCATCTGCATATCTGAGGTTATTGATATTTCTCCCGGCAATCTTGATTCCAGCTTGTGTTTCTTCCAGTCCAGCATTTCTCATGATTGTGCATTTTCCCATTATAATTCTATTATAATAAGGTGAAGTCCCATCCGAGGGAATAATCTTGAAAGTTTTATGTGTCGTTTTCAGTCTTCTAAAATCTGACCATTATCTGGTTAAAATACCAATGGATTCTTGGCTTACTTCACTTCCCACATTTTCTTGATAGTAGCTAACCTGGATCATTTCCAACCCATACTGGCTATTCAAAAATACCATGATTATAAAATAATCTGCTCAGGGATCATCTAGAGTAGAAAGTGGTGCTAGGGAGCTCTTAGAGCTTGCCATTTTATTGCCTGAAGAGTCTGTCCTAACATGTAATAGAGTGAGAAAGCCTTTGTCTAAGGCTCAGAGCCCTAGATTTCAGGCCTACTTCTATCACTTACCTACCACGTGCCCTCATAGAAGTCTTGTGATTGAATGTTTTGATCATTAAAAGATCAGAATAATGCTTGTCCTACCGAACTGGCAAGATTGATTGCAGACTAAATAAAATAATGTAAAAAGACTTCAAAGGCTCTAAAGTACAATAAAAAGGTATGTTGTTGTCATATGTGAAAAAAGAAAAGAAACAATCAGGGCCTGAATTAGATGTGTCCAAATATTTGAGGATTCTCCAGTGGCTCGGGTAAAGTGTCCGCCCGCAATACAGGAGACCCTGATTTGATCCCTGGGTCTGGAAGGTCCCCTGGAGAAAGGAATGGCAACTCACTCCAATATTTTGCCTGGAGAATCCTACGGACAGAAGAGCCTTGCAGGCTACAGTCCATAGGGTCCCACAGAGTCGGACACGATTGAAGCGACTGAGCCCAGCACACACACACAAATATTTATGATTAGGAGTTGAAGGTAAACTAAGAAAATACTTGTGTGTTTTTTGTTTGTTTGTTTTTTGTTTTTTAATTTACCGATATTATTTTCACGCCTCCAAACTTTGGAAACTGATGTTCTATTTCAGGATTTCCAAGGTGGCACTAATGGTAAAGAATATGCCTGCCAAAGCAGAAGACATAAGAGATGTGAGTTTGATCCCTAGGTGGGGAAGATTCCCTGGAGGAGGAAATGGCAATCCACTCCAGTCTTCTTGCTGGGGAATCCCATGGACAGAGAAACCAGGCAGGCTACAGTCCAGTTCTATTTCAGCTACTAAGTGATGCCAGTCTTTCAAATGCCACATTCTTTGGGGCTCATCCTAATACTCTTTCTGAGTCTTTCAATTCCTGTTTTGGCAAACTTACTAGCATAGTCAACATAAAAAATGAATATAAAGGGAAATGTAGAGTGGGAAAAAATGATGAAATATTAAAAGCCCAAAACATGTATTTGCCTGAGGGCAGCAAGGCTTAAATATGTAAAATTGAAGCTTGCTGTAACGTGCAACTATACTTTGTAGACTCAAATAGTTCTAATCACTAGTTCTAATATGTATTATGCATTTTCTTCTGTACTCAAAAAATAATATGATTTATCAACTGATGGTCAAGCTTATCTAGGAAGCAAGAGAAATTTATTACTTATTTACAATAAGACATTTGCTTTAATACTAAGGGACTTTTTGAGGTCACCTACCCCTCCTCTACTTACTGGCAGAAAACACCCAAATATATTCAAAGTACAATAATTTATTTACTGACTAGTGTTTTTATTCCTTGCTCAAAATATGAACAAGTTCTGAGTTCTCACAGACGTATGTACATTCCACACTCTTCCCCTGTAGCTTAAATCATATTCCGAGATCACTAAAAATGTGCCACCCTATGCTGATTATTTCAGTGGGAAGATTCCCTGGAGGAGGAAATGGCAATCCACTCCAGTCTTCTTGCTGGGGAATCCCATGGACAGAGAAACCAGGCAGGCTACAGTCCAGTTCTATTTCAGCTACTAAGTGATGCCAGTCTTTCAAATGCCACATTCTTTGGGGCTCATCCTAATACTCTTTCTGAGTCTTTCAATTCCTGTTTTGGCAAACTTACTAGCATAGTCAACATAAAAAATGAATATAAAGGGAAATGTAGAGTGGGAAAAAATGATGAAATATTAAAAGCCCAAAACATGTATTTGCCTGAGGGCAGCAAGGCTTAAATATGTAAAATTGAAGCTTGCTGTAACGTGCAACTATACTTTGTAGACTCAAATAGTTCTAATCACTAGTTCTAATATGTATTATGCATTTTCTTCTGTACTCAAAAAATAATATGATTTATCAACTGATGGTCAAGCTTATCTAGGAAGCAAGAGAAATTTATTACTTATTTACAATAAGACATTTGCTTTAATACTAAGGGACTTTTTGAGGTCACCTACCCCTCCTCTACTTACTGGCAGAAAACACCCAAATATATTCAAAGTACAATAATTTATTTACTGACTAGTGTTTTTATTCCTTGCTCAAAATATGAACAAGTTCTGAGTTCTCACAGACGTATGTACATTCCACACTCTTCCCCTGTAGCTTAAATCATATTCCGAGATCACTAAAAATGTGCCACCCTATGCTGATTATTTCAGTCTTCTTCTTTATTGAATCTACAATTACAATAGCTAACAAACTGGTAATTTGGCATGAGAGCAACCAACTTTGCTTTATCTTTTGCCATAATTACCAAAGGTTTTGTTCCAGGCATTATATAATTAACTTTCATGTGGTATAATTTTTATGCCTGAAATTACATAGTATGTTGTCAAATTTAAAGTGCTATAAATAGGTATAGGTCAATAAATCATTTACAAAGATTCACATTTGAAATTAATTTGATATAAAATACAGCATTCAAATTTTTTAAATAAAATATACATTCAATGTTTAATATTTAATGTGTCTTGTGTTATGGATCCTCATGTACTCTAAGATTTATAAATACTTGTCACTAGCATCAGACTGTGAGTCCCTTGAAGTTGGAGACTCTTTCATTCATTTTGGCATTTTTTTTCTGACTAACTATGCTTGGCACATAGCAAGTGCCACATAAAAAATATGATGAATGAATGAAGGAATCTTAGATGTTGCAGATGATCTTCCTACACAATAGATATTGCACTTGGGACCTGATTTTATTTGAATGCCAATTTCCACTGCATTTATTCTAAACCTAATATAGTCCCTTGAAGTTGGAGACTCTTTCGTTCATTTTGGCATTTTTTTTCTGACTAACTATGCTTGGCACATAGCAAGTGCCACATAAAAAATATGATGAATGAATGAAGGAATCTTAGATGTTGCAGATGATCTTCCTACACAATAGATATTGCACTTGGGACCTGATTTTATTTGAATGCCAATTTCCACTGCATTTATTCTAAACCTAATATAGCAATAAATCTTGCTATTGACATGGTTCTAGGAATGACTATGTGATACAGTCCCAGTTAGTAAGTTATAAAGGAGACTCCACTGGGGTTTTCTGGGGAAAGATTTTCTTTTCTAATGAAAGAGATGGACATAAAAGTAGAATGCTGTGTATTCTGCTTGACCTTTCCTTCACTTGGGAAAAAGGTTAAAATGTGAAACCTTGTCCCCGAGGGCAAGACCTTCCTGAAACTCTGAGGATGACAGCCCAGCAAGCAGAGAGTGCTGGGAGTTGGGAAGACAAAATGAAAGTGAAAGTGAAGTCGCTCAGTCGTGTCCGACTCTACGACCCCATGGACTGTACCCTGCCAGGCTCCTTCATTCATGAGATTTTTGAGGCAAGATTACTGGAGCCGGTTGCCATTTCCTTCTCCAGGGGATCTTCCCAACCCAGGGATCAAACCTGGTCTCCCATATTGCAGGCAGACGCTTTACCATCTGAGCCGCCAGGAGTCTTGTTCATGTATATTTTCACCTTTCTGCACAGGCTGGGCTTTATGAGGTCCAAGGCTAACAGATAAGGGCCCTCCGTCTTCCAGGGAGGAGAAGGGACAGATGCACCAGCTGTCCTATACAGGCTCTGAGACATAATTTCCAGGTTCGTCTCCTGTGGTACAAACCCTCACTGTATGCACAGGAGGCAGCAGGCTTCCTAGCGTTGCCTTAAGAAGAATTGGGGGGCAAGGAGCCTGTGTAAGATGCTGTGTGAGGAAGTAGTGTGTTCTCTGCTCTGGAGCCTTCATATTTCCTGTCAGAGTGAATAAATATATATACACATACACTACCTAATGCCAGGTATTTTAGAACATGTTGTGTTGGTATATCAATTCTGTAATCTCTCATGTGAGAGACTTATATGTCCTTATTTCTAAAAACATTTTTAGACAGGTATTCTGTTACATTTAGTTAAAGACACCCTAACTGAAACAGAATTAATCTACTTCTTACTTAAACTCATATGGTGTGGCAATTTTTGTGGCAATTTTCAATGCCTTCCCTGGTGGCTCAGAAGTTAAAGTGTCTGCCTGCAATGTGGGAGACCTGGGTTCGATCCCTGGGTCAGGAAGATCCCCTGGAGAAGGAAATGGCAACCCACTCCAGTACTCTTGCCTGGAGAATCCCATGGATGGAGGAGCTTGGTGGGCTACAGTCCATAGGGTCGCAAAGAGTCGGACACGACTGAGCGACTTCACTTTCACTTTCTTAGGAAATCCATAATATTCAGCCAAATTGTACCTTCTGTTTACCATATCCATAGCATACTGTTCAAAAATACAAGGTTTGTGTACATTCAGATCCAGGTTTTCATTCTAATTCTAGAATTTATTGGCTGCATGTGTGCGTGGTCAGTTGCTAAGTAGTGTCCGACTCTTTGCAACCCCATGGACTGGGGACCCGCCAAGCTCCTCTGCCCATGGGATTTTCCAGGCAAGAATACTGGAGTGGGCTGCCATTTCCTTCTCCAGAGGATCTTCCTGGCGCAAGGATCTAACTTGCATCTCCTGCATTGACAAGTGGATTTTTATTTTAACCACTGAGCCACCTGGGAAGCCCAGAATTGATTTGCTATATGATACTTAACCTTTGTTCTAAGCTTGAGTGTCACCATTTGTAAAGTGAGTAAAACAACATTTATATCATAGGGTTTTATAAGAGTTAAATGAGATAATTTATGTAAAGTACTTAGCAGGATGCTTGGCATAGAATAAGTGCTTTTTAAAACCGGTAATTTCAGTCAGTGAAGTAGAAATTCAACTACCACTACAATTACTGAGAAGTGTGTCAGTGTATAATCTAGATGTATTTTTCAAATTATAAATGCTTAGCCCCTACTCCTATCGCTCTCACAAAAGGAGAGACTAAATTAATCCTTCAGGTGAAAATCTTTACCAACAGAAGTCTCCATTACTGATGGAAATGTGTCATATAACTCCAATACGACTAGTACTTTCACGGGGCTTCCCTGGTAGCTCAGACAGTAGAAAATCTGCCTGCAATGCAGGAGACCCAGGTTCAGTTCCTGAATCAGGAAGATCCCCTGGAGAAGGCAATGGCAACCCACTCCAGGATTCGTGCCTGGAGAATCCCATGGACAGAGGAGCCTGGCAGGCTGCAGTCGATGGGGTTGCAAAGAGTCAGACACGACTGAGCGATTAACACACTTTCATACAGAACCAAAACAAATGGCAGAGAATCATGGCATTAATAAGTCTGCTTATTTTTTATAGGTCTTCTTCAGCAGGATGAAATTTTTATGTTTGCTGACAAACAGCATGCTTCCTCATGTTTCTTCTCTTTCCCATTTGATCTGATTTCCAGACTGTTCGGTCTTCTTATCCCTAATTGTGAATGCCTTGTAGTTTGTGAAAATGTTTTCAAAATATGCTACAGAGAAATAACACCAATAGCTCCTCTCTAAGTAGCATAAACAGTGAAGATCACAGATCCTACTGTTTTTCTTCATCTATTGTTTTGTTTTTGGAAGTTTGCTTACTACTTCACCAACTCTTTTAGTACTGCTGTGGTAGCCACTACTGGCTCATACTATGCTTGTATCCAGGTTCTATTTTTTCCTGGATGCCTTCTTTAAGCCAAGATCCTATAATGCACATTAGCAATAAATTTAGGTATTATATCTTTATTTTCATTATAATTAATCTTACTAGTTTTAATTCATTATTCCACCTTATTGGGAAACCTTGCTTACGTTCTTTCATATTTTCAGAAATATATTTCTGACTATATAAATAATACCTGTGTAGGAGAAAATTTGTAGGAAATACAAAATAGTAAAATATTAGCAAAGTTCTTTTTCCTTCAAAATACATCGATAAAATTCACACTGCCTAGTTGTACATCTTTCCATGTTTTGTGCTCACATATTTATGCAATTGCCTTAATAGGTCACATGATTTATACTATCTTCGCTTTTAAATTTAACTGTTTGAAATATATTTTGGTACTATGTATGGCTACATCCCAGTTGTGTTATAACCAGCCCTTCCTTTAAAGACAAACCATCCTTAATTTATTAAGTTCAAGTTAAAAAATAGAGAGAACAGAATCAGATATACTGACTTGTAACACACACTGAGCACTCTCCTCCAGATTGACATCACTCTATTAATCACACTCTTGGAACACAGGTGTGCTTTCACATAGTGAAGCTATCCTTCAAAGTGTACATCTCCATCATGTTCACAATAAAGGTTTTCATTCAATCATTTATTCATTGATTAAATTAGCTTATGAAAATAGAACTTGGGGAAAGTCTGTGTATTATGTAAACCGCTGCACTCTGGTATACAGATTGAATAAAAACATTCTATATCTTGAAAATACAGTTCCTGATAAACAAGAAGATTTGTACAAATATCTCTCAAGTATGCCAATTGCTGAATGTACAAAAAGTTATGGGAGTTAAGAGGAAAGAAATTTATTATTTCAAAGGGGACAAAGAGAGTTTCCATGTTATCTGACATACTTGGATCAAATTTCAAATTGGATTCAGGAGGTAGCCTGGGAGCAGATGATGGCTGAGTAAAAGATTTTAAACTATAATTACTTTGATGCTAACAGAAAGGAGAAAGCAAATGAAACATAAAGGGTAAAAATTCCATTTTTATTGTAACCATAACTCTAATCTTTGAAGAATAGCTGCCCAGAAGAAATAGACTTTGGTCAAATTTAGGTCTCTGCAATCTGCATATATTTGCCTCTATCTCTGCAAATCTTGATTGAGTAGAGGTTTCCAAAATCAAATAGCAAGCCTTGGATTTGGTAGGGAAATGATGACTGATTTAAGAATGTCAAGGTCTGGGGTACAGGTAGGGTGAAAAGTATATCTGAGATCTTTAGCTGGTCAGGCAGGGCTGAGGAATAGTGACATGGATATGGCATTTTGCAAAACTTGGACTTTTGTTTTTTTTTTGTCAGCGTGAAGGATATATGCAATTGCTAATCACCTCTGCAGATATTGATCACTATCAAAAGAAAACAAGTTTATGCTAATTTGTGCAGAACTCTGTTATGAATTTAACTGCTGTTTCATTTAGTTGCTAAGTTGTGTCCAACTCTTTGGTTCCTCTGTCCATGGGATTTGCCAGGCAAGAACACTGGAGTAGGTTGCCATTTCTTTCTCCAGGGAATCTTCCTGACTCGGGGATCAAATTCACATCTCCTGCACTGACTGGCGGATTCTTTACCACTGAGCCACCAGGGAAGCCCCTATGAATCTAGTAATGTAATCTAGCAACTGTTAGTTGCTCAGTCATTTCTGACTCTTTGCAATCCCATTGATAGCAGCCCACCAGACTCCTCTCTCCATGGGATTCTCCAGGCATGAGTTTAGTAAACTTTCTCATACTCTGGAGATGGGTTATAACTGCAAGTAAGAATTCTGTTTAGCAGTTTCTGAGACAAAATAATCACAGCCAAGCTGACATGATTCTTCCCTACCCACAATTTTAGCAGTAAATAGCCTAAAAATGTTAGCAATAGATAACCTTCATTCAAAGATAATCATCAGAAAGTGGATAATATCTGGATTTTACCAAAGTATTTCAAGGAAAACAGTAGAAATTAGCTTTAAAATTAAGATTGTAGGGACATGAGGAAACTTCTTGGAGGTATAGAAATGGTCTGGATCTTGTTTGTAGTGGTGCTGACTTCAGGTGTGTAATATCTGTCAAAATCCATTTTCTACTTGCACAAGGGGTCAAGGTCAGTCAGTAGAAAGCACTTAGCGTTTTCTTATTTCCTGAGCTCACAATCCTGGGCATGTGTAATGAGGTACCCAATATTAGAAATTTACTCTTAAGGTAACTAACATATATAATGATAAAGTTACTTGCCCATTTCTACACAGGTATAAACTCTTAAGACACAGATTTGGCATTTAAGCTAGCGTCTTTAACAATGGTAACTCTTATAAATGACACAAATCACCCTGTAGTTCTTAAAGGACACATTATAGCTAGCAATTGTCTGAACTCCTTGAAAAAAGAGACAACGTAAACCTAGATCATTTCTATTTTGTTATATTATGACAAAAAATATTTATACGGTTATTATTTTCTCTGACATTACAGTTGAGAACTCCTGTGTGGATTAATTCTTGGTTTTATATCTAGGGGCTTAAATTGTTTGTAAATTTTAAAAAAATAACCTTTTTCATTAGATTATCTAAAAGTCTAGGAGTCTCATAGCTCAATTGGTAAAGAATCTGTCTGTAGTGCAGGAGACCTGGGTTTGATCCCTGGGTTGGGAAGATCCCCTGGAGCAGGAAATGGCAATCCACGCCAGTATTCTCGCCTGGAGAATACCCATGGACAGAGGTGCCTGGTGGGCTACAGTCCATGGGGTCACAGAGGCAGACACAAGTGAGCGACTAAGCACAGGAGTCATATATAATACATTTGTCATTTCTAGAGTCATCAGCCCTTGGTCATTCTCTACTGAAATATCTCTCTGCTGCTCAGGTGCAATTTTGAATGGATGCTTAGGTAAACAGAATCTGCTGAATGACACCATAAATCCCACTTCCTGGCATTGTCATGGGGGCTGAAGTATACGCCAAGACTGTTAAATACATTTATTTGAAGAGAGTGCTTGGGTTTTGACCCAGTGTAAGAATAGAAAAGAAAACAACAGCGTTTTGAAAAGGGAAGGGTTGTCATTCTTTTATTTTAGGAAGAGTAACTAAGCTTCTTGTGGGGAAGGTATCAGATTGAGAAAACCAAAGAACAGCTACTTTTAACATTTAGACTTTTTGGCAGTGGTGATAGCAGACCACAGTGCAGATGCAGATGGAAAAAAATAAATTTATCCCCTAAGACAGGGCTAGATTAGATAGGCAACAGCAAATAGCAGACTTCTCTTTAAAGAGGGAGCACCTTGGTATTTCAACAAGCAGGGCATCCAGCACTGGGCAGCATGGGTTTGCATCTAACTCTTCTTTCCTGCCAGCCTTGTGACCTTGAAAAAGTGACATGTACACTCTGAGTCTCCATATGATCATTTGTACAATGATAATAATTCCCTAACTCACATCAACTAATGGGATAAGATACTTGGAAACAAAAGCAGTAAATAACTACATACATGTGAATTGTTAGTATATTTAATATGGGTATCTATGATGCAATGAAAATTTATTTCTAGTGCTCTTTTACATGTGTGAATTGGATGTTGTATTCTAGACCAACCAGTATCTAAATTTACAAGTTGAAAGCCAAACTTTATTCTTTAAAAGAGTTTTTTTCCCATCCCTTTAAAAATTTTGCAAAATTGTTTTAAATACCTGCATGAATTATAGTTTGTGAAGATAGAGTTTAATGACAAAACTAGGAGGTTTTAATCTACGCATTCGTGCAAGTTAATTAGAACTTACTAATAATCATTTGCATAGTCAATAAAGCAGAAATAGATGTTTTTCTGGAACTCTCTTGCTTTTTCCATAATCCAGTGGATGTTGGCAATTTGATCTCTGGTTCCTCTGCTTTTTCTAAAATCAGCTTGAACAGTTAGAACTGAACACGGAACAACAGAATGGTTCCAAATAGGAAAAGGAGTACGTCAAGGCTGTATATTGTCACCCTGCTTATTTAACTTATATGCAGAGTACATCATGAGAAACGCTGGACTGGAAGAAACACAAGCTGGAATCAAGATTGCCGGGAGAAATATCAATCACCTCAGATATGCAGATGACACCACCTTTATGGCAGAAAGTGAAGAGGAACTAAAAAGCCTCTTGATGAAAGTGAAAGGGGAGAGTGAAAAAGTTGGCTTAAAGTTCAACATTCAGAAAATGAAGATCATGGCATCCGGTCCCATCACTTCATGGGAAATAGATAGGGAAACAGTGGAAACAGTGTCAGACTTTATTTTTTTGGGCTCCGAAATCACTACAGGTGGTAATTTCAGCTATGAAATTAAAAGACGCTTACTCCTTGGAAGAAAAGTTATGGCCAACCTAAATATCATATTCAAAAGCAGAGACATTATTTTGCAGACTAAGGTCCATCTAGTCAAGGTTATGGCTTTTCCAGTGGTCATGTATGGATGTGAGAGTTGGACTGTGAAGAAGGCTGAGCGCCGAAGAGTTGATGCTTTTGAACTGTGGTATTGGAGAAGACTCTTGAGAGTCCCTTGGACTGCAAGGAGATCCAACCAGTCCATTCTGAAGGAGATCAGCCCTGGGATTTCTTTGGAAGGAATGATGCTAAAGCTGAAACTCCAGTACTTTGCCACCTCGTGCAAAGAGTTGACTCATTGGAAAAGACTCTGATGCTGGGAAGGATTGGGGGCAGGAGGAGAAGGGGACGACAGAGGATGAGATGGCTGGATAGCATCACTGACTCGATGGACGTGAATCTGGGTGAACTCCAGGAGTTGGTGATGGACAGGGAGGCCTGGCATGCAGCGATTCATGAGGTCGCAAAGAGTCGGACACGACTGAGCGACTGAACTGAACTGAACTGAATAATCATTGGATTCTGTATTGAGGATGTGGATGACCAAAGATCAGTTTTGTTGTAGGATTAAAACACAATTCTTATTATAGTTTTAACAACCACAGACTTTGAGAATTAAAAATATATCATGGCATTTCTAAAACATTTTTTTATGTCTATATATTGAAGATGATGAAAACTGATTTTCCTGTCTCAAAGAAATTCATATACAAATCTAAAAATGAATCACCAAAAAGGCCTAAGTGAAAACTTGGTGCTGTTCTCTCATTTTTCAAAGAACATTTACTGTTTCTTATTTAACAGACCCTAGAGTTTTCCTTTATTATTGAAAAATTTGACTTCATCAATGGTCACTAACATTATTATAAGTAATTTTCTTTTCCCTCAGGTTGAAAAGCTTATAATCTTTATGTTGAACTACTTCACTTTACAAATTTAGTCTGTAAAACAGTAATAAAAATCAAATTTCGGCACCTTCAGATCTCTCCCTGGATCTGTTGTTATCAGCAATAATAATAATCACAATAAGAGATTCCCCAGAGGCTCAGCAGTAAAGAATCTGCCTAAATGCAGGAAATGGGTTCGATCCCTGGGTCGGGAAGATCCCCTGGAGGAGGAAATGGCTAGTCACTCCATTTCATGGAAAATTCTACAGACAGAGGAGCCTGGTGGGCTATAGTCCATGGGGTTGCAAAGAGTCAGACATAACTGAAGAGGTAGATTAAAAAAAAAATTAATAAGTCAACACTCAATGGCTCCTGGCAGAGATACATGCCTAGTCATTGAAACATCCCAAAGACACACTCAAGAAGTACTTCTGAAGGAGATTGTTATCAAGATTCCAAAACCCATCTGTTCCGTGTCTTCTGTGTATGACACAGGCCCCATGACTTCAGTTCTAGTGGGTGAAACCTACAGAACTATGATTCAGCTCAGTTCCTTGGTTCCATCACAGTAAAACTTAAGCCTATGCCTTGTACACATGTACACACATAGTATATATGTCTACTGTATGTGTGTGTATTCTAAATTACATTGTGAAGGAGAAGGATGAATGAAGCAGCTTGTACAGATGAAATTATGAAATATTTGGTTATGGATAATACTTGTGGTCTTGTTAGTCTTAGGCTATTTCCTAGTAATAAGAAAATCCTGCCTCATGAAGATATGTAGCAAGGAATAGCAATTTTTTTTACCAATTTACTTTGCTGCCATGGATGGGAGAAGGCAATGGCACCGCACTCCAGCACTCTTGCCTGGAAAATCCCATGGACAGAGGAGCCTGGTAGACTGCAGTCCATGGGGTCGCTAAGAGTTGGACATGACTGAGCGACTTCACTTTCACTCTTCACTTTCATGCATTGGAGAAGGAAATGGCAACCCACTCCAGTGTTTTTGCCTGGAGAATCCCAGGGACGGGGGAGCTTGGTGGGCTGCTGTCTATGGGGTAGTGCAGAGTCGGGCACGGCTGAAGCGACTTAGCAGCAGCAGCAGCAGCCGTAGGCTACTTCTCTCTAANGAAATGGCAACCCACTCCAGTGTTTTTGCCTGGAGAATCCCAGGGACGGGGGAGCTTGGTGGGCTGCTGTCTATGGGGTAGTGCAGAGTCGGGCATGGCTGAAGCAACTTAGCAGCAGCAGCAGCAGCCGTAGGCTACTTCTCTCTAAAAGTGATCCAGAAACTTTAAATATAAGTAAGGAAATATTTGTTTCAAATTCTAACATTATTAATGCTACTTGTGTTCAGTATCAAAATAAAAAAGTTATTCAAGAAGCATCCAAAATATGCAATAAGAACTAAAACTATGTAATTTAGTATTATGTTATGGTAATGTGTTGGCTTCCCAGGTGGCACTAGTGGTAAAGAATCCACTTGCCAATGCAGGAGACTCAAGAGATGTGGGTTTGATCCCTGGGTCAGGAAGATACCCCGAGTAGGGAATGGCAACCCACTGTAGTATTCTGGCCTGGAAAATTCCATGGACAGAAGAGCCTACAGTCTATGGAACTGCAAAGAGTTGAACACAACTAAACAACTGAGCACATGTGGTAATATATTACTTGCTTGTATGAGAGTATATAGGTGACCCACTGAGCCACAATCAAAACAATACTGAGGAGATGGTTCTGATTCCTGCCTGGTGTTTAGGTGATGGCGGCTCAAGTGTCTTATTAGTAGTGTAATCAGTAACATGAAGAATTACAGAATTACATGAACAATTACTACATTAACTAGTTAATGTTGACCTTCATAACAAAAATAAATCTAAACCTTACTGATTATTTAATCTGTGCTAGTACTGTGCTAAATGTTTTATAAGTATTTCTAATTTAATCCCCGCAACAATCTCATAAGATAGTTTTTGTTAGCATCTATATGTTTAGATACAGAAATGGAAAGTGAAGTTAAGCATTTCATTCCTATTTGCAAGCTGGTTAAGTAGTTGTAACTCAATCCCTGAACTTTTTGCTTAATCACTGCAAAACTGCTATACCAGCATACTGACCATCTCAAATGACAGTCAACTTACTTATGTATATTTAATCCTTATATGTTTAATCCTATTGTATTTTTAATGTTAGATACTATTTTTAAAAATCAAACAAATCCAATTTATATCCTGTCTCTAACGTATGCTTACTTTCCTATAGCTAATGTGACTGAAGAACAGCATTCAACACAGATTCTTTATGGAAAAATGTGCAGAATGACTGACTCAGTCATGTTCTCATTAAATAAAACTTTAGTGAGTGCCTATTATGTGTATTGAAATGTAGGTAAAAAGCTGAACTAGACACAGATCAGCCCTGCAGAATCTTTTTTTCCAATAATGGAGATAGCAGGAATACTGCCAACACCAAATGAAATAAAAGACCAGGCTTAACACAGAAGATGCAATTATTACAGAATGATTATCCACCTTACTCTAAAAGACCATCAGGAACAAGGTCACCTTGCCTTATGTAGCTCTTGACCACCTTTATCTATCATCACCAGATTTTTTATCCACACAAAGTCTGGTACATTTAAAAATCTCCTTTCCTCTGATCTCCTACACTTGAGATTTGTATCTCCCTGGGACTCTCATCAGCCTGCCAAGAATTCTTCCATAAATAAACTTTCTTTTCATGGCTTTTCCCTGGTACTCATCTACCCCCTGTCCACTAAGAACACTGCTTGTTCAGAAGCCTCTCTGGACAATTGAAGTGTGTCAATTTTTTCTCCCATGTTCTATGTACCAGAGATCCGAAGAGTAGAATGAATTCCCTGCTGAATAATTCTTGCTCCTCAAAGCACTCATATATTTTGATGTATAGGCCACCAGGAGGAATCACCTGCCACCGCTCCTCTGCCAACCTCTCAGACACTCCCTCCTGACACTCCTGCTTATTAATTGAAAAACTGGGGATCTGGACACTGTCTTGTTACTCTATCATCTCTCCTGTCATCAGTCTTCCTTAACATTTCTTAAATTAAAAAACAACAACAACAACAACAACACTGTGGCTGTTCTGGGTCTTCGTTGCTATGTATGGGCTCTCTCTGGTTGTGGCAAGTGCTGGCTACCCTCTACATGCAGGGCACGGGCTTCTCTTGTTGCAGAGCATCGGCTCTAGGTGTGCGGGCTTCAGGAATCGTGGTGCATGAGCTCAGTTGCTGTGGTGTACAGGCTCAGCCGCCCTGTGGCATGTGGGATCTTCCTGGACCGGGGACTGAGCCAGTGTTCCTTGCATTGCAAAGCGGATTCCCAACCATTGGACCACCAGGGAAGCCCGTCTCCTGTCATTATTCTTCATGAATTAAAAAAAAAAAAAAACATGGAGGAGGGCTTCCCTGGTGGCTCAGTGGTAAAGAATCTTCCTGCCAGTGCAGGAGACACGGGTTCGATTCCTGATCTGAGAAGATCGTACACGCCATGGAGCAACTAAGCCTGTGTGCCGCAACTACTGAGCCTGTGTTCTAGAGCCCAGGAGATGCAAATACTGAGCCCTGTGCCACAGCTACTGGAGCCCGTGGGCCCTGGAGCCAATGCCTTGCAACAAGAGAAGCTGCTGAAATAGGAAACACTGGCCACAAGTAGAGAAAACGCCTGCACAGTGACGAAAACATCCAGCACAGCCAAAACTTAAAAAATAAAATTAAAAAAAACATGGAGGACATATCATATATTATATAACATTATATTCTATAGATGATTTATAAACTTCTACATAAGTATGCACATATACACATGCATGTGGGAAACCCTAGCATTCCATTTCAGTTTCCTTTTCTCCTGGTCATTGTCAACAACTAACATACCGCATTCAAACTTGTTATTTCAAACACCCCTCACTTAGATTTGCACTGCTTTCAGTCATTTTATTCTTGTGCCCATACTGATGCTTCACTCCTATCAGGACCTCTCATTCATGGCTGTTACCAGTTCTCATTTTCTGTCAGTACACTTTAATCATCATTTCCCCCCACTTTCTTGTCTTAGATTCTGTTCACTCACATTTCAACAAATATGTGTGAAGTGTCCAAATCTGCCCAGCAGTGAATAGCCTAAGTAAACACCATGACCACCAGAAGCCCAGGCTTAGTGATAATGGTCCATTGCTGGGATCATGCTCCTGTTTCCACTTATTTTTCTCCGTCCGTTACACTCCTCTGACAAAAGCATCATTCATGCTTTTATACAGTTATTTCCTGGAGCAAATTTCCATGATTGAATAAGACAAACCTAGTAGACCTCTTCCAATTTAAATGTATAACCAAAGATTTCAGGTAGTTCAATTCAGTTGAGTTCAGTCACTCAGTTGTGTTCAACTCTTTGTGACCCCCTGAACTGCAGCACGCCAGGCCTCCCTGTCCATCACCAACTCCCAGAGTCCACCCAAACTCACGTCCATCGAGTCAGTGATGCCATCCAATCATTTCATCCTCTGTTGTCCCCTTCTCCTCCTGCCCTCAATCTTTCCCAACATCAGGTTCTTTTTAAATGAGTCAGCTCTTTGCATCAGGTGGCCAATGTACTGGAGTTTCAGCTTCAACATCAGTCCTTCCAATGAATAACCAGGACTGGTCTCCTTTAGGATGGACTGGATAGATCTCCTTGCAGTCCAAGGGACTCTCAAGAGTCCTCCAACACCACAGTTCAAAAGCATCAATTTTTTGGTGCTCAGCTTTCTTTATAGTCCAACTCCCACATCCACACATGACCACTGGAAAAACCATAGCCTTGACTAGATGGACCTTTGTTGGTAAAGTAATGTCTCTGCTTTTAATATGCTGTCTACGTTGGTCATAACTTTCCTTCCAAGGAGTAAGTGTCTTTTAATTTCATGGCTGCAGTCACCATCTGCAGTGATTTTGGAGCCCCAAAAGATAAAGTCTGACACTGTTTCCCGTCTGTTTGCCATGAAGTGATGGTACTGGATGCCATGATCTTAGTTTTTGGAATCAACTTTTAAGCCAACTTTTTCACTCTCTTCTTTCACTTTCATCAAGAGGCTCTAGTTTTTCTTTGCTTTCTGTCATAAGGGTGGTGTCAACTGCATATCTTAGGTTACTGGTATTTCTCCCAGCAATCTTTATTCCAGCTTGTGCTTCTTCCAGCCCAGTATTTCTCATGATGTACTCTGCATATAAGTTAAATAAGCAGGGTGACAAAATACAGCCTTGGCGTACTCCTTTCCCAATCTGGAACCAATCTGTTGTTTCATGTCCAGTTCTAACTGTTGCTTCCTGACCTGCATACAGATTTCTCAAGAGGCAGGTCAGGTGGTCTGGTACTCATATCTCTTTCAGATTTTAGGTAGCTCTTGGCACTAAAATCTTATGGTTTCCTGGTTAGTTCATTTTGCTGCATTCTGATATAATTTTACCCTTTCTCCTCTAACTTCCAATATCTCATTCACCCTTTTCATTTACAGTTAGTGATTTCACCTTATCTCAAAAGACAACAGAAATATCAGGGAACAAATTATTGCAAGGGATAAATTCTGCTTGCACTTTTCTACACCTGACTTTCCACTTGGTTGTAATCCCCACCCCTTCTCACTAAATTTAAATATATTGCTTTTGCAGTTTTATTCTCCCTTATTACTTTGTTTCTTCCCTATCAAATAATTCCAAAAGCATGCCAATACACCCAAACCTCTCCTAAATAAAGTGAAAACACATGTACATATAAATAAATCTCTGTCTTTTTGTCTCTGTCTTGGTCTACCTATCTATACATAAAATATTGAGTATACAACATGTATAACGTTGAATATATAACATTTAGATATAAAATCTTGAATTAGATTGCAGTTTTTGCATGGAAAGGAAGCAATTTGAGAGATAAATTACTCAGAATTTATCAGTATCTCATCCATCTATCTAGATAAAATATAAGGTTATTGTAAGACATGTGACTTCACGATCTTGAACTAACTCAACTGAGACAAATGTCACACTTCTGTAAGGATTACAGAAATGCAGCACACCTTAATGTATTATATATATATATATATATATATACACACACACCATATCTATTTATCTATCAAAAGAGAGAAAGACAGATTTAATCCAAAAAGGATCAAGGAAAATACTGCATCAGTTATTATTACTATCTTTCCACATTGCTATATTGACATCCTGTAAAAACTAGATGCTACAAATAAGTCAGAATAATATAAAAACCTAGACTTCACTGTGAATCAACTGAGGGTCTGAACAACAGCAGTAAAATAAATATATGTTACTTTGATTTAACAGAACAACATGGGACATTAGAAATAATATCATTCCAGTGACCTAGCAGAGAAGGCAATGGCATCCCACTCCAATACTCTTGCCTGGAAAATCCCATGGACGGAAAAGACTGGGAGGCTACAGTCCATGGGGTCGCGAAGTGTCGGACACAACTGAACGACCTCACTTTCACTTTTCATTTTCATGCATTGGAGAAGGAAATGGCAACCCGCTCCAGTGTTCTTGCCTGGAGAATCCCAGGGACGGCGGAGCCTGGTGGGCTGTCATCTGTGGGGTCGCAAAGAGTTGAACACGACTGAAGCGATTTAACAGCAGCAGCAGTGACCCAGAGAGACTGAGAATTTTTGATTGATGATGGTGACCACCACTCTCAGGCTACACAATCCATGAAGATAGAGCTGGGGATCAACATGGACAAGCCCTTCCACTTCTAGAGGTATAGAAATCATGACAGGACTCGAGGATTGAGGTCACTTCTTTAACTTAGAAGATTATTTTTTACTTAACTGTTTCACAGTAATATTAATGCAATGATGATTTAAATTTTCAGCATTACAATTTTAACAATCACTGCATTGAGGAATGTATAGTTATATAGTGGTATAAAAAATAAAACTGGCAGGATGTCTTAGAAGAAAATACATGGAAGAATATGCTCATTAATCATTTCTGCTCCCCAAATGAAATAAACTAGAATGAAACAATCACCCAACACTGACTCTTAAAAATTCTGATATATTAAATCTGGTCTTTTCTTAGCCTGCTTCAAAGATACTTAGTGTAGCAGAAGCCACTTAAAACATTTATCATGAGAGCAAATGCAAAGTGATTGTGAAGCATGTGGCCTTTAAAACTCCCAGCTAAGACAGATGTCACAGTTTTGTGATGACTGCAGCAATGCCAAGACAAGTTCTTGATTTTATTATGAAAATAAAATTTCATAATGATGGCAATCACTGCTGGTGGGAATGTCTTTTTCTTCTTCTTTTTTTGGTCTTCTTCAGTGCTCACAGAATCTAGTGTGTCAAATTTAGAAACACAAACAAATTCTTTTAACACAGAAAAGTTTTACTCTTCTGTTGCTTTACAGTAGAATGAAATAAAGGAGCAGACTGTCGAGCATTTTAAGCATACAGCCTCTCTGGTTCAGGTACTCTTGTTGCTTGTTAATCATCTTCTTTCCTTCTCCTTCCCTCTCTCCCTATCTCCCTTCCTTCCTCCCTTCTTTCTTTCCTTTCTCTCTTCCTTCCTTCTTAACTTCCTTTCTCCCTTCCTTCTTTTCCTCCATCTCACATCATCTAGTTAACATGATTTGAATGATTATTTTGTGCCAGGAAACTCTTTAGAAAAGTATGCAAATAGAATAGCATGTATTTTCAGCTAAAAACACAATTATGCTTTGTGAAAAAGATGGAAAGTGGTATTTTCTAGCTTTTCATGGGATCATCAAGAAAGACTTGACAGATGCATCTTCAAGGGTAAATAATGGCTCACCAGAAAAACAGAAGAAGAAACAGGATGTGACAACTCAAGAGGTTTGAAAGAACACATGATGCACTGGGAACTGCTATTATTTTCAGTGTCTAGAGACCAAGAGGCATATGTTTGACTGCAAATGATGATGCATCATTTATATAATACTGACCTTCAAATTTGGTTTGTTGATTATGGAGGGTGATTAAAACGTTTAAAACAAGATATTGACACTGGTCTGTCTGTGTTGTTTGATGGTTGGAAGATGTAAGAGAATTAAAGGAATCAAGTCTGAGGAAGGGAATTCAGATAGCAAGCAAACATAAAAAAGGAGTGTGATGAAATGGAAGGAGCATGGGCTTTAAAGCAGAGGCTTAATTTTAAATACAGCAGATAGTAATAATAACTAAGGTTGCTATAAGTGAAAGTGAAGTCGCTCAGTCGTGTCCGACTTTTTGCGACCCCATGGACTGTAGCCCGCCAGGCTCCTCCGTCCATGGGATTCTCCAGGCAAGAGTACTGGAGTGGGTTGCCATTTCTTCTCCAGGGGGTCTTCTCAACCCAGGGATCAAACCCAGGTCTCCCGCATTGCAGGCAGACGCTTTAACCTCTGAGCCACCAGGGAAACCACCAGGGAAGATTGCAACGGTACTTTGTAAATTATCAAATATTTTACATGTATCATCTCATTTTAATTAAATTATTCAACTATGTTTAAGAAGTTCTCAGTATCTCTGGAAATGTGTTATAATCTAGCTATTACCTTCAATATACTGTAAAACTCTATGGTCCAACCAGGCAATATCCTCTGGCAGAATTGTTTATTTCTTACTTATTCAACCTGGAAAGGGTATCAGCGTTGCCCTCTTGGACAAGGATAAAATATCAATATGATGACAAAAATCAATATATTCACTTCTTTTTAGCGTAAAGTATAACTATGTAAGAAATACCAAATGTAGAGTTTAGACTTTTTATATTATAAGATACTTGAAGATATTTATATCCTTCCTAGCACCTTAATTACCTCTTGAAAGTAAGTACATCCTTAAAAACCTGATGTAAAGGTGAAGGAGTTATACAAGGGAAAATAAGTTATACCCAAAGCAAAGAAGCAGAATATTAAATCAGTTATTTAACATTTTAATTTTCATGTAAAATTAAGGTTTGGCTTTTCATGTAATTTGGATAGGCTATGTACATCTATGTGTGTGTGTGTGTGTGTGTGTGTGTGTGTGTATAATTTAGGGGAAAAAGTCTAAGAATTTGAAGTTAATGCTAGGGCCCCTAATGACCCTTTTACTTTGGAATGGCTTTGTTGTTNTTTAATTTTCATGTAAAATTAAGGTTTGGCTTTTCATGTAATTTGGATAGGCTATGTACATCTATGTGTGTGTGTGTGTGTGTGTGTGTGTGTGTGTATAATTTAGGGGAAAAAGTCTAAGAATTTGAAGTTAATGCTAGGGCCCCTAATGACCCTTTTACTTTGGAATGGCTTTGTTGTTAAAGAACAAAAAATCTGGATTTCTGGTTCCAACCAGGATGGATGAATCCTACTGCATACTATCTCTCTCTCTGATTGCAATTTAAAATTCTGGGGAATAAATAAAATGCAGCTTGGAATTTGGAAAAGTAATCCATTGCAGGTAGATAGGAGCAAGAAGGCAAAGCTTGAAGAATAACCAGTATGACAGTGAACAGTTTTTTGTTTTTACATTTCCCCCCTTTTTAATCTCCTGGATTTGACCCAAGGGTAGACCGAACTGGGGAATTATGTAGCAGGTGCACACAGCAAACTTCAAGATTTTCTTTCTGGCCTAAGGTCTAGGGGACAAAGCTACCATGAACCAGAGAGCATGGGATAAATTCTTGTTCATTTTTTCTCTGTTTTCTAGTATAGGTCTGTCCTGGGGTCAACTTCAGTTATGGAACAACGAGCTCACGTTGTTGTAGTGAAGATGTGGGCATCTAACCTCCCTCCTGCCTGGAGAAAGGCCCCCGTCTCTGGATAAGACCATAATGATTTACTATTGAGGCTTTATAGTGTGTTGTAATACCTGGTAGGACTTATCCCCTATTATTTCTCTTACTCCTCCACCTTCCAGGGCTTTCTTGAGAATTCTAATAAGTTTGTGAATTTCCACCTGAGATTTAGAATCTGCTGTCAAATTCCAGAAAAAATTTATGTTTTATTTTGTTGGGATACACTTATTAGCATGTTAAATATATTTTCTTGAGGGAAATGGATAGTCTTTTGATATATCTGTTCTAAAAGAGATGTTTTCCATTTATTTAAGCCTATTTTTGTACCTTCAAGATATTTTAAAATTTGCCTTATTGAAGGTTCTCACATTTACTCCTAAATATTTATGTCTTTTGTGACTAGTTTTGTAAATGGAAACTATTGATTTTTATATGTTATTATTTTCTGCATTATTTTACTGTTTTCACTGATTTGTAAAATAGACTACCTTTTTTTTCTGGTTAAATAATCTGCAGAATGTGATAGTAGTGATGATAGCGAGAATTCCTGCCTTGAGATCTACTGTTTAGAAAGAAAGATTTCTTTCACAATATTGCTGCTCATTGATAATGCATCTGGTTACCTGAGAGCTCTGATAGAAATAAACAATGAGATTAATGTTGTTTTCATGCCAGGTAACACAATCTCCATTCTGTATCCAATGGATCAGGATTAATTTTGACTTTCAAGTGTTATTAGTTAAAAACTACATTTTATAAGGTTATAGCTGCCCTAGTGATTTCGCTGATGGATTTGGGCAAAGTCAACTGAAAACATTCAGGAAAGGATTCACTATTCTTTGTTGCTGTTGTTCAGTTGCTTAGTTGTGTCCGACTCTTTGTGACTCCATGGACTGTAGCCCGTCAGACTTCCCTTCCCTCACCATCTCCCAGAGTTTGCTCAAACTCACATCCATTGAGTTGGTGATACCATCCAATCACCTTAACCTCTGTTGTCCCCTTCTCCTTTTGCCTTCAGTCTTTCCCAGCATCAGGGTCTTTGCCAATGAGTTGGTTCTTCACATCAGGTGGCCAAAGTATTGGAGCTTCAGTTACAACATCAGTCCTTCCAGTGAATGTTCAGGGTTGATTTGCTATAGGATCGATTGGTTTGATCTCCTTGCTGTCCAAGAGACTCTCAAGTGTCTTCTCCAACACCACAATTCAAAAGCATCAATTCTTCGGTGCTCAATCTTCTTTACGGTCCAACCATTACATCTGTACCTGACTAGATGCCATTAACAGCATTTATGATTCATGAGAAGAGGTCTTAATATCAATACTGACAGGAGTTTGGAAAAGATTCCAACCGTCATGAGTGACTTTCAGAGGTATAAGACTTCAGTGGAGGAAGCAATTCCAGATGTGGTAAAATAGCAAGAGAACTAGAATTAGAAGTGGAGCCACCATACTGAATTGCTGAATCTCACTGGGGCTTCCCTCGTGGCTCAGCTGTTAAAGAATCTGCCTGCAATGCGGGAGACCTGGGTTTGATACCTGGGTTGGGACGATCCCCTGGTAAAGGGAAAGCCTACTCACCCCAGTATTCTGGCCTGGAGAATTCCATGGACTATATAGTCTATGGTGTCAAAAAGAGTTGGGCACAACTGAGCGATTTTCATTTTCACATGATAAATGAGTAGTTGCTTCTTATGGATGAGCAAAGAAAGTAGCTTCTTGAGATGGAATTTTTCCTGGTGAAGATGCTATGAAGATCACTGATATGATAAATAAGGAATATTACAAAAAAACTTAGCTGATGAAAGTAGCAGTGGGCTTTGGGAGAATTGACTCCAATTTTGAAATGTGTTCTACTTGTGCAAAATGCTGTCCAATAGCATTACCAGCTACAGAGAAATCATTTGTGAAAGAAAGAGTCAATTGGTGGGATGGACTTGATTGTGTCCTTTTTACAGAAATTACTATAGACATCCGCCCCCCATCCCCCAGCTTTCAGCGACCACCACTCTACCAATCAAAAGCCATCAACATCTAGGCAAGACCCTTCGCCCTCTGAAAGATTATGACTCGCTGTATCTTCAGATCCTGGTTATCATTTTTTATCAGTAAAGTACTTTTAATTAAGGTATGCAAGCTGTTGTTTTAGACATAACCCTATTGTGTGCTTAATAGAGTACAGTATAGTGCAGACATAACTTTTATGTGCACTGAGAAACAAAAAATTATGTGACTATTTCAGTATTTACTATGGAAGTCTGGAACTGAACTTGTAATATCTCAGGATATGTCTGTATTTTTACTCTCTTCAGTTCTCCAGTAGCTGATACAAGTATCAAAAATGTTCTCAACAGATAAGCCATTTTGGTTGTCTGGGTGACTAATCTATGTTCCATCCCCCCATGACCTTCTCTTCTCTTTTGTTTTCTCCACAATATTATCCTGACTCTCTACTCTGATATGGTTACAAAATTGGCTCTATCTAGTTTCTGATTTTTAGCTCTAAACTTCCATGCAATTTGACCATTTTCCATGTTCTGTTATTCTAGTATGAGGATGAAGTTTCATTTTATTTATCTTCCTTGTCTATGTGTATGTGTCTATTTTTCCCCCCTGTAGCATGTGTAGAGAATCCATTTTAAAATTGCTATTGTTATTATCCCAGGTGGTGCTGGTGCTAAAGAACCCACCTGTCAATGCAGAAGACCTGGGTTCAGTCCCTAGATCAGGAAGATCCTCTGGAGGAGTGCATGGAAACCCATTCCAGTATTCTTGCCTGTAGAATCCCATGACAGAGGAGCTGGGTAGTAAAGAGTCAGAAATGACTGAAGCGACTTAGCACACAGCATGCATGCTGTTTATAAAATGGTGATCTTAACATCTTAAAGATTCATGCTAATGGTAATTTTCTCTCACATAAAAAATAAATGTTAAAAATATAAATTTGGAGAAAGCAAAGAAAGAATTCAAATGAGATATTTGCATTTCACTCATTTCTCCTTTAAGCTTCTTGCAGAAATTATTTTTCATTGTGTATATTAAGCTTTTGTGATATGTGAAAATTACTGTTGTACTGAGGTCATGACTTTTTTCCTGGGAGATGAAAGGAACCCTATCTTCTTTATTAAGCCTCAAACCCCTTTAATATATTTGTAGTTAAAGGATTAACAAAAGAGATGACAAATGGGGCAGAAGTCAATGTTAATTGAAAAGAATTTCTCTAAAAACTAATGAAAAGAAGAGGAATAAACAGCAATACTTTTTCAGCATTAGTGTGGTTGGAATCATATAACTAACTAATTAAGAGGCAATATGAAACACTTGCTTTGAATTTTGAAAACTACCCACAACTTCATTCATTTTCACTACATCTGCTTGTATATGCACTAAGTTTGGGCACACAGCTTTCTGGCTATACAAAAACAACATATTTCAGTAAGTTCTAAATAAACACAAAGGGAGTTAACAGTTGAAATATGGAATATGGGACAAAAACAACTATAATTAGAATATCAGACAAAATGTTTAAAAACAGAAGGTAAAGCTTGGACCAAATCAACAAAATCTAAGACTAGATTTTCAACATTAGTTTAGAGAAGCAGAATAAGAACTTAAATGAGCTATATAAGTGGTTGATGGAACAAAAGCAGAGTTTGTTTGTTAGTATGCTGACACCCTCAATATCCTTGGCATGCCCAGTGAAAGTGGAAGATAGCACTGTTTTAATTCATATTTAATATCAACATTATTTAATTAATTATTAATTTATTAATTCAGACATTACTTCTGGGTAACGTCTCCCATACCATTCAAAGAGATAAACTCACTCATCTGTAAACAAGCAAGTCTACATGTTTATCTTTATTATGTAAACAGGTGAAAAGTAGAACCTCCTATTAAACTCAGCTCTTCTTGACTAAATGAAAAAAAGCCTTAGTCCCTGACTTTAGGTTTCCGTCCTAAGCTTTTCTTGCAAGAGTTTGCACTGGGAACTACTCAAAACCAGCTACATTTTTCAAAAGTGTAGAAAAGCAGCATTATCACTCCAAGGCACACGTAGGTACTCCTGTGATGTACATGTCCTATAATATTTACTGAGAGATATTTGGTTACGAAGACTGATGTATGTAGCATAATTACAGAAGTGGAGAGAAAACTTTGCATTCAAAAACACTACCTATCCTTAATATTTATTGGATTTTAAAATGTTTTTTGATAGGTTTACTTTAAATCCAAATCTAAGTAGCTAGCACTTTTATTAAACACTTTTATTTTTTATCAGTTATTTATTTCTGCAAATAAAGAGTTGAGTTTAATAGTAAAGGGATGAAAATATCAGGCTTCTGGGGGATAGGAAGAGAGAAGCATTAGAAGGTTGATAAATCACCCTTATTTTTGTGAAGGTCAAAGAACTTGAAAAACATCTTGCTTTTAACTTAGACTAACATATCCAGATGAAATGTTCAATTAGTCCTCTGGTTGTTTGTCAACATCACAGTCACACAAGTCATTTAGAATTATGAAAAAATAATGAGCATTTAATTTTTTTTTAGATATTTGTCATTATATAA
The DNA here is from genome assembly GCA_006410635.1 of Cephalophus harveyi. Lineage (NCBI taxonomy): Eukaryota > Metazoa > Chordata > Mammalia > Artiodactyla > Bovidae > Cephalophus > Cephalophus harveyi. The sequence goes on along the minus strand of SJYT01048703.1, from coordinate 83,644 downwards.
TCACAGTCATTAACACAATAATGTTTACCATACGAAGTTGGAGCATGTCAGTGTTATTAATTCAAATGTTAAAAAGATAGAAATTATATAAAGACAAAGATAACGTTATTCCTGTAGGTTTGAAACATATTGATTACATACATCAAAGTCTGGAATCCCCATCAAACTATAATAAATCCTTTAATTTTTGTTGTTTAATATATTAAGCCACAAATAGAGGAGAAACAATAACAGAATTTTAGAAACTAGAAAGCAGATGAAAAAAGTAACAAAATTGAGAAGACAAATCCTAAGCAAGGGAGGGGGAAACACAGAGAACATAAAACTTTTTCTGAAAAATTTTCAAAAGGCTCAGAAAATGCCTGCCTGAAATAACTCCAGAAATTGGAGTAGGAGGGATATGAAAGTAAGGAAGACTTGCATGAACCCTTGAGTGGAAGTGGAAGATCTGAGCGAGTGTTAAGAGCTCAGACCCCTAGCAGACTCCATGCTTTGGGATGACTGCTCCCCTCCAGTACTAGCCAAATAATAGAATATCATTTGCTTGGTAGAAAAGAGCATAGAATCTTTGTCCTGAGGAACTATGGAAATGATTAAAGCCATCAGTTTCCCATGGAAAATAGGGTAATGAATTGCACTTATACATACTCAATGTTGCATCTTTGCTGCCTTCCTTTTTTCAACTCCCAAAATGCCGGCAGCCAGAACTTTATCCCCCAGACACAGATGAAAGAATCGTCTCCAGAATAATTGATAACTTCAGAGGAAATAATTAAGGATACTGACCATAGGGACTCCCTCACAAATAGCTTCAGATATGCAAGTTTCAAGAAATAGATCTTTCTGTATTGTTTGCCTATGAGGTAGCTGAAGATATCCTTTAACAAACAGGGCAGTACTCAAGAGAGAAAGAGCCACAAAACACCAGAAGAGAAGATCAACAGAGCAGAGTAGCACATGGAATTTCCAGAAAAAAAAAAGGAAGTCCAGGATATTATCTTATGTACGCGACATGGAGGGCAACCAGTGCATTTGGAATGACTCAAAGGGCATGCATGTTGAAGGCTACCACCACTATACCATTGCTATTATTGTCATTTTTACAATATGACAAAATAACTGGGATATGCTGCTGCTGCTAAGTTGCTTCAGTCGTGTCCGACTCTGTGCGACCCCAGAGACGGCAGCCCACCAGGCGCCCACGTCCCTGGGATTCTCCAGGCAAGAACACTGGAACTGGGATATAAGCTCCAGCAAAGTTAGAGAGTAAATAAAGAAAGAGAAAAACAAGAGATTTACAAACCTGATAATTCAACTTAGGGGAAAGGCAAAGAGAATTCCAAGGGTGAAGCAAAGGACATTTCATGCTGGCAACCAGGCAGCAGAGAAAATAGAGGTCCTCAGGCAAGATGAATGCAAAAAACCATTGCAACTTATGGATGGTCTAATGTGATTGACATTGTTGAAAATTGTACTAAGAGTTTGCTGGAAGGTATGAGAAGAATTAGCAACAGACACAAACAAAACTGAGCAGGAAATAGAAGCAATCTATGTTGCATAGGTATAGTAAAATGTAACATTCAATTATAAATAACACTTTCATGGATATAACAATGTGAACACTGGATAATGATTTAACACATACAATAGTTGTTGAAGTGAGGAGGAAGGGGTAGTTGAGAGAATGGCAATGCTGGTAAAATCTATAACCAAAAAAATAAAAGCCATTTCACAGTCCTTGCTATCCCTTTGATTGTCATTGCTATTATTAGTCTAAGAAAATTTAAATAATTTATTTACTTATTGTCTTTACAATTTGCCTCATTATACCTCTAGAAACAGGAAAATAAGGATGTGGTATAGTTACATGATTTGGTGTGATTCTGAATTAATATCAATGGGCCAGCACATTCAAAGGTTAATAATGCAACCATAAATGTATTTATTAATTTAATACAAATTTTTAAGGTACTTAAAGGTCCGTCTAGTCAAGGCTATGGTTTTTCCTGTGGTCATGTATGGATGTGAGAGTTGGACTGTGAAGAAGGCTGAGCGCCGAAGAATTGATGCTTTTGAACTGTGGTGTTGGAGAAGACTCTTGAAAGTCTCTTGGACTGCAAGGAGATCCAACCAGTCCATTCTGAAGGAGATCAGCCCTGGGATTTCTTTGGAAGGAATGATGCTAAAGCTGAAACTCCAGTACTTTGGCCACCTCATGCGAAGAGTTGACTCATTGGAAAAGACTCTGATGCTGGGAGGGATTGGGGGCAGGAGGAGAAGGGGATGACCGAGGATGAGATGGCTGGATGGCATCACTGATTCGATGGATGTGAGTCTGAGTGAACTCCGGGAGTTGGTGATGGACAGGGAGGCCTGGCATGCTGCGATTCATGGGGTCGCAAAGAGTCGGACACGACTGAGCAACTGAACTGAACTGAACTGAACTATGTGTTAGGCCCTGTTTGCAATATGAAACAGAAAATAAATACCTTGTCTCATGAAGCTTATATCCTAGTGAAGAGAAAATAAACAGCAAGCATAAGTTGAATGCTGATAACTCCCACAAAGAACAAAAACAAGATGAAAACAAACTGGAATAATGAAGGATGCTGAATTTCTCATTACATCAAATGTAAACAAACATAGCCCAACAAAGAGTCATCATTCAAATAATCACGTGTTTAAATAAATAGACACTGTCTCAGAATTGGCTTGGCAGGTAAGTTATTACTTTGCAGGGCATAATATCCAAAACAAAGAGAAACTTTTTGTTTTTATTTTTGGCCTCCTGGCATGTGAGATTTTAGTTTCCTGACCAGCAATAGAACCCACACTCCGTGCAGTGAAAGGGTAGAGCCCTAAACCCTGGATCACCAGGGAAGTCCAAGACAAACTTTTTAAAGGAGAGATGCCTTTTCTGTGTAAGTTCAGTTCCACTAGGGCTTGCATCATTCAAAAGCAAACTGAAACAGAAGGTTTATTCTGAATCTTATTCTAGGCATCTTTGCTTGGGCTGTCCTAACAACTTAAACCAGAGAAACTTCTTGAGTCATAGTTCTGGGGTCTAGGAGTCCAAAATCAGGAAGGCCACTCAAACCTGGTCTTGAAAACAAGCTAGAGAGGTGGGATGGGGAGGGAGGCGGGCGGGGTGATCAAGCGGGAAGGGACATAGTTGAACCTATGGCTAACTCCTGCTTATGTTTGGTAGAAACCAGCAACATACTGTAAAGTAAATATCCTTCAATTTCTTTTAAAATAAATAAATTGTTAAAAAAAATCAAAATCAAGGTTGCTCACAGGATCGGTTCTTTCTGAGGGCTGTAAGGAGATTTGCTCTTTGTTGCATAGACGTCCATCTTCAGCTATGTGTGCACAAGACTCTCTGCATCGTCTTCTCTCTATGCACGTCGGTCTCTGTGTTCCCGATTTCTTATTTTATAAGGACACCAGATATGTCGGATTAGGATCCACCCTAATGATCTCATTTCAACTTGATCACTTCTGTAAGTTCTTCTTTCCAAATAAAGTCACATTGTGAGGTTTTAGGACTTCAATGTAGCATTTTGGAGGGGACCCATTGTAATCCATTACAGCAGCGTAGTGATTAGAGTTGGAATTATTGCCATTGTCTCAGGCCTATGAAACCTCAGGTTTTCTCTAATATCTATCCTATAACAGTGGTACCCCGCTAGCATATTCCACATACCTTTGGTAATATGATTTCTTCAGGAGAACTGGCCCTATTAGGATAAAATATGATGCTACTCCTGGCACTTAGCAACTCCTCTCATAGGGACCTGGATCCCATTTTTTGCCTCAGTGAATTGGCATAAAGCCCTCCAGTCAAGGGACTCTGATCTCAGTCTTGCTATTGACTTCCTGTTATTTGCCTCTGGCCACAAATATTTCCGACTGCTCTCTTTCCAGCAGACTGGATTGTATTAGATACTAGGGCCCCAAATCACGAAACAGTTTTTGGACAAGGACATGTACATTAAATGGCTTCCCAGGTGGTGCTAGTGGTAAAGAATGTGCCTGCCAATACAGGAGAGGTAAGAGACAAGGGTTCTATCCTTGGGTCGGGAAGATCTCCTGGAGGAGGCCATGGCAACCCATTCCAGTATTCTTGCCTGGAGAATCTCATGGACAGAGGAGCCTGGTGGGCTATGGTCCACAGGGTCACAAAAGAGTCGAACACAACTAAAGCAACTTAGCACACAGCACATGTGGACATTTAGTATCCCATCCTTATCTAGCCTTGATTTTATCCTCACTCCCAAATAGCTCAGGAAGTTGAGATCCCTAATATGTTAGGCTGGGTCCATGCCAGTGTGATGGAATGCAAGACAAGATGCTGCACAGAGATTCTAGATGATATTTGTTTTTAATCACTTTTTAAAATTTAATAGAAATCAGCAATTGACTTGCAGGTATATAAGGCTTAGAAATAGCTATGCATATTTTCTGTTTGAATATAATAAGAATTATGCTAAATACAAAGAAAAAGAAAAGAAAATTCAAGTAAGCTTCTATTACTTATCTAATCTACTTATATTACCTATCTAGTCTGCTTATCTTACTTATCTAAGCCTATCTTCAGTTCAGTTCAGTCGATCAGTCATGTCTGACTTTTTGCGACCCCATGAATCGCAGCACGCCAGGCCTCCCTGTCCATCACCAACTCCCAGAGTTCACTCAGACTCACGTCCATTCCCAAAATAAAGTCTGACACTGTTTCCACTGTTTCCCCATCTATTATTTCCCATGAAGTGATGGGACCAGATGCCATGATCTTCGTTTTCTGAATGTTGAGCTTTAAGCCAACTTTTTCACTCTCCACTTTTACTTTCACCAAGAGACTTTTTAGTTCCTCTTCACTTTCTGCCATAAAGGTGGTGTCGTTTGCATATCTGAGGTTCTTGATATTTCTCCAGGCAATCTTGATTCCAGCTTGTGCTTACTTATCTTACTTACCTAAACCTATCTTACTTATCTAAAACTTATCTAATCTTATCTAATAATTTAGGAAGGGCATGATGCTGTGAAAGTGCTGCACTCAACATGCCAGCAAATTTGGAAAACTCAGCAGTGGCCACAGGACTGGAAAAGGTCAGATTTTCATTCCAATACCAAAGAAAGGCAATGCCAAAGAATGCTCAAACTACCACACAATTGCACTCATCTCACACGCTAGTAAAGTAATGTTCAAAATTCTCCATGCCAGGCTTTAGCAATTTGTGAACCGTGAACTTCCAGATGTTCAAGCTGGTTTTAGAAAAGGCAGAAGAACCAGAGATCAAATTACCAACATCCACTGGATCATGGAAAAAGCAAGAGAGTTCCAGAAAAAAAACATTTATTTCTGCTTTATTGACTATGCAAAGCCTTTGACTGTGTGGGTCACAACAAACTGTGGAATATTCTGAAAGAGATGGGAATAGCAGACCACCTGATCTGCTTCTTGAGAAATTTGTATGCAGGTCAGGAAGCAACAGTTAGAACTGGACGTGGAACAACAGACTGGTTCCAAATAGGAAAAGGAGTACGTCAAGGCTGTATATTGTCACTCTGCTTATTTAACTTCAATGCAGAGTACATCATGAGAAATGCTGATCTGGAAGAAGTACAAGCTGGAATCAAGATTGCCGGGAGAAATATCAATCACCTCAGTTATGCAGATGACACCACCCTTATGGCAGAAAGTGAAGAGGAACTCAAAAGCCTCTTGATGAAAGTGAAAGTGAAGAGTGAAAAAGTTGGCTTAAAGCTCAACATTCAGAAAATGAAGATCATGGCATCTGGACCCATTGCTTCATGGGAAATAGATGGGGAAACGGTGGAAACAGTGTCAGACTTTATTTTTTGGGGCTCCAAAATCACTGCAGATGGTGACTGCAGCCATGAAATTAAAAGACGCTTACTCCTTGGAAGAAAAGTTATGAACAACCTAGATAGCATATTCAAAAGTAGAGACATTACTTTGCCAACAAAGATCTGTCTAGTCAAGGCTATGGTTTTTCCAGTAGTCATGTATGGATGTGAGAGTTGGACTGTGAAGAAAGCTGAGCACCGAAAAATTGATGCTTTTGAACTGTGGTGCTGGAGAAGATTCTTGAGAGTCCCTTGGACTTCAAGGAAATCCAACCAGTCCATTCTGAAGGAGATCAACCCTGGGATTTCTTTGGAGGGAAAGATGCTAAAGCTGAAACTCCAGTATTTTGGCCACCTCATATGAAGAGTTGACTCATTGGAAAAGACTCTGAAGCTGGGAGGGATTGGGGGTAGGAGGAGAAGGGGACGACAGAGGATGAGATGGCTGGATGGCATCATCAACTCGATGGACATGAGTCTGAGTGAACTCTGGGATTTGGTGATGGATAGGCAGGCCTGGCATGCTGTGATTCATGGGGTCTCAAAGAGTTGGACATGACGGAGCTACTGAACTGAACGGAAGAATGTCCTTATGAAAGTGAAAGTGGCTCTGCTGCTGCTTCTAAGTCCACTTCAGTCGTGTCCAACTCTGTGCGACCCCATAGACAGCAGCCCACCAGGCTCCCCCGTCCCTGGGACTCTTCAGCCAGGAACACTGGAGTGGGTTGCCATTTCCTTCTCCAATGCATAAAAGTGAAAGTGAAGTCGCTCAGTCGTGTCCGACCCTCAGCGACTCCATGGACTGCAGCCTCCCATGCTCCTCCATCCATGGGATTTTCCATGCAAGAGTACTGAAGTGGGGTGCTGTTGCCTTCTCCAAATGTGGCTCAGTTGTGTCCAACTCTTTGTGAGCCCATGGACATACCATCCACAAATTCTCCAGGCCAGAATATTGGAGTGGGTAGCCTTTCCCTTCTCCAGGGCATCTTACCAACCCAGAGATCAAACTCAGGTCTCCCACACTGCAGGCAGATTCTTTACCAGCTGAATCACAGGTAAGCCCAAGAATATTGGAGTGGTTAGCCTATCCCTTCTCCAGGGGATCTTCCTGACCCTGGAATCAAACTGGGGTCTCCTGCATTGCAGGCAGATTCTATACCAGTTGAGCTATCCTTGTGGGTTTACAGAAATGCCCAAGGTATCCTGATTATTTCTTCTCCTTCTGCACAGGAGAGAGCACAGTACTCTGCCTACTTGGAGAACTTCCACAGTGTGGACCTCTGAGAACTGGGAGAAAAATGATAAGGAAAAGGGTGAAGATTTGTACTCAAATCAGCCTAGAGAGATGAACTTGACTTCCAAAAAGCAGAGACTGAATCTTTTACAATTGAGAAGAAAGAAGGGCTAACTGCTCAGAAGTTAGGAAAGAGCCACAGGAGCAATTCAGGACAGTTAAGTGTTGCGATGGGAGACTTTGTTAAAGGTTTATGTATGTGGAGCTGGAACAATTTTGAAAATTTCCAATACGTGGTATTTTATTAGTTTTTAAGAGATCCCAAAGTCTTTCTCATACCCACCCCCAGAACTGTTTCTCAAAAATCAAAGTTTGTGGACCACAGAGTTTGAGTGAGAGACAGATTCATAAGGAAGAATTTTGCAGATATGTCTGTGTGTAAGAATAAACACTATGTCCAAAGCCACTATAAAAAATTCATTATATTTTGGGACTATGTATCAATTACTGTGGTAGGCACTGGAGAATAACGTATCGTCCCAGTCTTCAAAAAATGAGAGAAATATATCCAGGGACCATATAGGACCAACCATAATGGGGAGTCAAGTTATTTATTCTTGAGGATAAGAGAAGGTTTCTTTGAGCATTTAACATAAAACTGATTCTTAAAGGGTAAATAGGAGTTAAGCAAAGGAGGATGTGGGGAATATGTAGGTTGAGGTCAGGCTATGCTAATGGGAGCGTAAACACATTCCAGCTTTGCAGAAAAACATAGAGTAAAAGGGAATGGCTACAGGGAGTTGGGACAGATCAATCTGCAGGTAAATATTGAACACAGACAGTGAAGGGTGGTCTCTGATGACTTTAGACTATATTCTAGTGGCAATGAGAAGCCACCAATGGGTAGCTTGTAGAATGGCAAATTATTCTTTCAAGTGAAAGAATTAGCTTTGGTGACAGTATGGGATATGGATTGAAAGATTGACAGGACAAGACTGGAGGCAGAGAGAGCACGTACAACACTTCTATAGTTACCAGGTGATGAATGTAGGCGATTTGAGCTAAGGATAGAAGTGGAGGTGGAGAGAGGTGGATGGACACTGGAAAAATAGAATTGTTAGCATTTTGTGTGGGAAGTAGTAGCTTGGGAAGAAAGAGATGGTGATAAGGAACAGCAGGTGGACACAGACAGATTTCTGGCTTGAGAATCAATGTCTTTGCAAATAGTTTTCTTCTGAAGATTTATTTGGAAATTATTAAGCCAGATAATGGAAAACTTAAGGCTTTGAGTTATTCAGTTAAAAAATAGTAAATAGGCCACTAGTGTAAGATAGCAGCATCACCAAATTAGTACGGCCCAGAAATGTGCTTGAGAAACTAGAATTTACATAAATTATATCTTAGCAAGGTTGCTTTTTTTCATTCTTCTAGTCATTTCTGCTCTTGTTGTGGGAATAGGTGAATGTTCGGATCTTAAGAAACAATTTTCATGAGATATCATTGGAAAGAAGTAAATGAAGACAAATTATCTACAAGGTTCAGGAATTATAGAAAGAAACATAACTTAGAATCAAAAGCAACTAATTTGTCTTCATTTCAGGAGATTATGGTGTGATGTTAGTTCTCATTTAAGTTCATAGTTTGAACAACCAGGCAATAGATATCATAGATTCCTTGGTTAAACATTCTGAATGATATTATGTAGTCTTTTCCTGAAATTTAGTTGGCAATCAATATTTCTTCATCATGAGCTCCACACTCATTTACCAAAGCAGACATCTTGGTGTTATTTTTGGTTGACTATTTTATGAGCCTCAGTTTCTTACCACTCATCCTAATTTCCACACAGTGCTTCTTGCTATTCCTTAAGCATGTCATCAAATTACACATTTTCACAACCCCAAGCCTTTGCTGATACTTTCTATTTTCCATTGAATTGCTTTCTACTCCCTTGCCTTCCACCTTATCATTGTCAGCTCTCCCTTTAAACGTTCCCGGTCCTTCTACTGATGCCACACAGGACAGAATTTAGCACATCCTTGCTAGTCTCCTACAACAGAGTGTGCATGACCATTTTCACTGTTTTAAATTTACTTACAGGTCTATCTCTCCTCCTTGACCTCAAATGCTTAAGGGTACGAACTACAGCTTCCTCATTGGGTATTATCAGCCTCAGCAACCGTGCTTTGCACCCGTCATACAATTTATATTCATCAAACATTTGTAAAATGAATTGATGTGAAATTGTTACCCAGGATTCTTATTGGAAGACCTACAGTGTATAATCTCTGAATTTTATTTCCTGGGTAATATAAAAGTTTCATAGGAAATGTATAATGGTATCTTTAAAAAGAGAGACCTAATGCTTGGCTTTTACAGGTAAATGCAATAGGGTAGCTACCTGGGGACATAATTCTCATAGTTAAAGCCACTGGTCTAGGTTACAACTTTATAACCCTCCAATTGAGAGATAGACTGAATCACAAACTCTCTTGTTATGCTGGCTTTCAATTTAGAGTAATTGACTTTAACCAGTCAACCATTAATCCTTTTGATGGGAACTTTCCAGCACAGATGAAATTTTCTCCAAAGAAGGGTAAAAGCTCCCCACCCCGCCCCGCAAAAAAAAGAGAGAGAGAGAAAGAGAGTGAAAAAGGCCTTATCTCTTCTGTGATAATGATTTTTCTTGTTAAGTTCAGAATAGTTGCAGTGTAATTGGATGTGTTTACTAATTTAAGTAAACCACTTATCTGCCTCATCATTAGTAAAATAGAGTTTCCCCACAGCTCTGCAGAAATTGAACCAAATGGGGGGAAAGGTGTTTTCAGGGATGGCATCAGAGGCAATGAATTGCAAGGAAGTGGAAAATTACACATGCTGATTAAATTATCTTTTCTTTAAAAAAAAAATCAGTAAAAAGTGCTTCAGGAAAGCACCTGCTTTAGAAAGGGCAGCATAGACAAGAGAATGTAGCATTTCAGAAGCTGAGAGAAAAAGTTTAAGAGGTGATACAGAGACTCCAAGATTGAAAGGACAGATGGATACGAATTCTTGAGGAGATGGGGACAACGACTCTAACCTAAAGCTAAAGCTGATTACTTTTGCTGCTATTGTTGTTCAGTCGCTAAGTTGTATCTGACTCTTTGCAACTCCATGGACTGAAGCATGCCAGACTTCCCTGTCCTTTACTATCTACCAGAGTTTGCTCAAACTCATATCCATTGAGTTCATGACGCCATCCAACCATCTCATCCTCTTTTGCCCCCTTTTCCTCATGCCCTCGATCTTTCCTAGCATTGGGGTCTTTTCTTTTGAGTAAGCATTTCACATCAGGTGGCCAAAGTATTGGAGCTTCAGCTTTAGCATCAGTCTTTTCAGTGAATATTCAGGGTTGATTTCCTTTAGGATTGACTGGTTTGATTTCCTTGCAGTCGAAGGGACTCTCAAGAGTCCTCTCCAGGACCACAATTGGAAAGCATCAATTCTTCAGTGCTCAGCCTTCTTTATGGTCCAACTCTCACATCAGTACATGAAAAAACCATAGCTTTGACTAGATGAATCTTTGTTGGCAAAGTAATGTCTCTGCTTTTTAATATGCTGACTAGGTTTGTCACAGCTTTTCTTCTCAGGAGCAAGCCTCTTTTAATTTCATGGCTTGCAGTCACCATCTGAAGTGATTTTGGAGCCCAAGAAAATAAAGACTGTCACTGTTTCCATTTGATTACTATACATTGCTCCAAAAATGAAAGTCCAAGTAGGAGAACATTGGAGGAAGATATTTTGGAATATTGAAATCTTTTGGAGAACCATCTATAAAGCCCAATAAGGATGTATCTTTTTGCTGCTCTCTTTCTGCATTCCTTTGGTCTTTCACTTCAGGAATTTCTATCTGCTGCCAAAGCTTATCTTGAGCACTGTATTGGGAAGGGTTGCTAGATTCTCTGGTCTGCTTCCCTGTGACAAGGTCACTTCGGGAGGATGCTGAGTGTTTTTGGAACACAGATAAGATGCCTGCATTAAAATAACTTGTTCCTGGGCTTCATTCTTCACAGAGTTCTTAATTCTTTGCTGCTGCTGCTGCTAAGTCGCTTCAGTCGTGTCCGACTCTGTGCGACCCCACAGATGGCAGCCCATTGGGCTCCGCCATCCCTGGGATTCTCCAGGCAAGAACACTGGAGTGGGTTGCCATTTCCTTCTCCAGTGCATGAAAGTGAAAAGTGAAAGTGAAGTTGCTCAGTCGTGTCTGACTCAGCAACCCCATGGACTGCAGCCTACCAGCCTCCTCCGTCCATGGGAGTTTCCAGGCAAGAGTACTGGAGTGGAGTGCCATTGCCTTCTTTAGCTCTGGGGGAAAAAATAAATACAAATTATCTCTGAGAAAAAAGGTCCTTACCATTTTCCTCTTTCAAGTTTGCTGAAGTTGAAACAATAATTGTGGAAGACAGAGGCAGGAAAGGAAGAGGGGTTTGAGAGCATGCAGATGTGGCTGTGAGAACAGACAAGTGGACAGGCATAAGCCTTGGCCTGGCCTCAAGAAAGAGAAAAAATGATGCTGGATGTTGGGAAACTCCTGAGCAGCTAAAACCTCATCTTTAGAGTCTGATCTGACAAAATCTTCCAGCTATTTGATCAAATGATTTCTCCCCCGGGGACCTTCTGCCTAATATGCAACCATTAAATTGTTTTATTACTTTATTTATTATCTCAGGGTTAAATTGCAGTGAAATTATTGAAAAAAATTGTACCATTTAGAAAGTTTTTTCACAAACTCTCATATTTGAACCAACTATTTTTAATTTCTATTACACAGTAAATTATAATAAAAGCCATTATATATTTATTCAGCATTCTAATTTTGACCAACTTTCTAATTAGGCTATTTCTATTAACTGAATGCATTTTTAATGAACAATAAATTTATCTCAGGGTACAGATAGTAATCAAATGACTTTATTCCTAAATTTCTTCTTTTTTTCTTATAAAGCATATTTTAATATATTTACCTTGAGCTTTATTTCTAGCCCTAGTTTTACCACACAGGAAAATTTGGGGTGTTGTATGAATGAGAATCCATTTTTATCTGTTATTTTATTCTTATACCTTAATGATTTGGATAGGCTCAGCCTGAGAAACAAAGTACCTTGTTATTTCCTCTTGTCCTTGTATCTTCTTATACCCAATCCTCATATCACTTTCTTACTGTGATCCTATTAACCATATCATTTGCCTCCCAAAATGGTTTCACAGGGCTATGATGTTTTTTTAAATATAGATGTCTCCGACCCGACCACCACATTTATCTGTAAGATATTTTTTACACTTACCCCAAAAACATAAAGGTAAAGATTAGTATAACCTCATTGGTATGCCACATTGACAGAAACCTTTAACCTCTTGTTCGAATCGTCTTGTGACTAAGTACTGTCCTTCCTTCGTTTACTATTTTCTTGTCACTAGTGGTGTAATAACACAGACCTCCTTAAAAACACTTGTTACCACTTACTTCCCCTTGAGTTCGTCTTGTACCGTCCCAACGACGTGATTGCTCTTCTCTTGTCCAATTCAGACCTGACTTTACTGTCCTGAAACGTCTCATCTGACAGTCTCTTCTACTTCATGTTTCTTTTTCTTAAAGTTATTTATACATACTTTAGTCAACTACTTATGAATACATATGAATAGATTTAGTCAAGTCAAGTCAGTAAGTCAGCACAGGATGAGAAGTACTGGGGTACCGTGTATCGTACGGTCCGGAGGAACAGGTAATTGTTGAGGGCCTCAGGTGGGTTTGGGTAGAGGTAACTCAGTCACTACGGTAGATTGGTAGAGTAGGAGACAGTAGGGGAAAAGGACGGAAGTATCTTTCCTAGCATCAGCGTCTTTTCCAATGAGTCAGCTCTTCGCATCAGGTGGCCAAAGTATTGGAGTTTCACCTTCAACATCAGTCCTTCCAATGAACACTCAGGACTGATCTCCTGTAGGATGGACTGGTTGGATCTCCTTGCAGTCCAAGGGACTCTCAAGAGTCTTCTCCAAAAGCACCAATTCTGCGTTCAGCTTTTTTTATAGTCCAACTTTCACATCCATACATGACCACTGGAAAAACCATAGCCTTGACGAGATGGACCTTTGTTGGCAAAGTAATGTCTCTGCTTTTTAATATGGTGTCTAGGTTGGTCATAACTTTCCTTCCAAGGAGTAAGTGTCTTTTAATTTCATGGCTGCAGTCACCATCTGCAGTGATTTTGGAGTCCCCCAAAATAAAGTCAGACACTGTTTCCACTGTTCCTCATCTAAATAGGCTTCCATAATTCAGGGTAAATAACACCTGAAGCCATGTAAACCTGATCAGTTCCTTAAGCATTCTCACTGCATTCTGACCAGCTAGGATGGAGACTCCTCACTGAGCACCAAGGACATTTAGTAGGGACTACACACAGCAGAACACTAAAATAATGGATAATGAAAGTTAAGAATAAGCTTTAAGGGGAACAGCTGATCCATAAATAACTTGATTGATTTCCACAAAAAAATTGAACACCCTTTAAAAGAAGGCAAAATTTCTAGAACTCAACAAGGTTAAAAAATAACCAGCATTATTTAAATTTATTAGACATGCAAAGAATCAAAAAAATGTGTCCCATATCAGAAGATCAATCAATGGATAAAGATCCAGAAATGACAGAAATCATGGAATTAGCAGAAAAGGACTTTAAAATAGCTATCCTAAATATACTAAAGGGTTAAAAAAATTAGTATAATGATAAAGAAAATGTGAAAGTTAAAAAACAATAAAAAGGAACACTTAAAGAAGAATTATAAAATATGTGAAATGAAATATCACTGTGTGCTTACCAGCACATTGCATATTGTTGATGAAAAGATTAGTGAATTTTAAGCACAGCAATAGAAAAATTCTGAATGGAAGCATAGTGAGAAAAAGACCTAAAAGTGATGAACAGAGCTGCAGTGACGTTGGAGACAAAATCAAGTGTCCTAACATATCTGTGATTGAGTCTTAGAATAATAACCAGCAGTAAAATATTTGAAAAATTGTCGGGAGCCGCGTTAGGCATTACTGATAAAATGGAGGCACGGTCCCAGCCCCCTCTCCTCATTCCGCAGGCACGGACCCGGGATGAAGGAGTTAGCTCTTGTGATTCTGACTTGTTTCGTCCTTTCTTCAGTTGAGTTGGCTGGAAAGAATGTTAAGGTGCTTATTGTTCTTGAGAGAAGTGTGGGAAAGCACAAAGCCTTCTGCAGTTGTGCCCAGAAAATAATCTATAAAGTAACCATTGAGATTTGTTCAAGGATCTTTACAAAGAATGCCCAGGATGAGCGGGGAGGCTGCAGCTTGAGACCATGGGAAGGACTATTATCTGAGAACTGTTTGTGAGGGAAATGTTTATGGCAAAAGAAGTTTGCTGAGTTTAGGGTTTAGGAATAATTAAGAATAGTTAGAACCTTTTTTAGGAGATAGTGAGCTTAGGAGATACTAGGGGAAAGCAGGATTTTAAAAGATAAGAAATAAAACTGAGGAATGTGGTATGCAGCCCAGACATAAGCATGAGTTAAATGTAATCACAAGTAAACACGATTCTGAGAGAATCACTGAAGCAGGAACTCTGTTTGAAGGGCAACAATGAGAATAATCTGGGTGAGGGGGGACTGAAAATGTCAAACTTCTGACCTAATGCTTTTGAAAAAGTATAAAAGAGAACCTGATGCTTGAAATAAACATGTAGTCCAGTATCTCTAGTCACAGGCTACATCGTTTCCCACCGACACTGCTCATCCCTTCAGGCGGATCCCCTGGCTGCTGGAGCTGGACTCCAGCAAAAAACTAGTGACTAAAATTTTCAGAATTAATCAAAACCATAAACTCCCAGAAGAAAACATAGGGAGAACACTCTGACAAAAATCATAGCAATATTGTTTTGGATCCATCTCCTAGAGTAATGGAAATAAAAACAAAAACCAATAAATGGGACCTAATTAAACTCAAAATTTTGCACAACAAAGGAAACCATAAACAAAATGAAAAGACAACTTACAAAATGGGAGAAAATATTTGGAAATGATGCTACCAACTGAGGGATTAATCTCATATATATACACACACACACTCACACACACACACATATATATATAGCTCAATATCAAAAAGATAAACAACCCAATCAAAAATGGGCAGAAGACCTAAATAGACATTTCTCCAAAGAAGACATACGGATGTCCAAGAGGCACATGAAAAGATTCTCAGCGTTGCTAATTAGTATAGAACTGCAAATTAAAACTACAATAAGCTATCACCCCACACTGGTCAGAGTGGCCATAATCAAAAAGTCTACAAACAATAAATGCTAGAGAGGGTATGGAGAAAAGGGAACTCTCCTACAATGTTGGTGGGAATGTCAATTGATATGGCCTCTATGGAGAAGGCAGTGGCACCCCACTCCAGTACTTTTGCCTGGAAAATCCCATGGACGGGAGAGCCTGGTGAGCTGCTGTCTATGGGGTTGTACAGTCAACACGACTGAACGCCTTCACTTTCACTTTTCACTTTCATGCATTGGAGAAGGAAATGGCAACCCATTCCAGTGTTCTGTTCTTGCCTGGAGAATCCCAGGGACGGGGGAGCCTGGTGGGCTGCCATCTATGGGGTCGCACAGAGTCGGACGCGACTAAAGTGACTTAGCAGCAGCAGCAGCAGCGGAGTACAGCATGAGAAATGCTGGGCTGGAAGAAGGACAAGCTAGAATCAAGATTGCTGGGAGAAATATCAATAACCTCAGATATGCAGATGATACCACATTTATGGTTGAAGGTGAAGAAGAACTAAAGAGCCTCTTGATGAAAGTGAAAGAGGGGAGTGAAAAAGTTGGCTTAAAGCTCAACATTCAGAAAACTAAGATCATGGCATCCAGTCCATCACTTCATGGCAAATAGATGGAGAAACAGTGGAAACATTGCCTGACTTTATTTTGGGGGGCTCCAAAATCACTGCAGATTGTGAATGCAGCCATGAAACTAAAAGACACCTACTCCTTGGAAGGAAAGTTATGACCAACTTAGCGTATTCAAAAGCAGAGATATTACTTTGTCAAGAAAGGTCTGTCTAGTCAAGGCTATGGTTTTCCCAGTGGTCATGTATGGAAGTGAGAGTTGGACTATGAAGAAAGCTGAGGGCTGAAGAATTGATGCTTTTGAATTGTGGTGTTGGAGAAGACTCTTGAGAGTCCCTTGGACTGCAAGGAGATCCAACCAGTCCATCCTAAAGGAGATCAGTCTTGGGTGTTCTTTGGAAGGACTGATATTGAAGCTGAAACTCCAATACTTTGGCCACCTTATGCGAAGACTTGTCTCATTGGAAAAGACCCTGATGCTGGGAATGATTGAGGACAGGGGAAGAAGGGGACAACGGAGGATGAGATGGTTGGATGGCATCACCGACTCAATGACATGGGTTTGGGTGGACTCCGGGAGTTGGTGATGGACAGGGAGGTCTGGTGTGCTGCGGTTCATGGTGTTGCGAAGAGTCCGACATGACTGAGCAACTGAACGGAACTGATTGTGGAAACCAAAGTTAGGTAGATCCCATGATTTTCATTGTGCTAACTACACTATTAAAAATCACATCACATTTTTTTTTTTCACATTTCAGTTCTGCTTGGATCAAGCTTGTGATCTTAGGCAAGTCAATAAATTGCTCTGAAATTTAGTTACCCTGCTTGTCAAATTACTGGTTTAACTCAAGTTCAAAATTTATGTAATCACAATATTTTTTTACTATGCACTTAAAGCTATTCATAATGACTTTACTGTTTTTCAAATCAACATTATTTTATAAGTAAGAAATACATAATAAGCAAGCTTTTTAAACATACACTTAAAAAATTTAATATAACCAATCATTTCTGAAAGATGAAGTTATTTATTCCTGTCATTATCGAATTAATGTTTCATTTATAAAAGATACTACCTCCTCATTAACTCTCAGCTAGTATCTTGATCCTTTTGACTATTAATAATTACTGATATAGTCTATTGTCAATCTGCTATGGAAAGAGTGTGATTCTTTATTTTAATCTAGTTAGAGTTTTATTCCATCAGATACATGAGAAGTATCTTTATTTCCCTAAAAATAGGCCTGGTAACCAAAGAATAAAAATCTTTCAGTCAGTTTCAAGATGTGTTTCTCTATTTTAAAAGGCTGCTTATTACTTGACTAAAGGTGGTACCACTGAAATTAAATGACAGAAAGTGTAGCTGTTGTGGTCCTATTTTCTATAGTATATATTCCATTTTATGTAAAATGTGCTATTTCTGCTGGTTCACACAAAATGTAAAGCACAGACTATATTATTTGTTAAAATGTGTTCTAAACAATCACCACACTAAATATGCTTTATTTTTATTCAGTTTGAGCATAATGTTATAGCAAAAAGTAGTAGAAATAACCAATGAAACAAATATTTGCCAATTCCCACTCAACAGCCTAAAAGTTTGTAGTTAAGGATGAAAAGATATGCTGCAACTAGATTTATAATATAAAATTTCAGTAGGATTGATATCAACATGAATTAAAGTCATTTTCAGCAATTTCATTTTTAACAACTTTACAGAGGTAAGTGGTCTGACTAAGTCATTTTAGGCATACGTAAGTTTTCTTCTCACTAGACAAAGGGTTATAGGCTCTAAAGGAACTGACTAAAATGGAATGTGAATGGGATTTATCATCCATTTCAAGCAAAGACTCCTTTGAACTAAGAACTAAAGACTGCTTTACATCAAAGGTGCAGTTGTAAAGCTGAGGGTGTTAATAATATGAATCATGACTTTTTGATTTCTTTAAAATATTTTTATGACTCATAAAGAGATTAAAAGTTGACATTATTTCCAGAGATCTGAAATGTAGACACCAAACTTTCACCCAAAATGACCAACTGGAAAACCTTTGTTTAACCATCCTCAGAATTATAGAAAGTAACAGTTACAAATGAAAAATTTTTCATCTCTCAAAACAGTTTGTATAACTTCCTCATCCATGCCAAAAGAAACTTAGATTGAAAAGAAACAAATGATTATAATTATAATAGTCTATGCATTGAATCAGGGCTTCCCTGATAGCTCAGTTGGTAAAGAATAGACCTGTAATCCAGGAGATCCCAGTTCCATTCCTGGGTCAGGAAGATTGGCTGGAGAAGGGATAGGCTACCCACTCCGGTGTTCTTGGGCTTATCTTGTGGCTTAGTGGGTAAAGAATCCGCCTGCAGTGCGGGAGACCTGGGTTTGATTGCTGGGTTGGAAAGATCCCCTGAAGAAGGGACAGGCTACCCACTCCAGTATTCTGGCCTGGAGAATTCCATGGACTGTACACTCCATGGGGTCACAAAGAGTTGGACACTTCTTGTAAACGACATGGAACAACAAAGAGGATAAAACAAATGAACAAACTGAAAAGATCCAAACTCTTGTATGCTCAGCAAAACTTGGAAACAAAGAAAATATGAAAACTCAAAAATGTATCTATGTGAAGCCAAAGGTATTCCTTAAAAAAAGAGAGAAAAAAATTTCTTTTACAAAGGTCCACAAAGTTTAAGCAAGTTTTACATAAAAGAGGATCTCCAAATGATCAGTAAATATATTAAAAGTTCTCAACTTTATTGGTCACCAGACAAATCCAAAGTATAAGAGTAACAATGTATGACAACATAGCCCCTAGAAGTTAAAATTAACAAAATGACAATAGCAAGTATAAGCAAGGATTTGGAGAAGCTAGAACTTTTGTATTCTGTTGTTGGAAAGCAAATTGTTACCAGTTAGAAAACTGTTTGGAGTTATCTACCAAAAATGTAGATTCACCTACTGTGTGTGTGATAGTAGCTCAGTCATGTCTGACTCTTTGCGACCCCATGGACTATAGCACCCCAGGCTCTTCTGTCCATGGAATTCTCCAGGCAAGAATACTGGAGTGGGTTGTCGTGCCCTCCAGGGGATCTTCCCGACTCAGGGATTGAACCCAGGTCTCCTGCATTGCAGGTGGATTCTTTACCATCTGAGCCACCAGGGAAACCTTCTGTATAAGCCAACAATTCACCTCTGAGTTATAAACCCCCCACCCATACATGCATACATTTATGCGGTATAAGAAACTAACAATATTTATAGAAGTGCTGTTTTTTATAGATAAAAACTAGAGATGTCCAAATTACCACCTACAATAGAATGCATACAGACATGAATGCTATAAGACAATGAAAAAGGATAAACTACTTCTTTAGAATGTAAACAATAACAATTTGAGTGTGTCTTACTTGTATAATGACATAAAGATACCTAATTTACAATTTCATTTATATGAATGTCACAACAGTGAAGACATTTCTTTGATAATAAAGTCAGACTAGTGGTTATCCAGGGCATATTTGCTTCCCAGGTGGCACTAGTGATGAAGAACCCACCTGCCAATGCAGGAGACACAAGAGATGTGGGTTTGATCCCTGTTTTGGGAAGATCCTCTGGAGAAGGAAATGGCACCTACTCCAGTATTCTTGCCTGCAAAATTCCATGGACAAAGGAGCCTGGTGGCTACCTTCCATGGGATTGCAAAGAGTTGGACACAATCAAGCACAGGTAGATATTAACTAGATGAAATATGAAAGAGGCTTCTGTAGTGCTATTAATATTCTGTATCTTGACCTAACTGGTAGTTTTATAGAGGCTTCTAGCTCTCCACTCAAAATACGTGCATAAGACACATTTACCTTTCTATATCTGTCTGTACTAATAAAGAAGCTCTGTATGCACACGTTTAAACAAATAATTCAAGATACATTTGATAAATAAATGAAAGTACGAAACAATGTTTATGATATTTAATGCTTATGTAAGAAAAGTATCAAAATGAGAACATATATTAGTTTACATTTGCATTTTCATAGGAAGGACAAACAAGAATCAATCAATGTAATTAGGTATGGGAAGTAAAGAAGTAGAGGAAACTGAAGCAAGAAGAATGGGATGAGAGGACATTAATTTAAAGTATCATTTTGAATTTGAACAATGTTAATATATTCCCAGTTTGAAAAACAGTTTTTCACGTGTAGATGTTCCAAAGATGAAAATACTTGAATTAATTATTTACTATATTTGTTCTTAAAATTGCTAGAATTGAGAGTTGTCTTGTTTTTCTATGAAACATTGCTTCCTTTTTAAAGAATACAACTTCTATTCAATCATCTCAACTCTGTCCATGATGGCATTAAATATATACAAATGATTTGTCATTGAATTCTGAATATGAGAAGGAGAGAGAGTTCTTCCTAAGCATAAACATATGTCAATTGTTTTCAGTTCAGTTCAGTCACTCAGTCGTGTCTGACTCTTTGCGACCCCATGAATCGCAGCATGCCAGGCCTCTCTGTCCATCACCAACTCCCGGAGTTCACTCAGACTCACGTCCATCGAGTCAGTGATGCCACCCAGCCATCTCATCCTCTGTTGTCCCCTTCTCCTCCTGCCCCCAATCCCTCCCAGCATCAGAGTCTTTTCCAATGAGTCAACTCTTCACATGAGGTGGCCAAAGTACTGGAGTTTCAGCTTTAGCATCATTCCTTCCAAAGAAATCCCAGGGATGATCTCCTTCAGAATGGACTGGTTGGATCTCCATAATATTTACTTTGACACTGCCTTCACTAAGTTATATTGCTGAAACACCCTCAGATATTCTAACAAATGTTTGATGCTGCAGCAGTGTCTGGGGTCCATGGGCCAGCTGGTGTTCTATCTCAGCTTTCTATTCAGGGTACTACCTTTCCACAGATATCTTACAAGCTCTATGGGTTCTGATTCAATGATTTGAAGGATATTCTGTTGTCATTTATTTAGAATATTATGGACTATAAAGAAAGCTGAGCACAGAAGAATTGATGCTTTTGAACTGTGGTGTTGGAGAAGACTTGAGAGTCCCTTGGACTGCAAGGAGATCCAACCAGTCCATTCTAAAGGAGATCAGTCCTGGGTGTTCATTGGAAGGACTGATGTTGAAGCTGAGGCTCCAATACTTTGGCCACCTGATGCGAAGAGCTGACTCATTTGAAAACACCCTGATGCTGGGAAAGATTGAGGGCAGGAGAAGAGAACGACAGAAGATGAGATGGTTGGATGGCATCACTGACTCAATGGACATGGGTTTGGGTGGACTCCAGGAGTTGGTGATGGACAGGGAGGCCTGGCGTGCTGGGGTTCATGGGGTCGCAAAGAGTTGGACACAACTGAGCGACTGAATTGAACTGAAGGTGTTTGGGGTATATAATATATATAATATTAAATATATAAACATATATATTGCTATTACTACTTTTTTATTAACATGCACTTCTGAAATTCATATGACTTACTTATTAATATGCACTAATTCATCATTTAATTTGAGCTTTTCTTTACAGTCTAAATATGTTTTTGTAAGCATCTGTTTTCCTTACTTATTTTGTTAACCTGCATCTTTGGTTGTGTTGAGATTAATTTAAAGAGAGTTTTTTTTTCTTATTTGGAGCATATATTTGGGGTCTTTCAGTGACTTATGACTTTTTTACACTTAACTAGTGTGGAAAAATAAAACTATTTTTATACACAAAGGAAAGCATCCACAGGAATTTCTAAATGTTTTGTTGACATGAATGATTAATGAGGGTTTCCCTGATAGCTCAGTTGGTAAAGAATCTGCCTGCAATGCAGGAGATCCCAGCTCGATTCCTGGGTTGGGAAGATTCCCTGGAGAAGGGAAAGGCTACCCACTCCAGTATTCTGGCCTGGAGAATTCCATGGGATTGCAAAGAGTCAGACACAACTGAGCTTACTTCAATTCATAATTAATGAAGGGAGCAGGTACAAGGTAGCAGTAATACTGGCCTGAAAGGAGTAGCGCAAAGAGTGTGGTCAGGAAGCCAGTTACTGGAAAGTTGTGCTGCGTTTCTACATCTTAATGAGTGTGTAAATGACAGAGGTAGTGTATCATGGTGGAGACTTCAACATGGAGTCACACAGGGTGGGTTATATGCGGTGGATTAGAAAAGAGAAGATCCCAGTTCTCAGTCTACTTCTATTACTAGTTAGCAATGGGACCCTTTGGCATGTCACCTAACATCTCTGAGATTCAGTTCCTTTATCTCTAAAGCAAATGAATGAAACTCTTAAAGTCCCTTTAGGCTCTCATGTAGAAAAAAGCAAGTCTTTCCACATAGGATTACATTTCTAACACTGGTTATAATTAAAAAAATAAATTTTGAGATGCTGGATTAAACTAGCTAAAATTTGTAACTGTATCCTGAGGACAAAGTTAAAGGCTTCTGGGAGCTAGCTGACTAATGTTCTAGGCCTGGCTTTTGTGCATTTGGCTACTTTGGGCAAATTTATGCATTTGTATAAGGATTAGGTTCGTTTTCTGTATTGTCAACTTAGCTAGGTCGTCCTTGAATTTCTATCAGGAATAATGTTGGTTATTCTCTTTGCTTTTTTTCCATCAAAATAACTCAAAGAAATAATCTGAGTCTCTCAATATATAGTTCTAGTTTCCAAAATATTACAGTGAGGAGTTTTGACAGGGTTGTACCAGAAGGAAATAATACACTGGGGCATTTCATGTGAATTATTCCAAAAAAGCCTGGCCCCATTATCAGGCTTTATGGAAACTAAACATAAATTTAAAACCTTAGGTAATTATTTATCTTCTATAGACCTTCATTTATCTTCTATAGACCTATATTTATCTTCTTAGACCTTCATCTGTTAAGAGAAGGTAAAGAGAAGGGAAGAGGAAAGAACTGAAATGAGTAGCTCATACTAATTAGACAAAAGGAAGAACTAAAACAATTATCAACTACTTACACATTCATAACCAATATGACATGAATTATGAGTTAACTACTAAAGACAATGACTTTTAAACCAACCATTTATCTTTTCATTTTAAAATGTAAAGCACAAACATGAAAGGACTAGAAATACTTTATTTGATGGAACTGTATGAACAGATGAGAGTTTAGTTAACAATTTCTTGTGCTATTTCATTGTAACTTCAAGCAGATACACCGTAACAACATTGTTAACATTGTTTACAGCATAATTGATTTGTCTACTTACAAGGAGCTGTCATATTTTATTTTTTATCAAATAGTTTTCATGATGAGCATGAAAGAGACCATAATATGATGTAGAAAAGCCCTCAGAGGAACGAGTAGTGCCACATTCAAAAGTATTCTTTTAGACATTTTTTTGTTATGTCCATATTAAGATATTTTGTCAGTCTCCACAGTACATCTGTGAGGTATAAGGTTGTTTTTCCAGAAATCCTTATTTTACACACAGCAAAAATAAGCACAGAATGTTTAGCAAATTTTGCAAGGCCACATATTGTGTCAGGATAGCACTGGGAACACAATTTATCTCTGGTATTTTTCTTATATGGCCCAGTGCCTAACACAGTGCCTTAGAAAGAGTAAATGCTCAACAGTCATTAAATGAAAAGAATGAATGGATAAACCATTCTTTTCTATGAAATTGAGAAAACTATCATATTTTCTCTCTATTCCTTTAGTCATTAAATTGGACAAGCTGGAGGAGTAGTTGAGCAATAAACTTCATCCACTGTCCTACCCACAAGTTTTCACTGTTACAAGAAGAGGCTTTATAAGATGGTACCATCTGATTGGTACTGAAGTTACACACTTCCAGGCAGCCCTCCAGATGGAGTGGCATTAATCTTGGTTCATCATATCATTGGCTTTTGTGGTGTAAGTTAGGTCTACCAGCCAGTGGCCAAGACTAACTATTCACAAAAGTCACTGAAAATTCGTTATTAATAATTAACATGTTACTGATGCACTAGCCTAATGATATTCCAATGAAACAGTGTTCTGCATCTTGGACCTAAAGAACTTTGTTGCAGTCCTTGAAAATAAATCACTTGGCTAGTATTGGCTCTGGCTCCTTTGGACTTTGCTGAAGATGATTAAAAAGCCAGAAAGAGTAATTCAATTTACTTCCTGAGTTAATGTGTCATAAGTTACATTGCTACTGTAAACATAATAAAGGTCACAGTCGCATGACATTTATTCATTTATTTATTTAGACTGTACCACGTGACATGCAGGATCTTAGTTTCCTGACCAGGGATCAAATCTATGCTCCCAGCAGTGGAAGTGTGGAATCCTAACCATTGTACTGCCAAGGAATTCCCTGGCATGACTTTTATTGTTGATAGAAAAATGTAGTTAAAAAACATAAGTGTTTATATCACCGAGGGACAAAGGTTGGCAAAAGTATAGTTATTTTCCCCAGTGATGCATCATCAAATAAATTAAAGACTGTTATTCATTTTATTAGCTGCTGCTGCTGCTGCTAAGTCGCTTCAGTCGTGTCCAACTCTGTGCGACCCCATAGATGGCAGCCCACCAGGCTCCCCGTCCCTGGGATTCTCCAGGCAAGAACACTGGAGTGGGTTGCCATTTCCTTCTCCAATGCATGAAAGTGAAAAGTGAAAGTGAAGTCGCTCAGTCATGTCCAACCCTCAGCGACCCCATGGACTGCACTGATAACTAATTACCTAAAAAACAAGTAACATATCTCATGGCAAACTTAATGGTTAAAATGTGTTCCTTCCACTTTGATGACATTTATATATTTTTTTTGTTTTGAGCAATAAAGCCTATTTCACCCAGGTGACATTTAACTAGGGCACAGTCTGGAGAAATCTGGCTAGTCTACATCTCATTTGCTTATATTTAAACAAATGATTCACCAGACTTGCCTAAATGGAAGGCATATTTCCACTGGAGTGAATTTCCTAATTGTAATTCAAGACAAATCTTAGGGATAAGATTCATCAAGCCTTTCCACTCCATCTTATTATGTCTAAAGTTCAGAGATATTCTGAGCTCTAAAAGAGCATTACAAGGAACTTAAAGCATTCTTTGGTGAAACTGTTACCCATTTTTAGAGAAGAGTCACAACTAAGATATATATACAGAAATAAAATTAAACTATTGAATACCAACATATTGGGTAAATTGAATTTAGATACCTACATGATGCAAGAGAGCAGCTTTTGTATAAGCTACTAAAGCCTTTAAACTTAAAGCATAGTCTGTGTTTTCACTTAAAAGTAAATATCTAACTGAAGCCAGAAATTTCATTTTGTAATTGTGTCAATTATGTTTAAAAGATCAATATTAAGTAAAATTTAAATTAGTTTGTGAACAACCTTAAAGTGACTGGAAATAGAAAAATATAAGCACCCACAGCCAGCAACAAACAAATGACAGATTCTTGAGCGTCAGACCCTCCAACTTGTCTGCATATCATTCAGTCCCTTTGCTCACCCTTTCTACACCAGGCAGAAGAGTAAAATATTTTCAAAGAAATCCCCTGGACTACATGATTTCAATTGCCTGTGTCACTGTAGACAAACAAAAGATCCTATTTTCTAAGTTCTAAAGCGATTTGCAAGGGCTGTGCGTATGTGTCTTATTGTCGTTGTTGCTTCTGTCCTGGAGAATTTGGTTGGCCAGAGCTCTCTCCGGGGTGGTGCACAGGAGTGACAGGAAACTGAAATCCATAGCCATTGTATCCATCCAAGTAGACACACTGGAAGAAGCTGATGGGGGCTAAGAAAGAAAGCATGATGGCTTATTAAAAAAAACAACTAGAATGTGATTAGGAACAGAGGTAAAGCATTGCGAGGCAGTCTAATTCAATGCATATGGGCATGGGTTCCACAGACAGATAGTCTTGGCAACAGCCAGCATTCTGTCAACCAACCACAGACTTCTTGCAGCTGGCCAGGAAAGAGAATGATAATTGCAGCTTGCAGTATGTGGAATATGGGGCGGGGGAAGCTAGTTAAATCCACATGAGTCTAAGGCTTAGGAAGTAGAATAGAGCAAAGCGTGGGTAGAAAGAAGCTAAGGGAGACAACAAGGGATTATTCTGATTTCATCACCCATGATGTCAGCTGACTTTAATCACTGAGCTTTTTCACTGATGAAAATGGTTTGGAGAAATCTTGAATTTAGTTCTTCTTTCCTCTTTATCTGATCCAGAAATGTTTTCTATTTTGTTTTAGCCTCAAAGAGGGGCAGTAACCCAACCCTCGCCCCTGCAGCCTCACCAAGGCTGTGAGAGTCTAGGGTTAGGGGTTGGACAGGGTACAGATACATCTTCACGCTGGGCATGCGTGAAGGAGGAATGGCAGCGCCAGCAGTCAAAGGGGGAGAGACCATCAGAATCAGGCTACCTTCCAGCTGAGCCTTCTCATTCACAGGCACTGTTCTGACATTTATTTTATTGATGCCAAATGGTATGAGTGAAAATATCATTGTAGCTGCACATTCTAGATCTTCTATAAAAGGCTCATGAATGTCAAACTATAGAACTACTTCATGGAAAGATGAAAATATTGTTTTGCTACGGTAAATCCCCCAAGTGAACTGAAAATATTTGACACTTTTGTTTTTTACTAAAAAATGGAATTATTTTATTTATTTACTTCTTTTTAATTAAAATTTTTATTTTGAGATCATTGAAGAGTCACATGAAATTATAAGAAATGATGCAGAGAGGGCCATGAATCTGTCACCTAGTGTTCACCAATGGCAACATCTTTGAGCAATGAATGATACTATAATATCCCAGCCAGGAAATTGACATCAGTATAATCCACCTTTTTTATGTTTTAATAATTATTTATGAAATAAGAGATTTTGAGTATTATGTGATACAGCCACAAATTGTTACAAGTAGGTGAACAATTGGGAAAGCATTGCTATATAAATCAAAAACATGCTTGCTGCTGCTGCTGCTAAGTCGCTTCAGTCGTGTCCGACTCTGTGCGACCCCATAGACGGCAGCCCACCAGGCTCCCCCGTCCCTGGGATTCTCCAGGCAAGAACACTGGAGTGGGTTGCCATTTCCTTCTCCATTGTGTGAAAGCGAAAAGTGAAAGTGAAGTCGCTCACTCACGACCGACTCCTAGCGACCCCATGGACTGCAGCCTACCAGGCTCCTCCATCCATGGGATTTTCTAGGCAAGAGTACTGGAGTGGCTTAGATTGACTTTATTGATTTTGCAACCATATCTGAAAGTATTAAGACTATTTCTTATTTCATACAACCGGATTATATGAAGGATTATAATTTGTTATCCCTCATCTGTTGCAGTAGCTGCAGCATCTAAACAGTGCTTAAAACATAGTAGGCTCTTGATATTTTTTCAATGATTTACATATATTAATATAACAGGAAGTGTTTGCTATTATAGAGGTCATTTTTGTAATTTCCTTCAGAAATACATTTAAGAAAGATTGTGGAACCCAGAGAACATTATTGACATTATTTCTTCAGATATATGTCTATTTTTTATTTCAAAAGCCTTATGTGAAGCAAACTTTGGTTATACTTATTTAAAAAATTCCTTCCTTTAGTCTGTGCAGCAATGACTTTTATGCAAATGTGAATTCAAGATGTATTGCTTTACCATCTGAAGAAAAAATGTCTAATTTGGATGTGCTGGAATAATAAGAAAATAGGACATTGAATATTGAGTGCATTATAAAATCAACGACCCCAAAGATTGAATATTAACAGCCTGCCATATATCGAGAAAAATTAAAAGGAACTTTGAATCTTAGAAGTGAGTTTATAAGCAATTGAATTGCTGATTCCTATTTCTACATTTTTTTTCGTTTTGAGGTAAAAAATTTCAGCATATCACTTCAGCTGTCTTTTCATAAAGCAGACAGTAACACACAGTTAAGCACAGATTCAGTTAGAGTGTTCAGGATCAGAGCTGTATAGAATGGTTTACAATAAATGCCACTTCAGTCATGACTTTGTAATTCCTCCAAATATGTGCCTCTTGACTAACATGAAAAGTGCAAAACTCCTCTTTGAAATGTAAGTGACCTACTTTAATGTTATTCTTCATGTATGTGCTACAAATCTTTTTCTTCTAATGCTGGTTTTCTTAAGAGAGTCTAAACTTTTAGTTTATATGTACCAGTTACAGAATGCCTTAGTGGTTTTAATCATTTTTTTTAACTTACTTTTCTGCTTCTTTGTGGAAGATACATGTTCAGCTTCTTCTAGTGGATACAAAAATATGAAAATAATTACCTTGTACATTCATAATTATTATACAAATATGTAGGGAAATGAAAAATGTCTTAAAAGGTGCAAAATATGAAAGAAACAGGAGCTATTTGCCCTCCTGATAATAAACTCCAGGTTCTTATTCAGATTCTGTTCAGTCTTTAACTACAAGCTTTAGTAGGTTAAGAGCCAGTAATAGAAGAGGAAGCAATGAAAGAAAAGAATGGAAAATGCTACAGGCAATTGTTCACAGAGAAACTGGTCCTGATGTGTTGGATGTTAATGGAGGGCTGGCTTGACACTGATTCCTTTCTTTGAAGAGGTTTTTGATGCTCAGAGTTATAATATGGTAAGGATGGACTCTTGCTATGAAACAAATGTTGTAATCAAAATAACTTTAAACTTGTGAGAGACATGAGTTTTAGTGGTCATCCTTGTCATGAAAGAATAGCAGCAGGCTGGCACCCTGCACCCTTTCCTTCTCTCAGGTGGCTCAGGGGCTCTTTTGCTGAAGTGATATGCACCATGTGTCTATCTAGTGAAGGATAAATGACACTATTCATTTGAACCCCTTTTCCCAGGTTAGAAGTTCTTAACTGGTGTACACAGATCAACTTTCACGAGTTTCTTACAAACCTATGAAATGTTAAGATATGAAAGTGTGTGTGTATGTGTGTGTGTGTTTTGTCTGAATAGGCTTTAGAGTTCATCAAATTCTAAATGAGTTCAAAAAACTTCCTTCTCAAAGTGTGATCCATGAACCGGTAGTTCTAACATTACTTGGGAAACTGATATAAACACAGTTATTGGTCTCCAATATCAATTTATTTCATTTCGAAAAGATTTCCAAATGATTTGTATATAAAGTTGTTTGAGAAGTTATGTTCTAGAAGTAAAAAAAAGTTATGTTATTGTTCTTGATAATTGTTTTATAAAACTCCCCCCATTTTAGTATTCAAAAATATCTTAAGTGTAAATCATCTCATAAGAATCAAAAACCTATTCTCTTGTGTCTTTTCTCAAAGTTCTGTTTCCCACACTATTAATTAATTCCAGACACTGCCACAAAACTTGTATTTTGATGACAAGAGCACATCTTAGGCAAACTCTTATTGTCCATAGGCAGGTCTGAAAGTAGAATAGAAAATATCTATCATATAACAAGCCAAACTAGGAAGCCAGGAAACCCTTCAGGAAAAAAAATGCATTAAATTAAATTAGTTGAAAACCTTACAATACAGATGAATAAATTTAGTCCTGGAAATACTTGCCTAAGGTCATGTATCTGGTTGTAGCAAATTTTTCTGAGGTTTGACATCAATCTTCCCTCCCTCTCTCTCTTCCTCCTTCCTTCCATCTTTTCTTTGTGCTATTGTTGCTAATATAGGGAAGTTATTTCAATTTTTCTTAATAAACACATGTCAGTATCATATTTGAACATTTACGTGGTCCTCCTTCTGTCAAACAACGTTTGTGAAATGATGATTTTGAAATATTTCTCTTATAATCTGGCCTACAAATTATTTAATAATTACTTGTAAATAAATCAGTATCCAGTTAGTCTTAAATATATAGAGATATACAGAGATATATAATATACAGAGGTATATAATATATACAGATGTATAATATATATGTATAGTATGCTATATATATGTGTGTGTATATATATATATATGTTTTCCAAATAATGTACAAAAGTGGTTTACAGATAAGTGTACCATCTAAACTTTGCTTAGATAAAGTTGAGAACCAGAATAGTTAAATAAAACAGAAAAAAATTTAGACGAGAAATTTCATAGTGAACTGAAGATAACAATATTACCTTTAGCTTTCTTTGAAGTTGGTACATCTTCAGAATCTTCTCCTAGAGAGTAAAGAAAGATGTATCAATTCATAACCTATTTCCCAAACAGGAGATACTGTATTTAGGGGTTTTTAAGAGATAGAAGGTCTCAATCTATAAACTCTGCGTCAAGTATCTCTATGAATAAGAACTTTCTACCAAATAAAGCAACTTGCCTGACTGGGACAGAGAGTGCGGAGGAGACAGACGCTGCACCAGGCCTGTGGTCAGCAGGCCAGCAGTCTGGTGGGGGCAAGCAGGGCCTGCAGTGATCCTCCCAAACGTGCCTGTCCTCCTCTGACTCCTAAAACTACCTCCCCAAACCGCAATTGCTTTTGGAATTTAGGGAATTTTAGGTAAATAAATTTATACACATATGGCAGATCAAGAGGAAATACTTCATCCACATCTTTTGTTAGCGGACTTCTGAT
This sequence comes from Cephalophus harveyi, assembly GCA_006410635.1. Taxonomy (NCBI): domain Eukaryota; kingdom Metazoa; phylum Chordata; class Mammalia; order Artiodactyla; family Bovidae; genus Cephalophus; species Cephalophus harveyi. The sequence goes on along the minus strand of SJYT01048703.1, from coordinate 53,115 downwards.
GATTGTAAAGACAATGAAATGGCATTAAAAGCTGAACAAAAGCTCAGACATAAACAATGACCCTTCAGGTGCATTACATATATTGCATGGTTTTTTGTGCAGTCTACTTAAAAGATACATAGTGGAATAATGCGGCAGTAATTTTAAGTAGGAGATTATTCTAATGCAACATAATTAAATGATCTTTACATATTTATATCAATTTTTTAGCACTTATAATGATTGGAAAGAGGGTCAATTTTATATTATTTATTCAGATTTTGCATAACAGCTATTCATAAATAGTTAGAAAAGGGATAAATATGTTACTATGCAAATTTTCTCTAGTAAGACAGAAATGTGACCTTTGGGAAGAAATATTACTATGCAAAAGAACAAAATGGGTNTAGACGGCAGCCCACCAGGCTCCCCTGTCCCTGGGATTTTCCAGGCAAGAACACTGGAGTGGGCTGCCATTTCCTTCTCCACTGAATAGGTACAGTCATTATTATAAAAGAAGTATCAAAACGTGCCAGGGAAATTTTAGGGAATGACTTGTTTTAATGGGAGGGGTAATCAGAAAATTATTTTATAAAGAAAGTCTAACTCGAAACGAGCTCTTTCATAGAGGAGATTTTGACTAAAGGAGACAGTAAGCGTAAAGTGAAGGCTATCAGATGAAGAAAGACTAGATCCAGCAGAAGAAAGAGGCTATTCAGGAAGCACAGCAAACACTGAAGCGGGCAGGAGAACCACATCTGGAAAAGCTAGATAGGACTGTCATGTGCAAAGTTATTATAGGTCAGGCTGTGTTGTCTCTACATAACGTCACAGCAAGTGGAAGTTGTTCAAGAGAAAAATAATATTTTAGATGTGTTTAGTAAAAATGACAAAACTAGAATATGTGAGAACGGATTCAGAGAAAGAGACAGCGAATGCATTTTCATAGTCAACCCAGAAACCAGTGATTTCTGTAACTAGGTATCACTAAAGAAGCTGAGAGTAAATGAGGCTTTGTATGTAGAGTTAAATGGAATTGAATGCTGTGAGTGCAAGAGATGACTACAAAAAGCGGTAACATCGTTTTTACTAAGATTGAAGAAAGACGGTGGTGCCATTCCCAGCAATGAGGAAAACCTAAGAAGCACTCATTAACTGGGAATCATGAAAAGTTAATTTTTCTAAGTTCAGTTGTGGTGTTGGCCAGTCATGAAGTTTCAATATCTAGAATGAAGCAAGACAAAGGAAGGCAAGATATCTGGAAAAGTTTAGAAGAAATATTCATTGTGTTAATGGACAAAACTGGGAGGGCCGAGACATCACTTTTAATGATGGCAATAACAGTTAATATCTCCTAACACTTAAACCATCTCCTGGTTCCTATTAAGTAATTTCACATGTGCTGGCATATTCAATCCCTACAAGCACTTCTCTGCACAGATTCCCTTATTTAAAATCTTCTGTATAGACAGAGTAGAGAGGGGTTAAGTACTGCCCAAGGGCATAAACTGAGTGACTGGCAGGGCTAGGGCATAAACTCCAAACTGCCTGGGTCAGAGCTGCTTGAATGAAGATTTATATTTCCCTGGTGGCTCAGACGGTTAAGCGTCTGTCTGCAATGCGGGAGACCCGGGTTCGATCCCTGGGTCGGGAAGATCCCCTGGTAACTAGGTATCACTAAAGAAGCTGAGAGTAAATGAGGCTTTGTATGTAGAGTTAAATGGAATTGAATACTGTGAGTGCAAGAGATGACTACAAAAAGCGGTAACATCGTTTTTACTAAGATTGAAGAAAGACGGTGGTGCCATTCCCAGCAATGAGGAAACCCTAAGAAGCACTCATTAACTGGGAATCATGAAAAGTTAATTTTTCTAAGTTCAGTTGTGGTGTTGGCCAGTCATGAAGTTTCAATATCTAGAATGAAGCAAGACAAAGGAAGGCAAGATATCTGGAAAAGTTTAGAAGAAATATTCATTGTGTTAATGGACAAAACTGGGAGGGCCGAGACATCACTTTTAATGATGGCAATAACAGTTAATATCTCCTAACACTTAAACCATCTCCTGGTTCCTATTAAGTAATTTCACATGTGCTGGCATATTCAATCCCTACAAGCACTTCTCTGCACAGATTCCCTTATTTAAAATCTTCTGTATAGACAGAGTAGAGAGGGGTTAAGTACTGCCCAAGGGCATAAACTGAGTGACTGGCAGGGCTAGGGCATAAACTCCAAACTGCCTGGGTCAGAGCTGCTTGAATGAAGATTTATATTTCCCTGGTGGCTCAGACGGTTAAGCGTCTGTCTGCAATGCGGGAGACCCGGGTTCGATCCCTGGGTCGGGAAGATCCCCTGGAGAAGGAAATGGCAATCCACTCCAGTACTATGGCCTGGAAAATCCCATGGACAGAGGAGCCTGGTAGGCTACAGTCCATGGGGTCACAAAGAGTCGGACACGACTGAGCGACTTCACTTTCACTTTCACAAAGAATGCACTGTAACGTGCCCTCCTTTGTTCTAAGCACGAATACTAACACATTTCACCTCCTCAGCAAATCTGTGAGAAGGTACTATTATCATTCCCGTTTTACAGAAGGGATCATTAAAGTCTAGAAGATTCCAGAGCTAGGAAGTGGGAAAATCAGGATTCAGACTTCAGCAACCCGCTTTGGGTTCCAGAGACTGTGCTGTTCACCACTAAGCAATCCTGCCTCTCAAGAATGGCCTTCTAAACTCAGTCTTCTCTGATTCTAGAACATTATATTGCTATTAGCATTATATTGTTTAACAAATATCTGCCAGAAGGCTCAGACAGAGTCAATTCACACATGAGTCATGCACTTGGGCAAAGCAGAGATGAAGCAGTGTTTCCGTAGAGTATATTCCTCTGCTCTTTCAACAATCTGTTCTCCTTTGGTGTGGATGAATAGAAGAGTTACCTAGCTGTCTTTGGAAACAGTAATGAAGAGTAAAAGGTAATAGTTGTTTTGTTTGCCTAACCACTTCAATTTAATCATATACCAAACAATGGAGAATAAAAATGTATTATTTTGACTTTCAAACTGAGGACTCCATCCTATACTTTCATAGAGACTGAATATTGTGTGGAGTTAAAGCCTGAAGATGTGATGAAGATTGGTGGGAAGCTTTGTCCAGAAGTGTGGCTGTAAGTGAAAGCAGAACAAAAGCACAAGAGCTTCAGGAACAGAAAGGGTAAGAGGCATTTTATACAAGGGAATCATTGGAAGATATTTGTCAGCAGGAGGAAGAGGATCTTTTAAAGTGAGAAATGAAAGTGCAGGATGGAGGGAGCAAGATCAGGGGAGACAAGAAAGGAGAGAGTCAAGGAGGACATGGAGTGATAAATCTTGGCAGAAGCAAAGCTTCTTCACTTGACCTTGAGAGGGTAGTGGTGGGTAAAAAAGTGAAAAGAAAAGAGATTGTATTTTGGAGAGAAACAAAATGTTAAAGGATACACATAGATGGCATACATTGTGTATTTTTGTTATTTTTACAGATAACATTTTTCTGTGTAGTGTCCAGTCTGCTCTGCATACTCTTAGCAAACAGGATAAATAAATAAAAACTACCTAAATAATGCATGTGTGTACCAGCAGTTACTGTTTATTTCTACCGGCAGTCTATTCTGATTTGTGTAGAGTTTCAAGAAATGCTCATAGGTAAGCATCTGGCATCCTGAAGCACAGACACAAAAGTAGCTTAGCATGGATTTTTGTATTCTTCTTCACTCCTTTCACTTTATCTTATTCACAGCATCACCTTGTGTCTGCAGACTTATTGAAAGCTTCAAATTATTTTCTCAACTGATTTGCGAGATTATGTGTAAATAGCTTGATAGAATATTATATTCTAAGAGCTTATATTTTTTCAAGACATCCTAAGAATCTACAGTAGTTCCAGGCAACAGATGACAGCCAGTTTATTTTAGCTATCAGGTGTGAATAGCTCCTTCTACACATGCTATTATTTAAAATGGTCATGAGTTTTAAAGAAAATTAACTGCTACACTGAGCAATATCCACAGATTCCTGGAATTGACCACAGGGAGTAATAAAGTATGCAGAGACAGTTCACATTTGGAACCTTGCACACAGTGAAGTCAAGGGTATTTAACAAACGTGTGCAATCCTTTCTGAGTGTCTATCCTGTCACTCTAAGGACAAGACATGACTGTCTTGAGGGGAATGTCAGAACAACTTAACATCACCAATAAATGAATGAGGCCACATTGTTGGTACCCGAAGACTAATAATGGACAGTGAGAAACATTTTACCAACTCTGCCTTCTACACTGACTTTCTCTGTGCTGTGCCATACTAAGTCCTTTCAGCTGTGTCTGACTCTTTGTGACCCCCTGGACTGTAGCCTGCCAGGCTCCTCTGTCCATGAGATTCTCCAGGCAAGAATACTGGAGTGGGTTGCTGTGCCCTCCTCCAGGGGATTTTTCCAACCTGGGGATGGAACCCACATCTCTTATGTCTACTGCATTAGCAGGCAGGTTCTTTACCACTAGCACCACTTGGGAAGCCCTGGGGACTTTCTCTGGGGTCTAGCAGAAGGAGGGATCAGAGGGAGTGAGCCCACCAGCTAGTACCTATTTAGAAGGCTTCAGCCAAAAGTAACTGCTCTATTTTTTTTTTTTTCCTCCTGGAACAAAGTCTCCATGAATTTTATCACTCGTGTTCTAAAAAAGTGGGATTGCGTTAAGTCCACACCAAAATAATTGAGGTTTTAAAATTATTATTTTATCTCATTTTTTTTTCATCCATTTTGACACAAAAGGCTTATAAGCAAAGCCTGTCTCTAACTAGGGAAGTAACCTTTTATCATCATTATCACCATCATTATCATCATCATCCTCACAGACTGCAATTAATGATCACTTACTATGCACAAATCACTTGCGAACTCTATTTTATCTTATTTAACTTCCCAAAGTTTCAAAGAGGTAATTTTAATATCATTATTCACATTCAAAAAATAAGGCTACTGAGCACAAAGATGTTAAGCAATTTACCCAAACTTTTAAGTCAGGATGGGAACTCAGTCCATCTAAAGCCAGTTTCCCTGTTATCAGCCACTACCCCATGAAGATGTTCATATTTCTACCATGTATTCATTTCTAAATTGTTTTAAGAAAACCTGCACTGATATTGGAGAAGGAAATGGCAACCCACTCCAGTGTTCTTGCCTGAAGAATCCCAGGGACGGGGAAGCCTGGTGGGCTGCCGTCTATGGGGTCGCACAGAGTCGGACACGACTGAAGCGACTTAGCAGCAGCAGCACTGATGTTAGTATCCATCAAGAATCCATTCCAGCAAACAATCTCTAAAAATATTCCATTTCAGCAAGGGGCATCCAATAAAAAAAGGAGTCAATAATTTTACCCTGAATTAAGTTTTCTTCCATATACTACAAGGAAGTGTGTTTTCTTTTTTTTTAAAAGGTTTGTGTCTATCTATATTAACTGAGGATGAGGATGGTTTGCTTGAAAGAAGATTAAATTGAGGCTTCTATGAGTCAAGCTTTCTACAGTTTTAACAACAGATTTAGTTTTGTACAATTGTCTAGAATTAAACTATCAGATATTTTACTTTTTAATTGAGAAAAGTAAGGCATGAACCCTGGTTAAAATGAGATTTATGGGTGACATTAAAAATACTATTAGGCACAAATACTTCTGATAATATGGTAGACAACAACAACAACTATGAAAGCACATCTTTTGTTGCAGTGCTGGACTCAGAGGACATAAAGAAAATCTCCAGAATCCCTCCTCCTGCCCCAGAAACGGGGGAGAAATCCTACTGATACATGAAGGGTGAGGTCATCCTGAGGACAAGTGATGACATTAAAACTGGAACTCAAAAACTAAGTGTGCAAGGGGCAAAGTGGGAGTGCAGGGGCTAAGATCCGCTTCTATGCCAGGGATGGTAGGATGAAAATATAACTGACCCAGGGGTTTTTGGGAAGATAACAGCAATACAGTATTTAAATCTCCTCCAGATCACACCATAAGAACAGATAGCAAAAACCACAGGCAATATTTACTACAAAATGAAATGAACCCTAAAATACTTATGGATGGGGACAATCAGACAGTCAAAAACCCTCAGAGATCAGTGTTTTCAGAAGAGAAAGCATAAGGAAATAATGGGGATTCTGAGAAACCTGAAAATAAGGAACCCTCATACAGCCAACAGGTATTTTCTGAAAAGTGAGAAAGAATAATTTTTGATCATCAGCTGAAACTAAGAGGGGCTTTGCCCAGTGTTCAGCAGGTGAGCATAAACGGCTCACCATGAGCCTGAGTGCTCCTGCCATCAGTTACTCCATGACCCTGAGAAACTGATAAGCTAGTGCTGACCCCCAAGATGGGACACCTCAGGTGGGAAGAAATTGCTAGGAGCGGAATAAACTGGAGCAGGACAGGGACAATGGAGACAAAGAAAGATAAAGTCAGACAGAAATGAGGGCAAGAAAAACAATGTGATTTCATAAAGTCTCAAACACAGAAAAGACGATCGTGAGTGAGAGTCCAAAGAAACAACAAACGACAAAGTTATATCACAAAGTACTTCATACTCAAAATTTAATACATATGAATGTTTTAAGAAATAAAATATAAATTTATGAATAAGAACAAGCAACAGGTGATTGTGAAAATAACAAGATTTTAAAATAACTATTATAAGAAAAATATAAATTATAGGGTTCAAGAAATAATTAGTGAATATATGTTGAAGTGAAGTCGCTCAGTCATGTCCGACTCTTTGCGACCCCATAGACTGTTGCCTAACAGGGTCCTCCGTCCACGGGATTTTGCAGGCAAGAGTACTGGAGTGGGTTGTTAGAATGGATCAAATTACACTACATATGGCATAGAGACACAAGAAGATGAAAAACTTAAAAGAGGTGTTAGAAGAAATAATATACATATCCAACATGTTCCTAATCAGCAGAAAAAAAATGAAGACACAATGTTTGAAGAATAAAGGCTATTAATCCCTCAAATCGGAGAAGGCAATGGCACCCCACTCCAGTACTCTGCCTGGAAAATCCCATGGATGGAGGAGCCTGGGGGGCTGCAGTCCATGGGGTCGCTGAGTCGGACACGACTGAGCGACTTCACTTTCACTTTTCCCTTTCATGCATTGGAGAAGGAAATGGCAACCCACTCCAGTGTTCTTGCCTGGAGAATCCCAGGGATGGCGGAGCCCAGTGGACTGCCATCTGTGGGGTCGCACAGAGTCGGACACGACTGAAGCGACTTAGCAGCAGCAGCAGCAGCAGCAATCCCTCAAATTGGTAAAAGAAAAAAAATGTATACTGGAAGCATTTCACCATAAAAATAAGCTCTTATTCCAATAAACTTGACTAAAACTGCAGCAGATAAAATGCAAAGATAAAATATTTAAAGAAGCCAGAAAGAAAAGATAGATCATATAAGAAGGAATGACAATTCAACTGATAACAGAATTCTCCCATCTCAGTGGAAGAAGAAAAAATAAGACAGTGGAATAATACACTGAAAATGTTCAAAGAGTGATAACTGGTGACCTAGATATGTGCCTAGCAGAAGGCTCTCAGGAATGAGGATTACTTAAAGACATTGTCCGAGAAATAAAAAGAGTATATTTTCCACCAATAGGTTTTGCTCAAGGCACTTCTAAAGAAGATGCTCTTGAAAGAAGTAGGACAGCAAAAGAAATTCAGAGATGCAAATGAAATGGTAAATAGTGACATTGGTAAACATTGGGGTAAAGACAGACACATACTGATTGAAAAAATAATACTAACAAAATCTGACATTCATACAGTTTAAAGGTTAGAACTAAAAATACTGAACAAAATTAGCAAGTAAATCAGGATTAGAAATTCTAGATAAACATCTACTTCTGCCTCATTGACTACGCTAAAGCTTTTGACTGTGTGGATCACAATAAACTGCGGATAATTCTTAAAAGAGATGGGAATACCAACCACCTTACCTGTCTCTTGCAAAACCTGTATGTAGGTTAAGAAGCAAAGGTTAGAATCTTAAACAACTAACTGGTCCCAAACTGGGAAAGGAATATGACAAGGCTGTATATTGTCACTCTGCTTATTTAACTTAATGACAGGCTGGATGAATCACAACTGGAATCAAGATTGCTGGGAGAAATATCAACAACCTCGGGTATGCACATGGTATCACTCCAATGGCAGAAAGTGGAGAGGCACTAAAGAGCTTCTGAATGAGGATGAAAGAGGAGAGTGAAAAAGCTGGCTCCAAACTCAGCATCCAGAAAACTAAGATCATGGCATCTGGTCCCATCACTTCATGGCAAACAGAAGGGGAAAAGTGGAAGCAGTGACAGATTTTATTTTCCTGGGCTCTAAAATTACTGTGGATGGTGACTGCAGCCATGAAATTAGAAGATGTTTGCTCCTTGGAAATAAAGTTATCTAATAAACTTAGACAGTATATTAAAAAAGCATAGACATCACTTGGCCAACAAAGTTCTGTCTCGTCAAAAGTATGATTTTTCCAGAAATCATGTATGGATGAAGGAGTTGGACCAAAAAGAAAGCTGAGCACCGAAAAACTGATATCTTTGAATTATGGTGCTGGAGAAGACTCTTGAGAGTGTCGTGGACAGCAAGGAGTTCAAACCAGTTAATCCTAAAGGAAATCAACCCTGAATATTCATTGGAAGGACTGACGCTGAAGCTGAAGCTCCAATACTTTGGCCACCTGATGCGAAGAGCCACTCATTGGAAAAGACCCTGATGCTGGGAAAGATTGAAAGCAAAAGAAGAAGAGGACAGCAGAAAATGAGATGGTTAGATAGCATCCTCAACTCAATGGACATGAATCTGAACAAACTTTCCAGGAGATAGTGAAGGATATCCTGGTGTGCTATGGCCATGGCATCGCAAAGAGTCAGACACAATTTACAGAATGAACAACAATTTAATGTATATAGAATTTTACTTCTAACCATTAGAAAATGAATATTATTCTTATTGATATATGGAAATTTACTAAAACAGATAATGTATTATTTCATAAGATAAGAACTCAACACATTTCAAAGAGTAGACCACTTTCTCTAATTACTACACAATTAAGTTAGAAGTTGATTAAAAGAGAATAATCTTTATAATTCCCATAGGCTTTGAAATGTTTAAGTATTTAAAATTCTAAAACTTCTATGAAATATACTAATTAAACAATTACAATGGAATTAAGAAATACTTTAAAATGAATGATAATGAAGCTTGGGAGAGGCTATTGAAGTAGTACTTAAAGGAAAATGTATTACTTGCAATATGTGTAGAAAGGATAGAGTAATAAAATAAACATACATAATAAAATGTTTAAAAAGGAGCACAAAAATCTTAAATCAGAATCAAAGCAAATATCCATCAACAGTAGAATAGATTAAAATGCATTTATTCACAAAGTGCTATGTTATACGGCAGTGAAAATGAAATATAACTACACAAAACAAGGATTTGAGAAGCATGCTGCTGCTGCTGCTAAGTTGCTTCAGTCATGTCCGACTCTGTGACCCCAGAGACGGCAGCCCACCAGGCTCCCCCGTCCCTGGGATTCTCCAGGCAAGAACACTGGAGTGGGTTGCCATTTCCTTCTCCAATGCATGAAAGTGAAAAGTGAAAGCGAAGTCGCTCAGTCGTGTCTGACTCTTAGAGACCCCATGGACTGCAGCCCACCAGGCTCCCCCGTCCATGGGACTCTCCAGGCGAGAGTGCTGGAGTGGGGTAGTATTAAGGAAAAAATAAAAAAGAGAATATATCTTACAATGCAAGATAAAATTAGAAAGAAAAGTGTTAAATTAGAAAAAAATTAAAACAATTTAAAAAAAAGTCAGTGTATTAGTTACTTCTACCAGGAATCAAGAGATAGGATGGAGAGATTTCAGAGGTAAAGTCACATCATAGTATCTAGTTTTTAAATATACACTTACATGTTATTTTGTTTATGTAAGATATCAAATAATAAAATACTTTTAAATAATTTGAGCTTGTGGAGAAGAAAAGTAAATTAAAATTTTAACCTTAATTTGCATGCAAAGATGAATTATAGAAAAGGATAATCATCTCTGTTGTTAAATCTTCATTTCCTGAGGAATTAATTTAGAAATAGGACAGTCTTTTTTCTCTTTCTGTTTTTAAGTATTTAATCAATCCCATTGGTTTCAACAATGAAAAAGGTAATTATAAAATAATTATTTAAATCAATGGAGATACTCTTTTTAAAAAAAAGGTCAAAGAATTTTAATAGACCACAGAGTGATTTAAGAGTCATTTAAAGTGTCTGCAATTTAGGTTTAGTTTGGGGGAAATATTTTGGTCAACATTAGGCAAATGAATTCAAGATACAACTGGCATTAATAACACCATTCAAACTTACTCTGTAAAAGTAAGCAAACAGTTTCAAGACATTTTCTGTAATTGCATCGAATCAGATTATTAAGCTTTCTGTGCAGCGCTAGAAATGTGACTGGCATATGTTGTGTAATAACAAAATTGATGCACTTCTTTGAAAGTTAAAGTGTTGATATGCCACCATTAGTTAATGGCATACTATTAATATCTTCATTAGCAAATCAATTAGTCTGAGATAACATAAATAATTTGATTTAGTCATGAATTAAGTCTTACAGGACTTTAGGTTATATCTGATCTCTTTAGAAAAGATCATTATTTTAATTGTTTATAAAAGGCAATTACATATGATATTAACATAAACCAAAGCATACTCTGTGTTTAAAGGTTTAAGAGAATTAGTTCCTTTTGCCACTATAGTAACACTTTATAGTTCACTGACTCATTAATAGTTTCATGATTGTCTGAATTCATGATTGTTTGACAAAGTCAAACTTTCTTTCAAATAGCAGTAACATGTTTATTAGGAAATTCTGGTTTTCTGAAATTCTTCAAAATTTTCAATCCAGGGATATATAATCAATAAAAACAGGTTATGCTTTTATTAATGAAAAATGGTATACTTCAGTTATGTGTAATTATAATCTTATAAAAGAAGTGCTTAACCTAAGATATATCAAACATGTAAATGAGGGAAAAGACTATTAGCCTTTACATCCATAGAAACTTTAATTATATCCACGCTTATTTAAGTTTTCAGACAAAATCACAAAGTAGCTGAATTTGATATCTAAAAGTATCCACTATACTTTAATATTGATGCAAATTACTTATTAGTTTACCAAATTTATACACAAAAAATGCAGAACCAAAAGATGAACGAACATTTTAAAAGTTAGAAAGCATTAGAAAGCAAATTACAAATGAAAGCAACAAAGGAAGCTATATAAAAAAATGGAAATCCTGGCTAGTCCTCTGCTGGGTTTGCTTAAGTTTTATTAAAAAGTAGTTAACTTCTGTAAAAGATTAATATTTATCAGTATTTTATGAAAATGTTAATTATTTTAATGCAAATATTTGATCTCAGAGACTTTACAATGATTCAAGCCTGTCTACACAGGTAATTTTGGTAAGGTGCTAACAGTAAAATCCTCACTATTTATGATCAGAGAAAAATGTTACAGAAAAAGGTGTAAAAAGTTAAATTTCTACATAGACTAATTTTAAGAAGAGTTCTTAATACATCACTTCTTTTAAAGTACTCATTTTGAAGGGCAAGCCAACTTAGGTTTCAGTTCAGTTCAGTTCAGTTCAGTCGCTCAGTCGTGTCCGACTCTTTGCGACCCCATGAATCGCAGCACGCCAGGCCTCCCTGTCCATCACCAACTCCTGGAGTTCACTCAGACTCGCAACCATCGAGTCCGTGATGCCATCCAGCCATCTCATCCTTTGTCGTCCCCTTCTCCTCCTGCCCCCAATCCCTCCCAGCATCAGGGTCTTTTCCAATGAGTCAACTCTTCGCATGAGGTGGCCAAAGTACTGGAGTTTCAGCTTTACCATCGTTCCTTCCAAAGAAATCCCAGGGCTGATCTCCTTCAGAATGGACTGGCTGGATCTCTTTGCAGTCCAAGGGACTCTCAAGAGTCTTCTCCAACACCACAGTTCAAAAGCATCAATTCTTCGGCCTCAGCTTTCTTCATAGTCCAACTCTCACATCCTTACATGACTGCTGGAAAAAACCATAGCCTTGACTAGATAGACCTTTGTTGGCAAAGTAATGTTTCTGCTTTTGAATGTGCTATCTTGGTTGGTCATAACTTTCCTTCCAAGGAGCAGGTGTCTTTTAATTTCATGGCTGCAATCACCATCTGCAGTGATTTTGGAGTCCCCAAAAATAAAGTCTGACACTGTTTCTACTGTTTCCCCATCTATTTCCTTTCCTTAATTATAAATATAATATAAATATACTGTCAGTGTCTCAGCTATGTCAAGAACCTTGATACTCTTCTAGGTGCAAGACTTCCTTTGGCCCATTTGCCTTTAAAGACTATAGTTCCTCATTCCCTTGCTTTTGTTTCATGTTTTGCCTAAAGGCAAGTTCCTGGGAATGATGTTTTACATAATTTTTTTGTACACAATTTTTTCTCAAAGAAAAAGTTTTCCAAAGCCTTAAAGTTTTAATATCAGCAAGAAATAACTACACTTAAAAATTCAAGAAAGTGAATATTTGTTTTGCTTTTAATTTTTAAAGTATCAGTAATTATATCTTAAATATAGTACAGTTTCATGCCTCTTGATGTCTTCCTCAAAACTCTGTGGAAAGGTAATTTCATTATATACTTACTATACGTACAAAGTAAAAAATACAGAATGAAAATTAAATGACTATTCAGAAATCAGAAATCTACATCCTTTGAAAAAGTAAACCCACAGAACAAACATCAATTAAACCATAATAGCCTGTGAGTCATGGAAATTTTGATTTTGCAATGTTACTTTCACTGGTGTAATAAAGAAATACTATTATATTGCCGATTATTTTTTATTCCTAAAACAAACCCTCAGGTAGCTGAGAATCTAATCCACCAGGTTGATTTCAAGAATCTCAATCAGAGTAAGCCACGAGATTTCAGAAAGAGATACTGCTTCTCTCTTTTACATCAATATTTTCCCACATATTAACAGTCTCCCCCATTCCTAACAAAAAAATCTGAGAATGAATAATGTTCTGTGTGCATCCAACACCAAAGCAGAAAAAATGATACAGCAGAGGTGGAAGACCTGGTTCTGTTCAGAAGACAAGAGATACAGGCACTAGCGGTGGAGAGAATGGTTGGAAGGGAGCAACGGGCATGAAGGAACTATTTCATCACTTCCTTGAGTTAAAGACAAATAGCTAAAAAATAAATTAGAAGTCTGACAAAAGAAAAATTACTTAATGTTGAAAAGAGAGTTCAGGAAAAGAACAATGGATCTTTAGTTTAAATTATCTTTAGTATGTTCTACTTGATATGTATCTGAGGCAGTGTTTGATAAATACTTCTAAAAAGGCATGAGGAAAAGTATGTGCTATAAAAACATAATTTTCATATACACACAAAACAGGTTTATTAAAATGCATTATTCCATGATGTCTTGGACATTTATATCTTATCCACCAGAATCAATATATTTTCTTCCTCACACATTTCTCTTTCCGTTTCTAATCTTATTCTTACTGCTTCTATTACTGCTATTCTTATGAGGTTAGACTTTCCAACAATTCCTCCACATTTCACTCCTTTACACAAAAGAAACCATAGCCCTCTGTGGCAATAAGTCTAGAGTTCCTTGACGGGCAGGTTCTCTACCTCATAGTTTCGACCTATATGTTCTTACATCTCCTGCTTTCTAACACAAGCCAAAGCAATTTTAAGAAAGAAAACGAGAACTGGAAGAATTAGGCTCCCTGACTTCAGATTATACTGCAAAGCTAGAGTAATCAAAACAGCATATCACTGGCACAAAAACAGAAATTGAGATCAATGGAGTGGGATAAAAAGCCCAGAAATAACCCCCAACATACATGGTCAACTAACCTATGACAAAGGAAGCAAGAATACACAATGAAGAAAAGACAGTCTCTTCAATAAATGATGCTGGGAAAACTGAACAGCTACATGTTAAAGAATGAAATTAGAACATTCTCTAACACCATGCACAAAAACAAACTCCAAATGGACTGAAGACCTAAATTTAAGATTAGATACTATAAAACTCCTAGAGGAAAATACAGGCAGAACACTTTTTGATATAAACTGTATCTGTATCTTTTTGAATCCTTTTCCTAGAGCAATGGAAATAAAAACAAAAATAAACAAATGGAACCTAATTACACTTAAAAGCTTTTGCACAACAAAGAAAATTATAAACAAGACAAAAACACAATCTACAGAATGGGAGAAAATATTTGCAAATGATGCAACTAACAAGGGATTAATCTCCAAAGTATACAAACAGCTCACAGATAAATTTTTGATTGGGAACTTCTGAGGCACTAAGTCTAGTTAGTATCAGAATTGAATTGAATTGTAGGACAGCTGGTGTCACAGAGAAATGCTTGGTATGAAAACAATCCTACCTGCCTGGTGTTGGAAGTGTTAGGAGTGTGGTAGTAGCGCGAGAATAAGAAGAAATACACAGGAGAAGTGAGTTTTTTCTTCATACCTTCTTTTGCCAATTATCCACCGTGAACTTCCAGATGTTCAAGGTGGTTTTAGAAAAGGCAGAGGAACCAGAGATCAAATTGCCAACATCTGCTGGATCATTGAGAAAGCAAGAGAGTTCCAGAAAAACATCTATTTCTGCTTTAATGACTATGCCAAAGCCTTTGACTGTGTGGATCACAATCAACTGTGGAAAATTCTGAAAGAGATGGGAATACTAGACCACCTGACCTGCCTCTTGAGAAACCTACATGCAAGTCAGGAAGCAACAGTTAAAACTGGATATGGAACAACAGACTGGTTCCAAATAGGAAAAGGAGTGTGTCAAGGCTGTATTGTTACCCTGCTTATTTAACTTCAATGCAGAGTACATCATGAGAAATGCTGGGCTGAAGGAAGCACAAGATGGAATCAAGATTGCCAGGAGAAATATCAATAATCTCAGATATGCAGATGACACCACCCTTATGGCAGAAAGTGAAGAGGAATTAAAAAGCCTCTTGATGAAAGTGAAAGAGGACAGTGAAAAAGTTGGCCTAAAGCTCAACATTCAGAAAACAAAGATCATGGCATTTGGTTCCATCACTTCACGGGAAATAGAAGGGGAAACAGTGGAAACAGTGTCAGACCATATTTTTCTGGGCTCCAAAATCACTGCAGATGGTGACTGCAGCCATGAAATTAAAAGACGCTTACTCCTTAGAAGGAAAGTTATGACCAACTTAGATAACATATTAAAAAGCAGAGACATTACTTTGCCAACAAAGGTCCATCTAGTCAAGGCTATGGTTTTTCCAGTGGGCATGTATGGATGTGAGAGTTGGACTGTGAAGAAAGCTGAGCGCCGAAGAATTCATGCTTTTGAACTGTGGTGTTGGAGAAAACTCTTGAGAGTCCCTTGGACTGCAAGGAGATCCAACCAGTCCATTCTAAAGGAGATCAGTCCTGTGATTTCTTTGGAAGGACTGATGCTAAAGCTGAAACTCCAATACTTTGGACACCTCATGCGAAGAGCTGACTCATTGGAAAAGACCCTGATGCTGGGAAGGATTGGGGGCAGGAGGAAAAGGGGACGACAGAGGATGAGATGGCTGGATGGCATCACTGACTCAATGGACGTGAGTTTGGGTGAACTCCGGGAGCTGGTGATGGACAGGGAGGCCTGGCATGCTGCGATTCATGGGGTCTCAAAGAGTCGGACGTGACTGAGTGACTGAACTCAACTGAACTGAACTATTTTTCAAATACAGATTGTAGATTTACCTCCTAAATGAAATCTATCCTGACCAACTTTGGCCATAGGGGAAGGGTGTGGAGTGAAATAGTTTCAGAGGGTTTTCTGAAGATCAAATATTAGCTTTGCCTGTGTATCAGTGAGACAGTGCTGTAACCTTGTAATTATTTTCCTTTCTTTTAAAATTCTGAAGCAAGTCCATATGGAGCTCTATTACTTCCAGTCAAGGAACTTTGAATGAGATATATGGCAAGCACCACCTTTACTGATTGTGTTATATCGTCCTTATTACCCACTAAATATTGAACATAGCAGAAATACTCAATAAATCCTGAGAACTGCTCTGCCCAATGCAGTAGCCACTGACCCCCTGGGCTGTTAGGGAATTGAAATACAGCTAGTGCAAATCAAAATATGCCATAAGTGTAAAATACACCCACAATTTCAAAGGCTCAATAAAAAATTAGATAAACTATCAAAATACGTCTATATAGATTACATTTTGAAAAAACATTTGAAAATAGAATCAGATACAAATATTAAAATTGTTTTCATCCATTTGTTTTTACCCTTTAATGTGTCTGTGCTATGCTTAGCTTCTCAGTTGTGTCCAGCTCTTTGCCACCGCATGGACTGTGGCCTGCCAGGCTCCCCTGTTCATGTGGATTCTCCAGGAAGAATACTGGAGTGGGCTGCCATGCCCTTCTCCAGAGGATCTGCCCAACCCAGGGGTCAAACCTAGGTCTCCTGCATTGCAGGAGGTTTCTTTACAATCTGGACCCCCAGTGAAGCCCAAGCATACTGAAGTGGGTAGTCTATCCCATCTCCAGAGGATCTTTTGGATTCTTTACCAGGTGGATTCTTTACCAGGTGAGCTAACAGGGAAGCCCTTTAATGTGTCTACTTGAAAATTTAAAACTACAGATGTGGCTCTAGTGATACTGCCTTAGATAGCACTGATTTAAAATCTTTTGTCTTCTTAAATCCGGAAACTTGAGAAGGAAATTTGCTATTTCCCAGAATTTTAAGATTTAGAGGAAAATTCATAGTTGCATCATTTGAGCTGCCATCTACACCTATATCTTGGTATTTCAGAGAGCATTTTCTGAGAGTTTGGTCAGTGTATGTTACATATAAGATTAGATCCATTCCTAACTATGTATTCTTTCAGACATATAATTAAGTTAATCAACATTAGAAAACAACAGCAAAGCAAGCATTATTGCTCAACCAGATGTGCTCTATTCCAAATGTTTAGTGATTGAGGGTTGAAGACCAAAGTAGGATTATTTTATTCCATTCAACCTTAATCACTGAAAAGATTTATGTATTGAATGCAAGTCACTTTAATCTTCAGTCTCAAGAACAATATAAGGTATTTGTTACAAGTTATTTTAATAATGCAGTTTTGCTTTTTAAGTTTCAACATAAATAAGATGAAAAATCATCAAAATCCTGTCAGAAGGTTTAATATGAAATGACTCAATTTCTGAACACATTAAAAAAATAAATATTTCATGAATTTCAGCTTGAAATTCATACTGTATGCCAAAGAGAATTTATTATCAATACAAGCAGTACTTACTTGATACTCTTGAGATGTGTATAAGAGACAGCACAAAAGTAGCTTAGCATGGATTTTTGTATTCTTCTTCACTCCTTTCACTTTATCTTATTCACAGCATCACCTTGTGTCTGCAGACTTATTGAAAGCTTCAAATTATTTTCTCAACTGATTTGCGAGATTATGTGTAAATAGCTTGATAGAATATTATATTCTAAGAGCTTATATTTTTTCAAGACATCCTAAGAATCTACAGTAGTTCCAGGCAACAGATGACAGCCAGTTTATTTTAGCTATCAGGTGTGAATAGCTCCTTCTACACATGCTATTATTTAAAAT
>SJYT01048703.1:24604-35004 GCA_006410635.1 Cephalophus harveyi | reverse complement strand
CCCTATGTATTCAGGATGAAGATATAAAGTGAAATGACTGTCTTAAATATAGCAGACTTTCTAACTTTCTGAAACAGAGAGAATGGGTAACATTCATCTATTAATGTCTAATTTAAAAGGCTAGGTTTGAAAATATAATTTTTAAGGAATCTGCATGTTTTACTTTTAAGACTTATAGAGTTTCTGATATATCCTAATAATTGGAAAGTTACAAAAGTCAGGTTAATGGAATTCAGAAAAATACTTTAGAAAAGCTAATGTTATAATCTTTCTTTTCTAAATAGCATTGGCTAAAGAGACAGGAATTTAGATGCAATGAACATTACCTGAGTGAAGGAATGAATAGAATGTGCTTATATTCTCAACTAGTTCTAGGTTAGACTTAATGCTTTCAGTTCAGTCACTCAGAAGTGTCCGACTCTTTGCGACCCCATAAACCGCAGCACGTCAGGCTTCCCTGTCCATCACCAACTGCCAGAGTTTACCCAAACTCATGTCCTTGAGTCGGTGATGTCATCCAACCATCTCATCCTCTGTCTTCCCCTTCTCCTCCTGCCCTCAATCTTTCCCAGCATCAGGGTCTTTTCAAATGAGCCAGCTCTTCGCCTCAGGTGGCCAAAGTATTGGAGTTTCAGCTTCAACATCAGTCCTTTCAATGAACACCCAGGACTGATCTCCTTTAGGATGGACTGGTTGGCTCTCCTTGCAGTCCAAAGGACTCTCAAGAGTCTTCTCCAACATCACAGTTCAAAAGCATCCATTCTTCAGTGCTCAGCTTTCTTTATAGTCCAACTCTCACATCTATACATGACTACTGGAAAAACCATAGCCTTGACTAGATGGATCTTGTTGGCAAAATAATGTCTCTGCTTTTTAATATGCTGTCTAGTCTAGGTTGATCGTAACTTTCCATCAAAGCAGTAAGCATCTTTTAATTTCATGGCTGCAATCACCATCTGCAGTGATTTTGGAGCCTCCAAAAATAAAGTCTAACACTGCTTCCACTGTTTCCCTTTCTCTTTGCCATGAAGTAATGGGACCGGATACCATGATCTTAGTTTCCTGAATGTTGAGCTTTAGGCCAACTTTTTCACTCTCCTCTTTCACTTTCATCAATAGACTTTCTAGTTCTTCACTTTCTGCCATAACAGTGGTGTCATCTGCATATCTGAGGTTATTGATATTTCTCCTGGCAATCTTGATTCCAGCTTGTGCTTCTTCCAGCCCAGCGTTTCTCATGATGTACTCTGCATTGAAGTTAAATAAGTAGGGGGACAATATACAGCCTTGACGGACTCCTTTTCCTATTTGGAACCAGTCTGTTGTTCCATATTCAGTTTTAACTGTTGCTTCCTGACCTGCATACAGACTTCTCAAGAGGCAGGTTAGGTGGTCTGGTATTCCCATCTCCTTCAGAATTTTCCACAGTTTATTGTGATCCACAGTCAAAGGCTTTGGCATAGTCAACAAAGCAGAAATAGATGTTTTTCTGGAACTCTCTTGCTTTCTCAGTGATCCAGTGGATGTTGGCAATTTGATCTCTGGTTCCTCTGCCTTTTCTAAATGCAGCTTGAACATCTGGAAGTTAACTGATCACATACTGTTGAGGCCTGGCTTGGAGAATTTTGAGCAATACTTTACTAGCATGTGAGATGAGTGCAATTGTGCGGTAGTTTGAGTGTTCTTTAGCATTGCCTTTCTTTGGGATTGAAATGAAAAACCAACCTTTCCCAGTCCTGTGGCCACTGCTGAGTTTTCCAAATTTGCTNTTTTTTTTTTTTTTAACTAAAAGACTTTATTTCTTACAGCATTTTTAGGTTTACAGAAAAATTGCATAGAGAGTACAAAGCTCCCATTTATTCCCTTTCTTCCCTCCAGTTTCCCCTATTATTAACTCTTTTCATTGATTTGGTATATTTGTTGTAATTGACGGACCAATATTAACACATTATTATTAACTGAACTCTGTACATTGGGTTCAATTTTTCTGTTGTACATTTCTGTGATTTTACAAATATGTAATGCCATGTATCCACCCGAAAGTATCATACATAATAGTTTCACTGCCTAAAAATTCCCTAAACTCCACCTGTTCATCCCTCTCTCCTTCCCAGCCCCTGGCAGCTACTGGAGTATTTTAATTTAACGTGATTACGTGACTAGACTCTTTCTAGGATCAACAGAAGAAAACCCACGCTTGAGTTTTCCGTTGCTCCTGACATATTGCCTTCATGTTTAATGTTCTTGCTTTTCAAAGCTGTTAAGGAACCAGAGTACATTTCTGGGTTAAAAAAAGGAAAAAAAAAGTCACCTAATAATGTTCCATCTTGTACTCCTTTCCGAATGATTGCTCGGTTCCTAATTATCACCCAGCTGTGGCCTCTGAGGCTGCCGCCTGAAAGCTGTGATTAATATGGGGGCTCACTGGGAAAGAGTTTCTCACATGGACTCACTTCCTCTTTCTGGGATTCTCCCACACCCACTTTCCCCCCTTCTTCTTGTCTTCATTTTCTTTCCTTTTTTTTTTTTTTAATTTTTACTTTATTTTAGTTTACAATACCGTATTGGTTTTGCCATACATTGACATGAATCCACCATGGGTGTATACGAGCTCCCAGTCCTGAATCCCCCTCCCACCTCCCACCCCTGGCTTGGAGAATTTTGAGCGTTACTTTACTAGCATGTAAGATGAGTGCAATTGTGCAGTAGTTTGAGCATTCTTTGGCATTGCCTTTTTTGGGATTAGAATGAAAACTGACCTTTTCCAGTCCTGTGGCCACTGCTGAGTTTTCCAAATTTGCTGGCATATTAAGTGCAGCCCTTTCACAGTATCATCTATTAGGATTTCAAATAGCTCAACTGGGATTCCATCATCTCCACTAGCTTTGTTCGAGTGATGCTTCCTAAGGCCCACTTGACTTTGCATTCCAGGATGTCTGGCTCTAGGTGAGTGATCACACCATAGTGATTATCTGGGTCATGAAGATCTTTTTTGTACAGTTCTTCTGTGTATTCTTGCCACTTCTTAATATCTTCTGCTTCTGTTAGGTCCCTACCATTTCTGTCCTTTATTGAGCCCATCTTTGCATGAAATGTTCCCTTGGTATCTCTAATTTTCTTGAAGAGATCTCTAGTCTTTCCCATTCTATTGTTTTCCTCTATTTCTTTGCATTGATCACAGAGCAAGGCTTTCTTATCTCTCCTTGCTATTCTTTGGAAATCTGCATTCAAATGGGTATATCTTTATCACTGTAATTCAAGTCTATGCCCCGACCAGTAACGCTGAAGAAACTGAAGTTGAAAGTTTCTATGAAGACCTCCAAGACCTTTTAGAACTAACACCCAAAAAAGATGTCCTTTGCATTATAGGGGACTGGAATGCAAAAGTAGGAAGTCAAGAAACACCTGGAGTGTTTGACCTTGGAGTACAGAATGAAGCAGGGAAAGGCTAATAGAGTTTTGCCAAGAGAATGTTCTGCTCATAACAATCACCCTCTTCCAACAACACAAGAGAAGACTCTACACATGGACATCACCAGATAGTCAACACTGAAATCAGATTGATTATATTCTTTGCAGCCAAAGATGGAGAATGGCGCTCAACCTTCTTCAAAGTCCAACTCTCACATCCATACACGACCACAGGAAAAACCATAGCCTTGACTAGACAGACCTTAGAACATTCAGGTATGACCTAAATCAAATCCCTTATTTTTTCACATGTAATAATTTTTTTCCTGTCTTGTATTCATAATATGAAGATCTTAGAAACTGACTCACAGAATACAGTAAGAAAGGAGCATCCATCCAGTGTCCAAATCCCTAGAATCCTTTGGACAGCCGCCCTCTAGTTAGCACTAATAGACCACTACCTTGGGGACAAAGTGGGGTGCCTTTTGTCTTTGAAAATGAAACTGTAGCTGGACAGGCTCCTTTGTCCCTGGGGGTTTTCCAGGCAAGAGTACAGGAGTGGGTTGCCATGCCCTCCTCCAAGGGACCTTCCCAACCTAGGGATTAAACACAGGTTTTCCACACTGTAGGCAGATTCTTTACTGTCTGAGCCACCAGGGAAGCACATTTTATCTTTGGCCTACTCTAATTGGTAGAAAGCTTTCCCTTATATTCGCCTACCACAGAGTGGTAGGATATTAAAATGTGATTGAATGGGCTTAAGTCTTTGACACCACACCCACTTGGAGCCAACTCCTATCTCTATCAGGTAAACACTCCTAGAGGTTAGACTTCCTTCACCTAACATTAACTCAACTTTAAACTGTGAACAATCACTGGGTCTATACAAAGATGGAAATTGAATTAATAATAGGAAAGGCTATAGCTGTGTGTTTTCAAAGTAATACATTACTTTTCATTCTTCAGGCTAAGTATC
Source organism: Cephalophus harveyi (assembly GCA_006410635.1). Taxonomy (NCBI): domain Eukaryota; kingdom Metazoa; phylum Chordata; class Mammalia; order Artiodactyla; family Bovidae; genus Cephalophus; species Cephalophus harveyi. The sequence continues at coordinate 30,617 of SJYT01048703.1, read as the reverse complement.
TTAAAAGATATAATGTTTTTGGAGAAATTTCCAATATAAAAATTGTGTTCTTGTATCATTTTACAAATCTGATTTGCTCTTTTACTCTAAATGTTACACCTTAATATTACTAAAAATTGTGTCTAAATATGTCCCGCCACTTCAGGTATACACATTACAGTAAGCAGCCACAGGGACCAGTGAAAAACTAGATTCTTCCTGCTCCACACTCCCAGCATACACACAGACTAGAGATCTATATTTACTCTGAATGAAAATTCTTGTTTAATTATGGCATGTTTACTTAGCATTTACAAATCTAAAGTATTCATGTTTTGTTACATTTGGAATTAATTAGATTCATCTAAAATTTTATGACCCAGACTAAGTAATTCAGTTATACTCTTACAGTTTTATGATGATATCACTAAAATAGGTCATTCTCATTTTGGGTGAAGAACACCTGCCTGTCACGTGCATCTGCCCTCTACTATCTACTTTGTATTTATGTTGAATTAATTTCAAAGATCGACTTATAAATAATAAAACTATATTCATGATATTAGTTATATTTGATGTAGTTGCAGATAAACGGACTATTGGCTCCTTCTCTTTTTACTACTCGATCATCGTTGAATGTAGTCATGCTGGGAAAGTCTTCTTGCAATAATAAATTCTTCCTTCTAATAGGTACTGGGATATCTTATGAATGTTTATGTTGTTAACAGTTTCTGTTTCTTCACATTATCTAGTTTTCCCCTGAAATGTAAGCATTCTGTTTGATTTCCTACCTGTCCACTTCCCCTGCTGTTAGAATTATATAAACAGCTAGACTTTCTTGCTTTAGAAAATTTAGTGTTAATATTAAGCACCAAGATAATTCAGGCATCTCCACATCAACACAGCATTTGAGGATTTACAAAGGTCAAGATTACCTTTTGTCACATTGTGTAACTGAAGACTTTCTTTTCTTGTTGGCACTGTATAAAAAAGAAAATGCAAATTAAAATATGAACTTTTAGAGTAAATCTTCATAAAAAATTTGGCTCACTTCAACTCTAAGCTTTAGCAACATGAGAATAATTTAAATGTTGTAAATATTTTCTCAAGGTGTTTTAAAAGTTTTCTCTTCTGCTAACACCTAAGAAAAATAAATGTTAGCTGAAGAGATTCTTGTATCTGCATAAACAGAGATATGACATGAACTCAGTGATTACTGCTGCTGCTAAGTCACTCCAGTCATGTCTGACTCTGTGCGACCCCATAGATGGCAGCCTACCAGGCTCCCCCATCCCTGGGGTTCTCCAGGTAAGAATACTGGAGTGGGTTGCCATTTCCCTCTCCAATGCATGAAAGTGAAAAGTCAAAGTGAAGTCACTCAGTCGTGTCCAACTCTTCGCGACCCCATGGACTGCAGCCTACCAGGCTCCTCCATCCATGGGATTTTCCAGGCAAGAGTACTGGAGTGGGGTGCCATTGCCTTCTCCCTCAGTGATTACAGGGTATTTAAAAGAATCTGAGTCCACGGACAATGGGTAATGCTGATTAATGAATTTAGGTATAAACCAGAAAAGTGTCTTCTTTTGTTATTAACAATGTTTTTGGTATGTCTAAGAATGCTTTCCTCCTGACTCGACAGAATATTTCTCTGATGATTAAGGCCTTTGTAAGGTTTTTAGATGACTAAACATGGAAATCAGTGGTTATTGTATTATATTATGTAGTTTCCTAAATAAATAAAACTAAAGATACAAAAGCAGCATCATAATGCAGCTTCTAACCAGTTTCTCACCAATGACCCAATACATGACTGCACACTGTAGGTGTGGCCTGCCATCCATTGCTCCTTTGACATCGTCATTATCACATGCTATGATTATTTACCACTTTTCTTCTTTTAATCAGGCCAGCAATCATAGTGTACAGAAAGAAAAGTTTTCTTTAAAATTGAAATAAATAAATTTTGACTCAAAATATTTTGACTTCAGGAACTCTCAAACTTTTAAAAATTACCTTTTTCTTCTTTAAGATGTCTCATTTCTGCTTTTTCTATAGAGATAAAATGACAGAGTCATATACATATTTATTCAAAATATTTTGACTTCAGGAACTTTTAAGCTTTTAAAAATTACCTTTTTCTTCTTTAAGATGTCTTATTTCTGCTTTTTCTATAGAGATAAAATGACAGAGTCATATACATATTTATTCAAAATATTTTGACTTCAGGAACTTTTAAGCTTTTAAAAATTACCTTTTTCTTCTTTAAGATGTCTTATTTCTGCTTTTTCTATAGAGATAAAATGACAGAGTCATATACATATTTATTCAAAATATTTTGACTTCAGGAACTTTTAAGCTTTTAAAAATTACCTTTTTCTTCTTTAAGATGTCTTATTTCTGCTTTTTCTATAGAGATAAAATGACAGAGTCATATACATATTTATTCAAAATATTTTGACTTCAGGAACTTTTAAGCTTTTAAAAATTACCTTTTTCTTCTTTAAGATGTCTTATTTCTGCTTTTTCTATAGAGATAAAATGACAGAGTCATATACATATTTATTCAAAATATTTTGACTTCAGGAACTTTTAAGCTTTTAAAAATTACCTTTTTCTTCTTTAAGATGTCTTATTTCTGCTTTTTCTATAGAGATAAAATGACAGAGTCATATACATATTTATTCAAAATATTTTGACTTCAGGAACTTTTAAGCTTTTAAAAATTACCTTTTTCTTCTTTAAGATGTCTTATTTCTGCTTTTTCTATAGAGATAAAATGACAGAGTCATATACATATTTATTCAAAATATTTTGACTTCAGGAACTTTTAAGCTTTTAAAAATTACCTTTTTCTTCTTTAAGATGTCTTATTTCTGCTTTTTCTATAGAGATAAAATGACAGAGTCATATACATATTTATTCAAAATATTTTGACTTCAGGAACTTTTAAGCTTTTAAAAATTACCTTTTTCTTCTTTAAGATGTCTCATTTCTGCTTTTTCTATAGAGATAAAATGGTAGTCATATACATATTTATTCATAGCTCTTTCTAAGTTTGAAATTACATATTTTGCAGTCAATATTTACAATTCAGAAGTTATATGAAAAGAACCCTATGGTGTTAATATAGCAATAACATAGAGTTTGCTTTAAGATCTCAGTTCCTGTTCCCTTTAGATATCTAATAATAATGCAATACTACACTCCTCGCATGAATAACACTCTAAATAGCTTCAATTCTGACATACGCTTTAAAACCAATGTCCATATTTTCACGAATTGGTTTTTGTAGTGATATAATTTGTATAATTACATATTTTTGATTCCTGTGCTTTTATCACTAATTTGATATACATCCCTTAAAATGTATTTACCTTTACTTTCCTTTTCAGATTTTTCAATTTTCTTTTTTGCTAGGGGGGAAAAGTAACAATAAATCATTGGCTTAAAACATAATTTTCTTACTCAGTTTTGGAGTAAATATTTGCAGATGAAACTTAATCCTTAAGTGAAAGAGGGTCAAGGTTCTACTTTTAAAGATGTGAAGATAAAGTCTCCCTCCCTGGTGTAAGAACATGTATATTTCTGTTATCCTTGGTTATTTGGTTTTATAAAGCACAACCCCCTCCTTTTTCTTTTTCTGGTTTTATTTTTGTACATGCTTTCAAGTAAAGCTAGCGTAAGCCATGCATTTATTAATAAGTTTAAACTAGCAACAGAAAAAAAATTCAAATTTTCTATTGTTACCTTTAGGAAATGAAAATTTGATTAGTGCTATGAATACTCAATAAATTAACTGCTGAGTAAAAACAATGTAAGAGTCACAATATATCTCTGAGGAAAATGTAGACACATCCTTTTCAAACCAGAGTTTTGACTGACTGATGCTTTTCTTTAACTATATTTATCAGACAAGAGTACGAAGGACACCAATATTTATTGAGTGACAACCAAGCATGTAGTGGGAATGTTATTTCATACTTATCACACGCCTTTTGGAAAGTCATTATGTCTATTCTACAGATGAGTAAACTGGGAATCTGAGGTGTTAATGGATTTTGCCAAATGTTACACAGCTATATAGAGATTCAAATTTAAATACTATTCCTATAGATCTATGTTACCTCCTCTGGGTAAGCAAATATTTACCTGATTCTGTTACTTCTGGTGTTTCCTCTTTAGAAAAAAAATAATAAGAAAAAAGGAAGAAAAATAAAAGGAAATAATAATTTTGTTTTTCCAGTAGCAGACAACTGAACTTCATCTTTATGTTATTTAGTATTAATTCCAAAAGTAGTGACAATAGACACATACTCAAAATGGCAAAGAGATATGTTGGTAACTAATATTTCTGAAAACACAACTGGTATCTACTCTGGAGATAGAACCACTATATACATTAATATTAAATAGTCTATTCATACATGGTAGAATGAGTTAGTTTGAAGACATTTGGATAGTTTTCTCAATTACAAATTATAAATCTCCATTACATAAACTTAAATGTGATTTGAATGTGTGCCTGCATACATTCACTCATTAACTTTTTATAAAGCCACTTCATGTATAACAAGGACTTTGTGCAATGAGTGGGGGTGAGAGATGAGATTTTAAAATATCACAAAAATAATCTCAACTCATAGTGACTACAGTCATAATAGTGAGACAAAATATAAAAATGTTATTTATTTGTCTTTAACCTATGATAATGCTCCTTCAGTAAATTCAAAGACCAATTATCTTTTTAAAATATGCTTTAAAAAATATATCCATACAAATTCGTTCAAATGATAGTATTTTCTATAAAACTGATACATTAAACGATCAGCCTAATATAACTTTTTGAAGTTTAAGGAAAATTCAAATATTTTATAAGAACAAATATAATGAATAATGTTTTATAAATAAAACTGCATTTGCAAATAATTATGGTGATATTTCTTATCAGTAATCTAGTTTTGACTTTCAGCCCTTAATTAGACTTTGATGCTGAGAGGGATTGGGGGCAGGAGGAGAAGGGGACGACAGAGGATGAGATGGCTGGATGGCATCACTGACTCAATGGCCGCGAATCTGAGTGAACTCTGGGAGTTGGTGATGGACTCTTGGCGTGTTGCGATTTATGGGGTTGCAAAGAGTCGGAAACGACTGAGCGACTGAACTGAACTGAACTGAACACAGACTAAATATACTAGATATTTCTGCCAACCCAAAGGCAACATTTAATGTTTAACACTGGCATTGAATCCATTCAGAAGAAAATCATAAATGTATTCATGAGAAATGTGTCATAACACTTTTAAGGAACCAGGTTAGTCCTTGGCATTGAACACAACTAGACACAACTTCTAGTTACACTCTTGATTGAAATGTAAATATTTACCCCCAGGGTCATGTAAAGGTCATAATTTAATAGTATTAAATATACAATTTCATTTTTTCATACATTTAAAAAATTATTCCTTTTTACTATTGCTTGAAATGTTAAAATAAAACATTGATTCTGAAACACTAAAACAACTCATCTTTAGCTTTTGAAGAAATATGAAAATAAAAAGCTAATATATTAAGATTAAATAATTGAACATGGGTATTGTGTGTTCTAAGCTTGTTTTAACCCAGCAATGACTATAAGAGGAACCTCCATACTGTATTTATTCAATATATTCTAACAAACAACTGAAAGTACATAAAAGAGAGAAGGAATCACTTTTTTTTTTTTTTTTTGTGGACAGTATTAGTTAAGGTAATTGCATTAATTGCACAGATAATGACAACAGAAGTCATTTTAGGCATTCCCTCACATAATCTGCTATAGTGTAATTGACACTCAAATATATGTTCAAATATTAATGAATAACACACACACTATTCTTTGTCAATAGGAATCATTTATGTAGGTAATGTCATAATAGCTACTGCATTAATAAACATACCACAATAAATTTTACTGCATGTACAATTTAAAGAAATTATAAGATTAAAATACTTAAATAGAAAATTCTTAAAATTTTAGTATGGTACACTTACTTGG
>SJYT01048703.1:0-18047 GCA_006410635.1 Cephalophus harveyi | reverse complement strand
TTATAGCTTGTGTAGTCTCACTCTTTTAGTGTTAGTAATATAATTTCCATAGATTTTTTCCATACAATTATAGTGCATTATTAATTACTAGTGAAAGACAAAGATGTTAAATCAAAGCCATAGCAATAACAGTAATTTATCACCTACAGAAGTACTTTAGCATTAGGCAAAACTAAAAATAATAATTGGGAAAAATAAGCATATTGTAAAAGCTGAAATTGCCAAGTAATAGTTTTCAGATTTTATTTTCATCTCTTACTTGTTGGTTTGGGTTTGACTGTGGAGAATGAAAGAAAACAAATGACATATGATGAATACAAACTATGGAAAAAATAACTCTTTGGCATCTGTATTTGTTACTTCATTTTAAGATAAATTCATTCTCTCTGAACACTGTTATTTCACTGTCAGCAAATATGTTAATCACACTGCTTATTGAAATCTAAGATGCATAAACTTTTGTGTAAAATTTGAACCAATCTATATATTTGAGACACAAATACATTGGGCTAGTTTCTTAAAAATCTCCAAATACCCATATAACTAAATGAGATACTCAAGGGGTCATATTAACACATTGAGTGAATGAGTGAATGAATTCACTCAGTCGTGTCTGACTCTTGGCGACCCCATGAATTGTAGCATACCAGGCTCTTCTGTTCATGGGATTTTCCAGGCAAGGGTACTTGAGTGGGTTGCCATTTCCTTCTCCAATTAACATATTAGGGTGAAAATTAAACGAATGCTAGCCAAAATTATGAGCTTAAGCAATAGTTGGGATACAGTATAATGGTCATATGAGGTAATGTGAAAATAGCCTTATGAGATGTCTTTCTAAAGAAATAATAGTTCACAATTTCTATAAATAATTAGTTCTCTCCTGAATTCTATTATATTTTCCTCTGAGAACTATACTTAAACCCTGGTTATCATGATTATCTGTTAAAAGAAAGAAATTACTTCATAGTCCTTTTCCTTTGGAAAGATTTTTAGTAAGAAATAGGACTCTATTCATGGCCAAGATAGTAGGGTTTTCATTTTGGGATCAGATGGAGGCGATTCAGTCTTTCAAGATGTCAGTTGAGATGAAAACTTACTTTTGTTCATCCTTTTAGGGCAGAACTCCAGAAATGAAAGAGTGTGTACATTTCTTTTTTTCTCTCTCACATTAAATGACGAGTTGATATTATATATTCTGTTGATCATTTTTCAAGGCAGATTTTAAAACATTATATAATCACATATAGTCTCTATGAAGTTCTCATGAATGAAAATTATTCCATCTCATACATGAACAGCAGACAGATTTTTGTGATTTTAAAACTGGAGAAAATGTGGTTTGAAAGTGAGATTAAACACCTAGTAGAACAGGATAATCAATGCACACATAGCTTTCCTTGCAAATTATATGTAAGCTTAGGTCAACCACATTAAAAAAAAATAAAGTTATGTCACTCTAGTTTTTCACTGTTAATTTTTATTGAATATATCTTTCAGTTATTTATAAGAACCTAGAATCTTAGAACTTATGACACAAAGTGCTCACACTCCAGTAAAGATGTGTGTGTGTGCACACCGACATAACACAAAACTGATACATAGAAGAAAAATTTGAAGCAGTTTATTCACCTGTTTTTTCTGTCATGGTAGCTTTTACATGCTTGACAACTTTTTCATCTATGATAGGAAAAAAGTTAGCACAGTGGACATTTTAAATGCATCAGTTCAAAACAATGACACATTTTAGCCTTGATATTTTGTATTCTCTTTGAAATAACACAAATACTGAGACAACCTTATCTGTTTTCTCAATTAAGCAAGTGATATCTTTTATTCAAATTGGATGGGAGCACAAAGAAAATCTATCCAGCTGCAGATGTCCTTTGCAAGTTTCTTGCCACAAAACTTTTTCTAATTCAAATGGTCCCTTAACCCCTAATCAAAGTACACTGCATCCTTTGCTTCACTGTATTTCACTGCATTTGTCTATACAGGAGTACACATAAAACACACAAGCCCTTTTCATTACTGAATAAGAATGGGAAGAAACAATTTATCTTTCATGAGCAAGACACCTCCCTGAGAAGCCAGAACTAGCCTGAAAACCCAAGTTTTTATGTCACAAAGATGGGGAAGGGCAAAAGTGGTATATTTATGAGATGTCTTCTGTGCTGTACATTTTTGTAGACATAGTTAAAGAGATTTGGATCAAAGTAAAGGGATTAGAATAAAGATTCTATATAAAATTAAGCTTTTCAAGTATTCAGCAGTGGGAATGAATCGATGAAATATTCTAATTGGAAAGTTTCACTTGGAAACAAAATTTAGAGTATGAACATGATCACTGAAATAAAAGATGTGGCTAGAGGGGAATGCCTTTGTTAGATACTCAGAGATGAAACTCTCCTGCTCTCAGGATTTCATCTCAAAAATGGGTGTCATTTGGGACAATAAAGACACAGGGTTTATTATTCATGATATCAGAAGGTTCTAAAAGTTGTTTCTAAAGTTTTGCTTATGTCAGTACAGACTGCTTTTCTTACCGCCCCACAGTCAGGCTCTGCTTTCCTTATTTCTAGCGACTCAAATTGACTGAAACAGATTTTCTAAAGTAAAATCTTAAAAATATAAGCAGAAGTTTCCTAAGATATGTTTGGAGAAGGTGTTTTTACCTTTTTAAAGATTCTGACCTAACCATATTCACAATGTCGGGTAGACAATTCAGCCTAGAATAAAGGGCCATGTTCTACAGAACAACTGGGAATTGGTACAACCTCAAAATTAAATTCATATTTAATTGGGTTAAATTAAAATTTAAATAAAGTTTCTATTCTCAAATAAAAACTAATGATTAAACTAGTCTTGGTAATTTTTCTATTTCTTTTTATGAGCAGAACCCATTGGCTTACCTCCACTTTCTATAAAGTGTAAAACTAGGAATAAGAAGAAAGGAAGGGAGGCAAAAATGAAGGAAAGAAGGAAGAAGGATTAGAAGCAGGAGGAAACTACTTTCTTTTTTATTTCCTTTTCTTGAGATTTTTGGAATTGAAGATGATCACATTTGAATGGGCCATTCGGAATTACAAGATTTCTAGGGATGTCTTGCCCCAAACAGAACAAAGCAAAACAAAATATAGAGCCCATTCAACTGAATGGGCATTCAGCATTCAAGTGAATGCTGGCAAAAATGGTCTTTGTGCTAAGCTAAGTTTCTGATAGGAAAAGATCATGAGCTATTTAGTTATATCTGGCAGGCCAAGTTCTCTCAGCACAAAAAGAAACCAAAACAAAACACTGTGAAGATGACTAAAATTAGAAGCTGAGTGACTTAACACATGAATCTTTTCTAATAACATTAAATTTGACTAAGCTCATCAACCTGCTAAAATTAGAACACTGGGTGACAATTTGATACTACAAATACCACCTGAAAAATACCTGGTTTATCATGAGAAATAGCCTTTTCTGGTTTCACTGTGTCTTGTTCTGAAAATAATAAAAAGAAAATATTTTTGGATGTGTGTGTTAGTCACTCAGTTGTGACTAACAGTTGTACTCTTTGCAACCCCATGGACTGCAGCCCACCAGCAACCCTGTCCCCTGCCCATGGAATTTTCCAGGCAGGAATACTGGAGTGGGTTGCCATTCCCTTCTCCAGAGGATCTTCCTGACCTAGGGATCGGACCCAGGTCTCCCACATGCAGGCGGATTCATTTCCCGCTGAGCCATAAGGGGAATCCAAGAATGCTGGAGTGGGTAGCCTATCCTTTCTCCAGGGGAACTTCCCGATCCAGGAATCCATCTGGGGTCTCCAGCATTACAGAAGGATTCTTCACCACCTGAGCTACCTGGGAAGTCCTCTGGATATTTAGAAGCTTTATAAACTAACATATGGTGAATTTAGCATATGAATTTAACATATGGTTAATTTAACATATGAATTAACATGAATTTTCTCTGTGAAATGGTCCAGTGATATGTTAAGTAGAAAATAATTGACAGATTTGAACAAATGTGCCTATGGAGAAGAACTGTTCCTCAATTTTCATGTCATCCTAGTTTAGATAAAAAAACTTTAAAGTTTTGGTTGCATGAAAACAATATACCAAGATTTCTTATTTATATTTAAACACCTATAATTTCCAAAACATAAGCCATAGTAAAGCACAAATACTTAGGAATATATTGCATATGTATTATTAAAATACTTAATTTTTTGTTAGCTTTATAGATAAAATAAAGATACATACTGTGTATTTGAGCTTTTTCAGTTGAAGCTAGAACATAAATATTTATAATACAAAAAAATCAATTAATTTTGCCCGCAAAATTGCAGTATTTATGATAATAAATGAAAGTTCTAAATAGTACTAGACCTAAACGGAAGTTTTAAATGGTATTGGTCTTCTGATTTAAAAAAAAACAAAACAGGCAAAATGCAAAATATTTATATCAGGTAACACTCATCTGCAGCCAATAAAGATACTTAGGAAAATAAATCATAAGACAGTAGTTTGGCATTTTTAAACCTTGGTACATTAAAAAGATATATTTTTTATAAGAGAAACTAGGCTCAAGTTTATAATGAGCTGTCAAATAAGTTCTGGTGAGAATTAAAGGAATAATATAGTATTGTATATATACATCTAGACTTGGATTTTTGAGTTTGTTGTTATTTAAGAATCCTGCTATATAATTCCTCATAATGAAGAAATAGCATCCATAGAGCCTGAGGGTTTTTTTTTTTTTTTTACTTGCCTCAGGTGAGCAGCTAGTTGGTACCAGAGCTAGGACTTACACACACTAAATAGCAAAGTAAACTTGGAAAGATTGCGCTGATTTAGGTCAATGTTGCCCCTTAATAAAATCATTGTTTTCTGCGACAGTCTCATAGTGAGATTACCCAGGGTTTTGAGTAGACCAAACATGGGCACAGTTCTAGCTTCAACATTTACTATCTTGAAAATCTTGTCTATTGAAATGTTTCCACAGATACTAAATATGGGTAATAACTGTCATGTTACATGCCTCTCACAGTGAAATGATCAAAACTGAATCGTTCACTATTCCTTAGCTCATGCAGATGCTTGATAAATTATTCTTCTCTTTCTTTTCAATTCCCAGTAGTCTATGATTTTGTGACTCTGGTGTGTTATCAGAAATAAACTTACAAATTAAATATGACTAACACCAGACTTTGAAGAACTCTTAAGAAATGTCTCTTGAAACCTGGAGTCTCTGCTGACATTCATTTAAAGCCATATTCTAGATATTTTGTCTATGAAATATCCCCATTCTCACCTAACCCAGTTCTGTAAAAACATATGGAATAATGGAGTAGGGAAAACAGTGAGGATGTGGAAGGCACTGTGTAAATCCCCACTGGTGTCATTTTAGTTCTAAAATAACAGCAACATTAGCTTTGTATCTATTTAAGAATAAAATATTGTTACCTGGTTTCGCTTCCTTTTTAACTTGTGACTCTGAAGGGAAAACAAAAGACAGAAATTTTAAAATCTGAAAAAAATAAACTAGAGCACAAATTCATTTTCGGACACTATTTTATTTTATTTACCATAATTTGAAAAAGCAGAATTTTAGTAAAACTTATCTTAGTTTCCTACTGGCCTGCCAGTATTGGACTATTAAACACACAGTAGTTAAAATCATGCCACGTACTTGTCTGTCATTAAGTTGTTGCTACTGCTAATGGATTTCAACCTGAATTTTCTGATTTCTCAAGATTATTGTTGTAGAGAATAGCCCCAATGTCAACATAAGATAAATGACTTGATGATAGGATTTGGAAGAATATTTTTTGAAATATATCTAGTTGTGACTCAGAAATTTAGACAATGTTATGACTTGAATTATAAGCTGTTGTTGTTCAGTGTCTCAGTCGTGTCTGACTCTGCAACCTCATGGACTGCTGCATGCCAGGTTTCCCTGTCCTTCACAATCTCCTGGAGTTCGCTTAAACTATGTGCTGCTGCTGCTGCTGATGCTGCTAAGTCACTTCAGTTGTGTCCGACTTTGTGCGACCCCATGGACGGCAGCCCACCAGGCTCCGCCATCCCTGGGATTCTCCAGGCAAGAACACTGGAGTGGGTTGCCATTTCCTTCTCCAATGCATGAAAGTGAAAAGTGAAAGTGAAGCCTCTCAGTCATGTCTGACTCTTCACGACCCTACACACACGCACACAAATATGTTTAACTCCTGTCTGTTTGGTAGAAGGAGTTTGTAAGTGAAGGATGTTGATCTTTAGAAAACTCTGAGTAGAGTGTGGAAAGTACAGCGTGGATTCTCTTCATTGCTTATAATAAAATGAGAAAGAGAAGATAAACTGAGGAGTAAACTGTTATGCAAGAGGAACCAGTACTTGGTGATTGAGAAAATGCTCACCCTGGCTAGATAGTGCACCCTGGAGACAGGACCAAGGGTGTGGCTGGACAGAATCATGGGTCCAATCCTCCGTCTCAGCAGAAGGCAGAAATAGAGATGTGGTGACCCAGGGAGATCTGTGGGGGACCCTCTTGTCCAATGACTTGGATCTTCAGGAACTGAACTCAAGATGAGTCATGTTTTTGAAAATTTTATGCAAACGAAAATAATGCTGGCCTGGACAGAAGTGGACAGAAACAGGATGAAATGAAAGAATATTAACTCTAATGACCAAGCCATGATTCAACGGCTTGGATGATGGGACTTCCTTGGGCAGAGAGGGCAGGACTGCCATCCTGGTGGGCCGAGAGGCCAGGGCCACCATCCCCTCACCTCAGGTCCAGAGAACACAGCACTGAATCAAAGAGGACATTTTCAGGCTTTGATACCTAATGGAATCTTCCCCGCTATGTTTTGGATTTACCTGGGACTTGTGACCCTTTTTCTTCCTTCCAATTTGTCCCCTTTGGAATGGGAATATACATTCTAACCAGTTTCACTTTTTTTTTAAAAAAAAAACAAATGCTATTTTTCTGGTTTCACAAGTGGAGAGGAATTTTATGAAAGAAGAATCATACCCTGAGTTTTACCCATACTGATTTATGAGACTTTGAATTGATAAAGTTTTGGAATTAAGTGATGCTAAAATTATTAGGACTCTTAGAAATGTTGAAATGGGGTGAATGTATTTTGCTACATGTGAAGGACATGAACTTTGAAGGGGTCACAGGGTAGACCTTTGTAAGTTGACTTGTGTTATCCTAAAAGATGTTCTGCAGTCCTAAGCCCCAGTGCCTCAGAAACAAGCAAAAAGTGAAAGTGTTAATTGGTCAATTGTGTCCGACTCTCTGTGCCCCAATGGACTGTAGTCCATCAGGCTTCTCTGTCCATGTGGTTTCTCAAGCAAGAATACTGGAATGGGTAGCCATTGTCTCATACCCTGCTGACATCTTGATTTTAAACATCTAACACTCAGAACTGTAAGAGAATACATTTCTGTTGTTTTTAGTCACCTAGCTTATGGTATTTTATTACAGCAACCTCATAACAAAAGCGGAAAGGCAATGGCAACCCACTCCAGTACTCCGGCCTGGAAAATCCAGGGCTCCTCCTCCATGGCCGGAGGAGCCTGGTAGGCTGCAGTCCATGGGGTTGCGAAGAGTTGGACAGGACTAAGCGACTTCACTTTCACTTTTCACTTTCACGCATTGGAGAAGAAAATGGAAACCCACTCCAGTGTTCTTGCCTGGAGAATCCCAGGGACGGGGGAGCCTGGTGGGCTGCCGTCTATGGGGTCGCACAGAGTCGGACTCGACTGAAGCGACTTAGCAGCAGTAGCAGCAGCATAACAATGTACTGGTTCAAAATTGGGAAAGGAGTATGTTAAGGCTGTATATCGTCACGCTGCTTATATAACTTATATGCAGACAAATCATGAGAAGTATTAGGCTGGATGAATCACAAGCTGAAATCAAGATTGCTGGGAGAAATATCAATAACCTCAGATATGCAGATAATACCACAGATGGCAGAAAGCAAAGAACTAAAGAGTCTCTTGATGAAGGTGAAAGAGGAGAATGGAAAAAGCCGGCTTAAAACTCAACATTCAAAAATCTAAGATCATGGCATCCGGTCCCATCATTTCACGACAAATAGATGGGGAAACAATGGAAACAGTGACGGACTTTATTTTCTTGGGCTCCAAAATCACTGCAGATGATGACTGCAGCCATGAAATTAAAAGATGCTTGCTCCTTGGAAGAAAAGCTATGACAAATCTAGATAGCATATTAAAAAGCAGAGATATCACTTTGTCAACAAAGGTCTGTATGTCAAAACTAGGTTTTTTCCAGTAGTCACATACAGATGAAAGAGTTCAATCATAAAGAAGGCTGAGTGCTGGAGAATTGATGCTTTTGAGTTGTGGTGCTGGAAAAGACTCTTGAGAGTCCCTTGGACAGCAAGGAGATCAAACTAGTCATTCCTAAAGGAAATAAACTGTGAATATTCATTGGAAGGACTGATGCTGAGGCTGAAACTTCAATATTTTAGCCACCTGATGCAAAGGGCCAACTCAATAGAAAAGACCCTGTGAAATATTGAAGGTAGGAGGAGAAGGAGGTGACAGAGGATGAGATGGTTGGATAACATCATCGACTCAATGGACATGAGTTTGAGCAAACTCCAGGAGATAGTGAAGGACAGGGAAGCCTGGTGTGCTGTGGTCTGTGGGATTACAGAGTCGGATATGACTTAGCGACTGAACAACAAATAATACTAATACGGTTGGGAGACATGAGTTAAAGGTAACTGTTTTGAAAATCATTGTTGTGTTTTCTTTTAAATAGTGCCTGCTGCCTGCTATTGCCCTCAGAAATGTTCATCTGACTCAGGAACCCCCCAAAATTAGAAGAGTAAGAGCAGCTGTTTCTCTGACAGGATGTCTGTGTTCTATAGCAAAGAGCAAAAAATAGTCTTTAGTCATTTGTTTCTTCTGAATGATATAAATTTATCAGTGATTCATCTTTGTAAATAGGACTTTTTCTAGGAAAAGGTAGTATATGTTTGTTTTAAAAAGTTGTTCAAGAATAAAATTTTAGTATAATATTTGCACTCAGAATATTTCCAAAAAGATATGCTATGGGGTTTTCTGGGAGGCTCAGCTGGTAGAGAATCCGCCTGCAATGCAGGACACCCCAGTTTGATTCCTGAGTCCGGAAGTTCCCCTGGAGAAGGGATAGTCTACCTACTTCAGCATTCTTGGGCTTCTTTGGTGGCTCAGATGGTAAAGAATCGAGCTCAGGGAAAGCTGGCTTCAATCCCTGGGTTGGGAAGATCCCCTGGACGGGGGCATGGCAATACATTCTAGAATCCTTGCCGGGAGAATCTCCATGGACAGAGGAGCCTGGTGGGCTAAGTCCACGGGGTTGCAAAGAGTCAGACATGACTGAGCGACAAAGCACGGCACAGCACACACTATTGTCATAAACATGGAGTGCAAGTATGAATCTACACATTAAATGTACATACCTGGCTTCTCTTGTTTTTTCACTTGTGGCTCTAAAAATGAGTAAACATTAGTAATTATGATCGTATAAAAATATTTATTTCCTATTCTCATGCATATTTTTTATATCATATTTATTATTTCTAATCATCAATATATTTAATTTCCCTCTGCTTAAAATTGCAGCAGATTAATACACACACAAGTAAAGATTTCTCATTACCAACCACAATAAGAATTATTTTGAGAAAACATTGGAAATGTGCACTAAAGATTTTAATGACAAATTAATGAAAGGTATTAATTTGTTCATCCAAGGAATGAAGGATGAAGGAAAATTTCAGCATAGCAAATCCTCAGAAATACAAGATAAGCCAGCACATTATCTACACAAAATAGTTAAACCTTTGACTTTATGCAAAATACTCAACAATAGAATCAGAAGATGAGTAAAGCATGCGTTTAAGATTTTTTAATATTTGGCATGCACATAACATACGTTATTTATTATTTCTAATCATCAATATATTTAATTTCCCTCTGCTTAAAATTGCAGCAGATTAATACACACACAAGTAAAGATTTCTCATTACCAACCACAATAAGAATTATTTTGAGAAAACATTGGAAATGTGCACTAAAGATTTTAATGACAAATTAATGAAAGGTATTAATTTGTTCATCCAAGGAATGAAGGATGAAGGAAAATTTCAGCATAGCAAATCCTCAGAAATACAAGATAAGCCAGCACATTATCTACACAAAATAGTTAAACCTTTGACTTTATGCAAAATACTCAACAATAGAATCAGAAGATGAGTAAAGCATGCGTTTAAGATTTTTTAATATTTGGCATGCACATAACATACGTGGAGACTTGGGCTTGACTTCTTTGCCTAGAAAAAGTTTAAAAATTATTAAAAACGGAGTCATTTCATTGTTATTGGATCAACATTGTGTATGATAGAATATCACATATTTGAAAGTCAACACTGTAGATCCCAACTATCTTTATTTATTGAAATTTTTATAGGATATGTACATTAATGTCCAAGTCAAGTTACTAATTGAAAAATCATTTAAAATAACAGCAGTTTAGTTTCATGGCACCATCAAAAGATACTTTTTTCACAAACTCTTGTATATAATGTTAACTGTTTAATCTAATGTTAAGGTAGAAGATATCATTTTACGTTGAGAAATTACTTTTAGCCTTTCATTACCCAAAATGAAAAATTCAAGACTACTGCTTTCATTTCCATTAACATTATAAATATGCTATTTGTTTTCATATATATATATATATATATATTTATTTTTATTTTTTATTTTTTTTACTTTGGAGCCATATGATCTCTGTTGGAGATCTATGGAGATTTTTTTTTGGAGCCACTATTTAACTCTGCTGTTGTAACACAGAAGCAGATACAAACATTATGTAAATGAATTGACTGGCTATGTTCCAATAAAATTTTACTTACACAAGCTGGTAGCCAGTCTGCAAGACATTGTTTGCCAACCTCTGTCCTATCCATAGTCAATTTTAACTTTCTCTCTTGCCTCAACAAAGATTTTAACAGCAAACAAAGCACCTTTGATTCTGAATTCCCGTATAAATAGCATTCAATACCTTTCCATCACTGCTCAACTAAACTTCTAAAGAATGTCAGCTTTACTTGCTTTTTCCATTTGTTGACTCCCATTTAATTATTAATTCACTATCATCTAGCATCTTTTCCCAATGTTATATTTATTAGACATCTGTGGTCACCAATTCTCCTTACTTTCCAATATCAATGAACATATGTAATTATGTGGATCACTTTCTTCTTTCTAAATTTCTGTTCATTTGTCTTCTGGGAAGGAGGAACATAACATTTTTTACTATAATAAGATAAATATTTATACCATTCTCTTCATTCTTAAAAGTGTCCTAGTGACTTTCCCTCCTAGCTAAGATAAAATAAAGGGACTTGATTCGTTTTCATACTTGAAACTACAGGAAACAGAAGAAAATTATACACAATAAGGTTGGACAACAGACAAGAGAGGGCAGTGACTCTTAAGTGATGAAAAACAAATGAGGCGTGCTCTGTGATTATATGAGGAGTTGGCTTCCCTGGTGGCTCAGAGGTTAAAGCGTCTGCCTGGAATATGGGAGACCAGGGTTCATTCCCTGGGCCAGGAAGATCCCCTGGAGAAGGAAATGGCAACCCACTCCAGTACTCTTGCCTGGAGAATCCCATGGAGGGAAGAGCTTGGTAAGCTACAGTCCATGGGGTTGCAAAGAGTCGGACACGACTGAGCGACTTCACTTCTGCAGCCAGTCAGTGCAGGCACGGAGTGGATTTGGTGACATCTAGCTGGGAATCTTGAGAAACCAAGGCAATGAGAGGTCAGCGGTCAGAATAATGTAAAGTGTCAGTTGCTGAGTCATGTCTGACTCTTTGTGACCCCCTGGACTGTAGCCCACCACGGTCTCTGCCCATAGAGTTCTCCTAGCAAGAATACTAGAGTGGGTAGCCATGCCCTTCTCCAGGGGATCTTCCTGACCCAGGTCTCCTGTGTTACAAGCAGATTCTTTGCTGTCTGAGCTACCAGGGAAGCACCAGAATAATGTAAAGTAGGAAGCTAAAGATACTAGAAAGAGATAGAAAAGGGATAAAGTCTGGGGAATTTGTGGAAGGCTCGCTCAAGTCTTCAGCAAGTACTGACCAGCATATGCACATAAGGAAACTACTCGAGGTAGAGGAAGAAATATAAATATTACTATTGCAGTCTATAGTAAGTGTTGAAGTTGGGTAGTGTCAGCCCATCAGCTTTGTTCATTTTTTTTTTTCAGTTTTGTTTTGGCTATTCTGGATTTTATTCTGATCCATGTAAATGCAACCCACTTCAGTACCTTTGCCTGGAAAATCCCATGGACAGAGGAGCCTGGTAGGTAATAGTCCATGGGGTCACAGGGTTGAACACATCTGAGGGACTTCACTTTCACTTTATGTAAACTTTAGAATTACTTAGTTAACATGCACAAAATAACTTGCTGAGATTTTAATGGAAATTGCACTGAATCTATAGACCAAGTTGGGAAGAATTGACATCTTGACACTGAATCATCCCCTTTACATTTTATAAAGGGAATATCTCACAATTTATGGAAACATTTCCATTAAAAAATTTTTTTTCTATCAGAGTTTTCTTCCCTCCATTTTTTTTATTAGGGTTCAACTATCTCTTCCTCAGAAAGCATTATCTGATATGGCTGCACAACTTTTCCCCTTTATGTGCCAACATTATGTTTTGGATATCATGATCATTGTTAAGCACAATCTACTGTCTAGAACATTCATCTTCCTTCTTCATCTGGCTAAATCCTGTTGATTATTCAGACCAACTCTGGGGTCTGTGGTGAGACTGGCCACTCATTTCACTCTCCTCCTATGATGGGCTGCCCAGGGTTGGGGAAGGGGAATGCAGGGAAGGTAGATCTATTTTTCCCATGCTCCTCAATGTATCTTTACTTATTTTTTTGCTTCACTCAGGTGTTTTAATCCCTCAGAATCCTTGGCTCCTGTGAAGTTATTTTCATGCACAGATAGTTATTCAGACTGAAGTTTCTTGAGAGGAAATGAACATTAGAAATTCCTGTATCACCACCTTGCTAATGTCAGTCCTAAATATTCTTTAGTTCTTTTACATTCCTATTTTCTTATCTTATACATTCAATTATGACAGTATATAATACCAGTTTAAAGTCTGATGGTACTTCACAGGCAAGCACATTTGCAGAAAGATGAATGAATAAAATGCAAGTAAATGTCTGTTTATACATGGTCTAAGCCTAAATATTTCCTAAGGTCCATATTTAGGCTGCAATAAACATAAGGACAAGTGTAGAATTATTTTTGGAGGAGCATACTGTTAAGGCAGCAGTTTTCAAACAGTCACACCACCTGGGAATTTAAAAATGTAAATTCTTAGTCCCATCCCTGACCTTCAGAATCATAAGCTCGAGGGGTAGGCCAGCCCATCAGGTGTATCTGATACATGTTGAAGTTTGAGAACTATTGTTTGATAACCATGACTACATTTGTTAATAGCATTCATTTAACAAAAAAACTAGGGCTTTTTCTTTTTTTTTTTACAATTCTGAATTCCAGCTAATGGTGTATCTTATATTTCAGCAAACATAGTTTAATTAAAAACAGAAAAAGCCTTCAATCGACTGAGACATAAATGGGTAAGCTAAAAAAAGAATATGGTTATGTTGATTATAATGTGTCAACTTTTCAATATAGATGACAGCAGTATTCTACTCAGATGTTTGTGATTAAGATCTGGAAAGTGTGATGTGAAATCAAATTCATATAAAACAAGAATATTTTATTTTTACAAAGAAAACCAAATCATTGTAACTTTGATGTTCTCATGGAAGTGGTAATTGACTCCACATTCACAGAATACATTTCAAATAGTAAACAGCAATATAGTATGCATATACAGACATAAATATATTTATTCATTTTACGTATGGAGTTTTTAGATTTTTCTGTTTCTATTGTAGCTTTTATATTTTCTATATTATCTAAATATATTGAGGAGAAGGCAATGGCACCCCACTCCAGTACTCTTGCCTGGAAAATCCCATGGATGGAGGAGCTTGGTAGACTGCAGTCCATGGGGTTGCTAAGAGTCGGACATGACTGAGCAACTTCGCTTTCACTTTTCACTTTCACGTATTGGAGAAGGAAATGGCAACCCACTCCAGTATTCCTGCCTGGAGAATCCCAGGGACAGCGGAGCCTGGTGGGCTTCTGTCTATGGGGTCGCACAGAGTCGGACACGACTGAAGCGACTTAGCAGCAGCAGCAAATATATTGAATTGTATTAAAAACATGTCAGTGCAGTATTTTCTATTTCTACCCTTACAATGCATATATTTAAAAGAATAAATGGCCAAATTTCAACAAATAAAAAAAGAAAGTAAAAGGAAACAAATTAAGAGTTAACATATTCTAAAATATTAGACATATGAATGATAAAAGTCATAGCATTTTAAAATTATATACATAAAAAATAGCCTGTCTATATCTATACATAAAGGAATCTTGAAAGTAACATCTGACAAAATTAATAAAATTTTGATCTACTACAATCAGAAACTATTTACTTTGTAGGACACTGGGACAGGCAGTGATAAGATATCTGAAGTGTTGGGTCTAATTCTCATTCAGACACTCATTTACTGTGAAATCTTGGCATGGCCATTTAATTTGTTTGGTTCTCCTTTTCCAAAAAGAAAATAAATGTAGACAGTTGGATTAGATGATTTCTAAGATACCATCCAGGTTTTAAAATAATATATTTACATTAAATATGAACTTATATCCAAATAGTAGATCACTTTTACTAGGAGACATAGTTTAGATGGTCAACCTGAAATGTTGCAGCATTAACTCCTCTTGGGTTTATTGCTCTTTAGTTAGTCTGTTTACTCAATTCCTGGTAGATCTTCTGCTGTGGAAGCACATTTGTAAGTATAAGGCAGATTAACAAACCTTGTTTTTAAGACCAGTGATTTTGTTTCAGATATATCTCTTACACAGCTATTTAGTACAGAGCAGAAAATGGTTCTGTTGTAGATATATATCTTAGCCCAAAAGAACTACTTAACAGGCACTTTGGCATTTAAATTGACTTGGAGATTAATATCTAAACTTTGTGCTATACATGTTGAGTAAACAAGCCATTTGGAGGAGGCAAGGAAATGTTATAAGGACTTTTATATATGCCTGAATCAGTTCAAAGATCCTATTACATTTTATTAGAAGTCACCATTTAGCTACATGTTTCAATAAGTTTTTAAACTTTTAATTATCAAAATTAAAATGGAAAAGTATAAATGTTAAATATACAAAATACATTGCAAAACCCTGAAAGGAAATCTTCTCTGATTTGTATATGAACTTTTTCCTATAAAGGCAGCTTATCAAATGTACTGTGTAAAGTTACTTGGTTGAAACAATAACGCAGTATTATTTATTTAATGTTCACAAATATATTTTTAGAGATTTAATGAAAACAGAGAATTAGCATTATTTATGTAGTGCTGGAAATCAGGCAAACAAAATACAATTAAGGCTTTTTAAAAAAGCTTTTAGTCTTCTAGAAACCATTTGGTAAGCAAGTTGCCTTTAACAGTTGAAACTAAATTTCCAGAATAATTTTATTTCATAGTAGAGAGAAATGCATTATGGAATACAAGAAGTAAAATATTATTTATGGCTTTCTTTAAATTTAAAAGTAGTATATTGATGTAGTGTTTGGAAAGTTCCTTAAGGTCTACTGTGGTTATGTACTTTCATGGATACATGAATCCAGAGAAATTTATATACAGAAACACTTTTTTTCCCCCCAGCTTCACGGCCTTGCATTGTTCTATTCTTTAAATTTAAAAGTAGTATATTGATGTAGTGTTTGGAAAGTTCCTTAAGGTCTACTGTGGTTATGTACTTTCATGGATACATGAATCCAGAGAAATTTATATACAGAAACACTTTTTTTCCCCCCAGCTTCACGGCCTTGCATTGTTCTAAGTCTTCTGCTACTGCTAAGTCGCTTCAGTCATGTCCGACTCCATGTGACCCCATAGACGGCAGCCCACCAGGCTCCCCGATCCCTGGGATTCTCCAGGCAAGAACACTGGAGTGGGTTGCCATTTCCTTCTCCAATGCATGAAAGTGAAAAGTGAAAGTGAAGCCGCTCAGTCGTGTACGACTCTTAGCGACCCCATGGACTGCAGCCCACCAGGCTCCTCCGCCCATGGGATTTTCCAGGCAAGAGTACTGGAGTGGGGTGCCGTTGCCTTCTCTAAGTCTTCTAGGCACCAATTAATTCGTTAAACTTCTTGAAGCTGTACTAACAATAAATTTTTATGGAATCTTTTCAGTTATTCAAGCATCTTGCCTCTGACAATTCTGTTCTCACAATGCCTCCTAAATAGTTTATATTTTGCCTCAAATGTGTGGTGAGGGACCCTTTGAGTCCTACTTTTAATGTTCAAAAGAGATTAAAGTGATGTTGATGAAACTATTTAGCAGCAAATGTTTTGTTTGCACCTAGACCAGGTATGAGAGATTAGAGGAAGTTGGAGAAGGAAATGGCAATCCACTCCAGTATTCTTCCCTGGAGAATCCCATGGACGGAGGAGCCTGGTAGGCTACAGTCCACCGGGTCGCAAAGAGTTGGACACAACTGAGCGACTTCACTTTCACTTTCAAGAGAAAAGCAATATAAAGAAAGTTAAGAGAAGAAATAGAATAATTTTTAAGTCTTTTTTAAATGTAGAACTTAATATAGTGGTGATACCACACCATAAATATCACACCATAATTATTCAACTATTCATTCATTCAGCAAGTGTTGACCCAGCATCTAGCACATGTTAAGCACTTCAGTCCCCCAAGAATACTTAGCCTACAGAACTTACCTATTAATTGAAACAGAATTATTACAAAAGTGTTTAATTATGGTGAAAGTCATAGAAATTAGATCTGGTTGAAATGCCATGCTAGGTTCATCTCATTCACAGGGCATAGAAAATTGTATCAATTCTAGATATGACACCTATCCTTTGAAAGGTTGGAGAAAAATATAAAGAAATAAATGGACTTATTCCACTACTGACCCACCTAGCTAACTTTCTAAAGAAAAACATATATATCAACAGGAAATTCAAACTTAATAAATTCAAAAATGAATCATGATCTATTATTCTCTCCTGTAACCAAGTTCCCTATCTTTGTAAATGGTACCACATTCCACCAACAATTTCAACCAGGAAGTTGGAAGTCACCCAGTATTCTTCTCCATGCTCTGCCACCCATATTCAGTTGTTCAGAGTCCTATTCCTTCCATCTGCTAAACATGTCTTAAGTGTACTTCCACTTGTTTATTTCCTTCTCAGTTTGTGCCTCCATTATAGCCTCACATATCCTTTTCATCCTCCAGTTTTCTTTTCATCTGATATCCTTTCCCCCTTCTTGCCACCTTTCACCATACCATGCTCATCTATTAAGACAGCTCAGCTCTTGTCTCCCTCACAAAACCTTTCTTGACCTCTTTTCATGGTGGGTTAAATGCTCCTAATCTGTGCTCTACATATCCAGTGTAAACCGTCACTCCTTGTGTTGTAATTATTTGCAATACTTGTGTGTGCTATATGTGCTGTCACTTCATTCATGTGCGACTCTGCGACCCCATGGACTGTAGCCTTCCAGGCTCCTCTGTCCCTAGGATTCTCCAGGCAAGAATACTGGAGTGTGTTGCCATACTCTCCTTCAGGGGATCTTCCCTACCCAGTCTTATTATTTGTAATGCTTAGTAATTATTTACTCGTTTGTCTTTCCCAAATAAACTATGAGATTCACTAGGCAAGGACTGAAACTCTCACTTTAGTGTCCTTTGCACTTGTTTATTATCTCACATATAGTCCACAATAATTGTGTTTAATGAACAGTTCAGTTCAGTTCAATTCAGTCGCTCAGTCGTGTCCGACTCTTTGCAACCCCATGATTTGCGACCCCATGAATTGCAGCA
>SJYT01048694.1:252987-292435 GCA_006410635.1 Cephalophus harveyi | reverse complement strand
TTGGACTGCAAGGAGATCCAACCAGTCCATTCTGAAGGAGATCAACCCTGGGATTTCTTTGGAAGGAATGATGCTAAAGCTGAAACTCCAGTACTTTGGCCACCTCATGCGAAGAGTTGACTCATTGGAAAGGACTCTGATGCTGGGAGGGATTGGGGGCAGGAGGAGAAGGGGACGACCGAGGATGAGATGGCTGGATGGCATCACGGACTCGATGGACGTGAGTCTGAGTGAACTCCGAGAGATGGTGATGAACAGGGAGGCCTGACGAGCTGCGATTCATGGGGTCGCAAAGAGTTGGACACGACTGAGCAACTGAACTGAACTAACATAAGGGTTAGTAGAATGAAGGTTTACAAATGATTGATCTTTAAGATAAATCAGGGTGATTATCAGGGCTGTCTTTCTGTAGCATCACTTCATTCCGCCTGGGAAGTTTCACTTGGTAACAACTGTATCCTGTCCTCTCACACTGCCATTCACAGAGGATAGTCATCCTGAAGACAGATTTCATTGGTGACTTCAAAGACCCGAAAGAAGAGAGGTGTTTCCTTAGGGTTTCAGGATTTACACGTGGGCCTTGCAAGTGAATATCTTGGACTTTCCATAGCTCAAATGGCAGGAGACCAGGGTTCAATCCCTGGGTCAGGAAGATCCTCTGGAGAAGGGAATGGCAACCCACTCCAGTATTCTTGCCTGGAGAATCCCATGGACAGAGAAACCTGGAGGGCTACAGTCCATGTGGTCACAAAGAGTTGGACACGACTGAGTGACTAACGCACACTTGCATGTGAGTATCTTGCTATGAGTATTGGAGCTTCCTCACACATCCTTCTCTGCTCTCGGATGTCCACTGGGAGACTTGTTTATCTGGAGCGGGCTTCTCTCACTGTTCTGCCCTGCTTGGGCTGATGTTTAAAATTCCAGATCGAAAATATAAAGTAAAATTCCAGATAGAGTTCCAAATAGGCAAGGCTTTAGGGACCTGGTCCAAGCCCCCTCCAGTGGTATAGATGGGGACCAGAGAGGATCAGGGGGACCCTGGGCTAAGTCCCTCATGGGACTGTGGATGGGACCAGTGAGGGTCAGGGCCTTGCTGAGTTTCTCCAGGCAGTTGAATCGCAGAGCCCAGACACTCCCTGGGAGTGCTTTCTCTGGGGTGCCTCCTTAGCATGGGATTCCTGAGCGTGCAGGCAGGAAGGCAACTGAAGTGAAGGCCTGGATGACACCTTTGAGGTGAACAGTCCACAGAATCAGTTTTCCCCAATCAGGCGGAATAGTGAGCAGGCCCCTTACAGTGGCGTTGCTGGTTACCTCTACTGCTAGTACTTCTTCCTACAGCTTCCCAGATGGCGCTAGTGGTAAAGAACCCATCTGTCAACGCAGGAGACATGAGATGCAGGTTCAGTCCCTGCGTTAGGAAGGTACCCTGGAGTAGGACATGGCAACCCACTCCAGTATTCTTGCTTGGAGAATCCCAGGGGCAGAGGATCCTGGAGGACTATAGTCCATGGAGTCACAAAGGGTAATGACTAAGCACACATACTAAATATATTCATCAGGCTTAATTAAAACAATAACGGTAAGTCCCCTGCCCACCCGTTTCCAGCCACCCTCCCTAGAAGCAACCAGCGCTTGTCAGATTTCTCACATTTTCTTAGGAGGTATTCTTCCAAACGACACAAACAGCAGCATTCCCCTCGCTGCTGCCACGCACCGTGCTTTCTTCACTGCCTGGATCTTAGAGATGACTCAGCACACGATGGGCTTCTTCCTTCTTCTTGATGCTGGTGGGAGTTCCGATGCCCCGCTCGTGCATTTAGAGACCTTTCGCGCCCCCTCCTGTTAGTGGAGAAGGCCAGAGGCCCAGAGGATGGAAAGCTCCCTCCTCCCCCACGTCTCCCAGCTGTCTAGCGACTGATTGAGGACTGAAACTCAAATCTTCTACCCTCCCATCTACCAAGGGCCAGCCAGGCCCACCTCTTTGCCTCTCCGGTCCTCATTTGTCAGACCAGCGATTGGAAAGGGGTGGGGGTGAGGCTGCCGTTTGGGGCGGTCGTTATAGCCCATTGGTGGACATAGTGCCACCTCTTACGGCGTGGTTCCAGACTTCCTAGGAACCTTCAGCCGTGTGCCCTCCCTTCCGCCTGTCCCTTCGCCTCCTCCTTCCCACCTTTGTGGCAGCAGCCCCGCGTCCAGCCTCTGCCCCAACCCTAGCTTAGCAACTGGTCACTATGACAACGCGGGCCTTCCTTCCAAAAGTGGCGTTCCAGGTATTTTATTTTGAGCCCCAATTAAGCAGGGCAGGCTGCCGGCTGGGAGAGAAGCAGGGAAGTGTGTTTTACGGCCTGTGAGAGAGCCCAGGTGCTATTTATAGCTCCTTAATCGGTGTTGCTAAATGGGGTCTTAATACAAGTCCTGAGGCAACTGCGCATTCTCATCACGGAGAATCTCCTCCCCGCAGCCTCTCTCCCTCCATCTGGCGGTCCTTCTGGGAGGCACCGATGCCGCCTCTGTGCTCGGCAGCTGTCAGCAGCCTGCCTGGCCCTCCTGACCCCTTCTCGACACAGCCTGGCCCTTAAAACCTTTGGGAATATTGGGTCCACAGCTGTCACGTCCATCAGGAACCTGGAATCCTTGTGCAGCTGTTTGTCCCAGAGCTTGATTCTGTCCCCACCCCACCCCCCACCCCCACATCGCCCCATCCTCTCCATCAATTCCGCGGGTGGATCAGGGACACCTATAACTCAAAACATCAGCTGCTGCTGCTGCTGCTAAGTCGCTTCAGTCGTGTCCAACTCTGTGCGACTCCATAAACAGCAGCCCACCAGGTTCCCCTCCGTCCCTGGGATTCTCCAGGCAAGAACACTGGAGTGGGTTGCCATTTCCTTCTCCAATGCATGAAAGTGAAGTCGCTCAGTCGTGTCCGACTCTTAGCGACCCCATGGACTGCAGCCCACCAGGCTCCTCCGTCCATGGGATTCTCCAGGCAAGAGCACTGGAGTGGGGTGCCATTGCCTTTTCCTCAAAACATCAGAAACATCCACAAAATCAGGTCTTGCTGCTGTAATAGACAAGCCTCAAGTCACTAATGTCAAACAACCAAGATTTATTTGTCTTTGCCCTTGTGCGTGCTCATCCCTGGTCCCCTGGAAGCTCTATTCTGCAAAGTCTGTGTCCTCACTTCAGGTCCAGGGCAGAAGGAACAGCCCCTAATGATTACCAACCAGCTGCTAAACACGCACTTCCACTTGTTAGCCAAAGTAAGACGCATGGTTGCACCTAACTTCAGTGAGTGGGGAAGGGCATGGTGACCCTGTACACGGAGGATGAGAGCTAGAAAATTGGAGAACAGTCCTCTAACAACCTCTGGAGAAGTCGAGGGGTC
Source organism: Cephalophus harveyi (assembly GCA_006410635.1). NCBI lineage: Eukaryota > Metazoa > Chordata > Mammalia > Artiodactyla > Bovidae > Cephalophus > Cephalophus harveyi. The sequence continues at coordinate 289,047 of SJYT01048694.1, read as the reverse complement.
AGGGTGAAGCGATTTACCAGATCCCACAGCTCCTAAGTGGCAGAGCAGGGAGCTGAGCACTCAGCTGTTTCTCCCAGAAGTCTGTGCTGTCTCTCCATGTTTAGATGTGGGCTCTCAAGTCAGACCTGTGGCTTAAATCCTATTTCCAGCACTCACCAGCTGCGTCACCCTTGCTCAGCAAGCCACTCCTGCACTTAGAGCCTCATTTCTCTGTCAGATGAAGATGCTAACACAGGGCAATGTTCTGAAAACACAAAACTTCATTTCTAGGTTTAGGGCAAACTCCTTTGACGGCCAGATCAACCGGCACTGATGTGAGGCTATTTTTAGTCATTTCTTAATTTCACTCAGTGTGAATATTCATAGGTTTTGCTGTAGAAATATCAACGGGTGTGATTGCAAGCACTGCCCCAGTCCCCTGGGATGTTAGGCAACAAGTGGCATGTGCCACCTAATTACTAAACTCTGGAACTCTCTGAATTTCCAAACCACCTGTCCCAGGGTTTTGGATAAGGGGCCACAGATCTGTCACACCTCCCTCAAGGGGTTGTCGTGAACATGAAGGGAGAATGTGTGAGCATGTGTCAGAAATTCGGAGCACAGGCCCAGCACACATGAGGTGCACAGGCACCGGGGTTACGCTGGGTCACTTGGTCGCACTGATGAGGCAGGAAAGAGCTGAAACCAAAGCAGGAGTATGGTGGGTGCTCCTGTTAGCACATGACTGAAATCACTCCATCACCCTGCTCCTGAGCATTCTGTCCTAGTCAGTAGAGGTTCTTTAGGACCTCACAGATCCTTGAGTGTGCTTGTGGAAGGATTCACACTAACAGCAAATAGGATGCTTGTGCAGGTCCCCGGAAAAGACAACATACTTCGTAAACCCAAGGTATTGTTCTCACACATTAAATTAAAAGCAAAGGGTGTGCTTCTGCCAGCCATGGGACGAGAGTCTGAGGTTTTGTCTTATCACTCACTTCTTAGTATTTCACTCAGAATCGTGGACTTTGCAAGAGGGTTCCAAAACCCTATTCCTCCAAAGTTCCCAAGGCCCCACCTTAAGGTTGGAAACTGTGACCTCACCCTCCAAGCAGCTTCCTTTGTATCTGCTAAATAGACTGGGGTTCTATGTAAAATTTCATTTGGCAAAAGGATTCTTGTGCTTTGGTAAAGAGACCTGCCCTTCCGCTTCACAGAGGCTGAAAACTCTCATCGTGTGTGCCCCTTAGACTTGGGTTAAAACTGCCTGGGTTGGAATCTCACCTCACGAGTTGTGTGACCTTGGCCTGTTATTATCCCCCTGTGATACACTTGCCTCATCTATAAAAGAAGACACTGATGATTGTGGGAATTAAATAAGTTAATTTATGAAAGTTCTCAAAATAGTGCCTGGTATAGTACACACACTAGAAATGCTGTTATGATTATTATTATATATGCTATTATGTTATTAACATCACAGTGAGTTTGTGGCGGAGTCAGACCTGGATAAGACTTCAAGAGTCTTATCCAACTTATTTCAAGTTTTTGAAAATAAGATGAGGTGAGGTTATGGAGAAATTGCTGATGGGAATGTACAACAATGCAACTGCCATAGAAAACAGTCTAGCTGTTCCTCAAGAAATTAAACATGGAATCAACGTGACCCAGCAATTCCACTTTTAGGTGTATGTGTGCATGTGTGTGTGCGTGCTAAGTCGCTTCGGTCGTGTCCAACTCTTTGTGACCCCATGGACTGTAGCCTGCCAGTCTCCTCTATCCATGGAGATTCCCCAGGCAAGAATACTGTGGTGAGTTGCCATGCCCTCCTCCAGGGGCTCTTCCTGACCCAGGTGTTGAACTCGCATCTCTTATGTCTCCTGCATTAGCAGGCGGGTTCCTTACCACTAGCGCCACCTGGGAAGCTCTAGGTGTATACCTGAAAGAAATGCAAACAGATTCTTAAACAGATACTTATACACTGATATTCACAGAAGCACTGATCACAATAGCCAAAAGATGAATACACTCCAAAATGTCCATCAGTGGATGAGTGAATATGGGTATATCGTACAATGGAATATTATCAATATTTAGCCATTAAAAGGAGTGAAATTCTGATGCATGCTGCAACATAGATGAACCTCACATACATTATGCTGACTGAAGAAACCCAGATACAAAAGTCACATATTGTATGATCCCGTTTAACAGAATAGATCAGTTCATAGAAAAGGAATGCAGATTAGTGATACCCAGGGACTGGGGGAAGGAGGACTGTGGAGGAAATGCCTAATGGATACAGGGTTTCCTTTGAGGGTAATGAGAAGGGTTTGGAACAAGACAGAGGTGGTGGTTGCATAACATTGTGAATGTGCTGAATGCCACTGAGTCACTTTAAAATGGTTCCTTTTGTGTTATGGAAAAGTGTTAGTCGCTCAGTCTTGTCAAACTCTGCAACCCCGTGGACTGGATTCCTCCAGGCTCCTCTGTCCATGGGATTTTCCAGGCAAGAATATTGGAATGGGTTGCCAATTCATACTCGAATGTTATGCAAACTTCTCCTTAATTAAAAAAATAAAATTCAGTGCAAGGAAGTTGTCCCCAGGCTTCAATCAACAGGCTAGCTGTGTGCAGGAAATATCCCTGGGGTGAACTTAATCACTCTGAGCATGGTACAGGGGAAGAACCTTTCACTTCCCAAGACCCCCAGGAAGCTGTGCATTTCTCAGATTGAGGGCGTCTGACTCATTTCCAACTCTCCAGCACCTGGTCTGGCACACAGCAGTTCCTCAAGAAACGCAGGATTCCTGAGGATCATCAACAAAAACAGAATGCACATCAGTCTGCCTTCCCCACCCTCTATGAAGTTTTGTGTTGGCAGCTCAACTTTGGTGCTTGTTTTCCTCACTGAGAAATAACCCAGGACATAGTACCATGTCTATACTCACTGTGTCGGCCCAGCGAGATGATACATCTAAGCTTCCTGTGGCCGGACCACGCTAGGCTCAGCCCAGAGGCAGGGCTCAGCAGAGGGCAGCTGCTGCTTGCCTTAGGTTATTATTATTGTTATTTAAATTGGGGAAGAAGTCTTTTAGTTCCCCACCTTTCAGTCAGTTCAGTTCAGTCGCTCAGTCGTGTCTGACTCTTTTCGACCCCATGAGTTGCAGCACGCCAGGCCTCCCTGTCCATCACCAACTCCCGGAGTTCACTCAAACTCATGTCCATCGAGTCGGTGATGCCATCCAGCCAGCTCATCTTCTCTTGTCCCCTTCTCCCCCTCCCCGCAATCCCTCCCAGCATCAGGGTCTTTCCCAATGAGTCAGCTCTTCGCAGGAGGTGGCCAAAGTCCTGGAGTTTCAGCTTCAGCATCAGTCCTTCCAGTGAACACCCAGGGCTGATCTGCTTTAGAATGGACTGGTTGGATTTCCTTGCAGTTCAAGAGACTCTCAAGAGTCTTCTCCAACACCATAGTTCAAAAGCATCAATTCTTCGGCGCTCAGCTTTCTTCACAGTCCAACTCTCACATCTATACATGACCACAGGAAAAACCATAGCCTTGACTAGACGGACCTTAGTCGGCAAAGTAATATCTCTGCTTTTCAATATGCTATCTAGGTTGGTCATAACTTTTCTTCCAAGGAGTAAGCGTCTTTTAATTTCATGGCTGCAGTCACCATCTGCAGTGATTTTGGAGCCCAAAAAAATAAAGTCTGACACTGTTTCCCCATCTATTTCCCATGAAGTGATGGGACCAGATGCCATGATCTTCGTTTTCTGAATGTTGAGCTTTAAACCAACTTTTTCACTCTCCTCTTTCACTTTCATCAAGAGGCTTTTTAGCTCCTCTTCACTTTCTGCCATAAGGGTGGTGTCATCTGCATATCTGAGGTTATCGATATTTCTCCCGGCAATCTTGATTCCAGCTTGTGCTTCCTCCAGTCCAGCGTTTCTCATGATGTACTCTGCATATAAGTTAAACAAGCTGGGTGACAATATACAGCCTTGACGTACTCCATTTCCTATTTGGAACCAGTCTGTTGTTCCATGTCCAGTTCTAACTGTTGCTTCCTGACCTGCATACAGGTTTCTCAAAAGGCAGGTTAGGTGGTCTGGTAATCCCATCTCTTTCAGAATTTTCCACAGTTTATTGTGATCCACACAGTCAAAGGCTTTGGCATAGTTCAGTCGCTCAGTCGTGTCCAACTCTGCGACCCCTTGAACTGCGGCAAGCCAAGCTTCCCTGTCCATCACCAACTTCCGGGACTTGCTCTATTCTTCCCCTGTGGATGCTCTACTACTGGCACCCTGGAGGAGGGATAAAATTCTACCTCCCCTTCTAGGTTTAGTTATGCAAAGAAAGGTGATTCTCATTACTGGCTGGGAAATGTGGGTGGATGTCGGAATCACCTGGGAATATTTTACAAAGTGCCCATACTTGTGCCACTTTGGTGGTGGGACCTAGACATTGGTAGTTTTAAAAGCTCCCAGATAATTTGAATGTGTTGCAAGATTTGAGAACCACTGCAGAATAGATGTTTTTAGAAAATTAATAGACAAGGGGAAAATTGATAGAATTTTTACTCAATTTGAGCATGAGCTCGAGGTTGAGCTCTCTTAACAATAGAAAACAATTGTTAATTTTATGCCAATTTCATTAAAATATGTTAACCACACTTCTACCCCGTCTGAAAAATGTGATTTCGAATACCTACGGTAGAGTTCCCAACTATAAAAAATATTAAGTAAGGAAGAGTTGTCTGAGAATATGTGCCTGACACTTTTGCATGTTCCTTCCCATGCTTCAGAACTTTTATTCTTTAAGTAAGCAATTCTCAAACTTTGGTGAGTGAACCACCTAGAGAGTTAATGTAGGACACAGAAGTCCAGGCTTAATGAACTAAATTTGAGAGACACTGCCTATAATACATTGGCAACTACCAGTATTAACGGCTAGAACTGGTAGTATCCTTGCTCTTTGAAAACGAATTGAGGGCAAAAGAGTAAACAAGAAAAATGGTCCAATTTTCTTTTCAAAAACAACATGGGCCTTGGATGCACAGCTTATTAGATTGTCCTGGATTTTCTCACCAAGGCACCAGAGCTTCCAATTCAAACAAGTTCTCCACTGCGATTTCTCTCCCATGCTGTGCTGGCCTTCTTACTCACTTCAATCGTGTCCGACTCTTTGCAACCCTATGGACTGTAGCTCTCTAGGCTCTTCTGTCCAGGGGATTCTCCAGGCAAGAATAAGGGAGTGGGTTGCGTGCTCTCCTCAAGGGGATCTTCCCAACCCAGGGATCGAACAGGTGTCTCTTAGTCTCCTGCACTGGCAGGTAGATTCTTTACCACTAGTGCCACCTGGAAGCCCTTCACTCCCATAATTAGGCCATATTCTGCAAGATTCCAGTATTAATGCCCCAGCAGCAGCCCCATCAACTCCGTAGAAACAGCCAGATGACTTCAGAAGAGGAAGAGTGAATGTAAAAAAAAAAAAAAAAAAAAACCCAAACCTCAAACATACCTACATATTCTTTAGCTCGTCACAATCGTATTAAAAAGTACATAAAGCAATTATCTCCCAAGTTTTAGAAAAAGGTTCTGGAAATCATTTGTTTCAGTTTTAAGAATCTGAGGTTACCTTCAAAAGTTCAGACATATGGGAAATTGATTCTGAGAATAAAAATATAATATTAACGTATAAATAACTGGAATGTAGATGTGTAAATTCACCTGGTAGAGACAATCTTCAAAAACGGAGTGAAAACCCACAGAGTCCCACCCTGCCTACCCTATCACTGAAGACAAAGGTGAGATCATCAATATTACTGAATTGTGTCTTCAAGTGGTAATGCTTAAACAAGGTGTTTATTATTTATAGAAGCATGGGGATAAAACCCAAAGCGTAAGTGGAACATAAAGCTGGAGAATGCGGGTATCGATCCCAGTACCTCTCGCATGCTAAACGAGCGCTCTACCACTTGAGCTAACTCCCCACCCGGATGGGTAAACCTGTCTTCCTTTCTCACTTTAATAGCTGAAAGTAGTTCAGAACTCGTGGCCACTGCCATTTGTACCTGTGTTCAATATTGCACACTGGAATCATATCTCCGGAAACCGGGGACAGGGAGGAAATTGCAGGTGCATCCAGAAGCACAACTCAAGTTTCTCAACCAATGAGACTCGACTTTTGGCCATCCCAACAGTTCCTTCCAATTCCCTCACTCCTAAGTTTTCCACCGGTTGACTCTGCTAGCCCCACAAACAGATTCTCCAGAGTTCGTACAAATGTCCCCTAAGATCTGCTTTCCGTCTGGCTTAAAAAAAAATCTCCGTCGGTGGACACAAAGTCACGAGGGGATGTGCGTCCCAGTAAATTCCTCACTTCATTCTGACTTCGTAGTCCCGATTTCGATCAAGGGTGTACAAGTTATTTTTCTAAGGTAAATATTAATAAGAGAAGAGAATATAATCATGGTTGCATGCTTAGATCTGGATTCTCTGCAAAACAAAAACAAAAGTAGTAGGTGCCACTTTTTATTCTGGGCCTGTGGAGTACCAGGTACCAAGTACTGTATTAGGTGCTAGTTACTGTACAGAGTTAGTTCTGAAGAGATCACTCTTGGGCATTTCAAGGACCATCACTTGCCGTAAAGTCATTTGAAGGTCCTCCTCCAACATCTAAACATCAACTACTTCTTTGTCTGAAATTCCATCATTAGAAACTTTTTGTTCTTGTTGTTTAATATTATTTTCTAGTCTCAATGAAATTGGGTCAAGGTGATAAAACTGAAATGGAGAAGATGGAGCATTTTACTCAAGAAAGTGACTCTATGTTCCTATGTTGTGTAGGCATACTGTGCAGGCCTTTCCAGAACCCTCTTAATCCTCTTAAATGCTTGTGCTTCTCTTTTCTTTTTCAGTGCAATCAGGGCTGACAAAAAAAAAAAAAGTGAATAACTTTCTGTGGGAAAAAGTCCTCCACCTTCCTGTACCCACTCCATTTGAGACAAAAGAGTTCAAAACGCAGATATTCCAAGTGTATGTAGAAAGCCACCGTTTATCTCAAAACTTGGCTCAAGGTCAGCCTTGCCTTGTCTCCATCTACATGTTCTCACTTTACTCTTCCTTGGATAGAATTTACCCAGGTACAAAAGTCAGTTTGGCCTCCACTCATTTTTTTTTTTTTTTTAGCATTCATTTTCCATGATTATATTAGGGGTGCAAATGTGGAACTGGTGTGAAAAAAAGAAAAAAGTGGCCTAATTCCACAGTTCAGATCCATGGATTGAGCTTTAGGATGACTGATTATCAACTGGGACCAACTTGGGGATTTCAACCATGAGCTAGGAGTTCTAGTTTCCAATAGCATTGGATTAGGTATTAAAATTTGAGCCTGTTAGCTTCCGTTAGAAGTAAAATGAAGATCAAGAATACTGTCTTAAAATTCACACAGACATTTTACCAGTTGTTAAACTATAGACTGAACTCTAAGCTCACTGCTCTGGACTGAACTGTGTTCTTCCCACATCCAAGTGTGACTGTATTTGAAATTAGAAAGTGATTATGGTTAATGTAGTAGTTGGGGTGGGGCCCTGATCCTGTAGGATTACTATCCTCATAATGGGAGACATCAGAGTTCTCTGTCAAATCAGGAAGAGAGCTCTCACCTGGAACTGAAAGGTTGTCATCTTGATCTCAGACATCCCAGCCTCCAGAACTGTGAGAAAATTAATTTCTGTTATTTAAACCACCCAGTCTATGGTATTTTGTCATAGCAACTGGTGCAGACTAAGACACTCATCCTTTAATCTGCCTTGTGATAAAGGAGGTAGGACTCTATAAACCATACTGCTGACTTACTACTAGGCTCTATATTCAGTTCAATCACTCAGTCATGTCTGACTCTGCGACCCCAAGGACTGCAGCACACCAGGTTTCCCTGTCCATCACCAACTCCCTGAGCTTCCTCAAACTCATGTCCATCCAGTTGGTGATGCCATCCAACCATCTCATCCTCTGTAGTCCCCTTCCTTTGTCAAAAAGGAAGCTAGAGGGAGAATGCAAGGCTGGAGGAGGAAGAGGCAAGGTGGACTTGTCTTTTCAGTTTTCTTCCTGGGAGCTTCCTGTGCCTCTAAGTATCACCCCAGTAAGACTTCTGCATCCCAAAAGACACAACAGATCTGAAGCAGCAATTGAATCCAGCACCATGCGGAATTTTTCACACTTGGCATATTTGCTATTTTCCACCTTGTATTTGAAGCATGGATAGGACACTGGACAGTGAATGAGAAACTTCACTTTCTAGGATCTCTCCTCTCCAGCTGGTAATTCTGTTAGGTCAGGAACACTGAAAGTTGCTAGATATTTTCTTAATTTTTCATGGAAAGGGATTTAATTACTGAGTTCAATATTGACTACATCTCTCAATATTCCTAAATAGAGGGCATTGGCAATTGCCATTTACAGAAAATTTGGGAATTTTTTCAATAATATCATTTTGTAGAAACAATACAGTTTTGCATAAATTTGTATAAAAGCACAGACATTTATAAAATATGTTTTCCTTAAGTGTATTTCCAAAGAAAGCCTTTTCTCTCCAGATAATTTAGTGTATTCCCCATTTATGTCTATTTCTGCTTTAGGCATAAGTCTAAGGCAATCTCTGTTGAACCTTAATGTTTGACCATTTTCTCTGGAAAAAACATTTATTTATATTTACATTAAAATTTTATAGGTGTTTTGGTTTCATTTTAATTGCACTACAGTAATCATTCAATATAATATGAACCACCCAAATTATTTATCCAACTAAAAAAATTGACACTCCTTATATTTCATCATTAGAGCTATGAACACACACAATTTCCCATTAGATTTTCAGAAAGAGAATCACAATGATACGAAAATGCACCAGATATTTCTCTGCTCACAACTTAGGGATCCTCTTCAACCTAATTGTTTGTGTTTTCAGTAATTATATCATTTATTGGTCAAAGCTAGACATTTTTTTCTAGAGAAAAAGGAAATGGTAATTAGAGGGGACAGCAGGAAATCGGGCGTAATGCAAGAAATTCACCCTAGGTATATAATACTTAGGGAGGAGGACATGGGATACCGGTAGAATTTTTGTTTAAGATATACGTAGAACAATATCCTAACGTCCTAGATGTACAACCCAATGGATTTTAGATATTTAGTAAATCCGTGAAAGCAACTACCCAGATCATGACATAGGACCTATTCAGCCTTTAAAAAGACTGCTTAAAATTAATTATACTTTTAAAAATGAATGCATATTATCAAAGCAGAAATCATCTAGATAGACATTAGAAAAGGGATTTTAAAGCAGATCTAGATGTGATCCTTCGATAGCTCAGTTGGTAGAGCGGAGGACTGTAGGTGCTTGACTAATGGGCATCCTTAGGTCGCTGGTTCGAATCCGGCTCGAAGGAGGAGAGTTTTTGAAAATTACAGGCTGAACCAGGTCAATAAACAAAGATCTTTCCCGCCTCAAATGAATGAATTGGATAGTAACTCCGCTTCAAGAAAACTAGTCCCTCTCCTACCCATTTAGGAAAACCTTATCACTCATGGCTCACTTTTGATTGAGAGGAGCTAAAGCAGATAGAACAGGAGTAACAAAGCACAACTCTTTCATGTTCAAGGGAACTTTTAAAATACACTTCTATAATTACTACCCATATTAATTTTAGAATATTTCTAGCACCTTTCATGTTTGCCTCTATTTTTGAAATACACTTAGTCAATATTACAATACTCAGGTAAAGAATATTTAAAGTATTCTAAGACACTACTCATAGCTCCTTCGATAGCTCAGTTGGTAGAGCGGAGGACTGTAGGAACTTAATTGGTGGTCATCCTTAGGTCGCTGGTTCAAATCCGGCTCGAAGGAGGTCTCATTTTAGTAAAAAAAAAAAAAAAAAAAACCATTGCGAGCCTAAGGTAGAAGGCAATGGCACTCCACTCCAGTACTCTTGCCTGGAAAATCCCATGGATGGAGGAGCCTGGTGGGCTGCAGTCCATGGGGTCGCTGAGTGTCGGACACAACTGAGCGAATTCACTTTTACTTTTCACTTTCATGCATTGGAGAAGGAAATGGCAACCCACTCCAGTGTTCTTGCCTGGAGAATCCCAGGGATGGGGGAGCCTGGTGGGCTGCCATCCATGGGGTCGCACAGAGTCGGACATGACTGAAGTGACTTAGCAGCATTGCAACCCTAAACATGATGACCTTGTAGGAATAGATAGATAAATAAACAAGTGAACCTGAGGTAGGCAGAGGAAGCTGTCAAAAAAGATTTTTTTAAAATCTGGATCGCTAAAGAATCTCCAGGAACTGATTTTTCAAGGAATTGAGAAGGGGTTATGGCAAAGGGGTAGGTCACCCTATCACAATGTTTTCATTTTTCCTAAAGGTTCAAAGGCCCTTTAGAGCTCTCTGTTGAGACTTATGTGAATATACATTCTATCAATGACAATTTCAAATACACCCAGTCTAAAGAGCACAGCATAATTTACCACTGTGGCCATCACAGTAGCAACAGACATCATCTACTCCTGCACAAGACCCACCTCCCTGATTCTTTTAGTCAATCCCCCAAAGTTTTCTCATTTCACTCTTTGTGGCTCAGTATTTTGAAGACTTCGGTGTTAGGAGCTAAAAGCGAAACCTAGTTTGTTTCTCTCCCTATTCCAAAAAAGTAGGAGGCAACTGACAGAAACTTCTCATCCATAAATGAATGAAACAGGCATATGAGAACTAGAGAAATATAGTTTATTAGTCTGTAGAACCACTCCATCAAAGAGCACGTGGCGAGTTAACTTTAGAAAATATACCTGGAGTCCTGTTCAGCAACGACTGTCATCTCTGGTTATGCTGTGGGTAGATTTACTACTGCTTCCATCCTCTGGCTTTCTTGGCTCCCTGGTTCCACCGGCATGGGAAAGCTTGAGCCACAAACTCGTCCACAGCCCCTTCCAGGAAGCTGACCCGAGTATTTGTACGCATTCCAGGGCTCGGCACCTTGCAGTCGACCCCAAAGCAGATGTGGGTCGGAGGAACCTTGGTGCCTTAAGGACACGGGTAGCGCGCACACACGGACAAGTCCTCCGGCCTCAAGATGAGGGGAGCGAGCCCGGAAAGTGGCCTCGAGATTGATGAAGGGACCGCTTTCAAGGCCTCGCCATAGTTGGGAACTGCCAGGGCCGAGTCCGTTCTAGCGGTTGTTCAGCTCATGGAGGTGAAAGAGGAAAGCAGGTTGCTCTGACTGGACTGACTCCATTTTTGAAAGAAAAGGAACTCCATCTTACACCCTCTGCGAACTTTTGGACTGAATATCTGGGAGGCCATGGAGATAAAAGAACAGGCCTCCCGGGCGGACAAAAACCCAGACCAGGCAGACGCCGTATCTAGATCTCCCCGAGCCAGAAGGAGTGCAATGTCCACTATCTAATCAGTCACTATCTGTAATCTTAATAATATTTATTGATGTGGGCTAAACTGTATGTCCAGATAGTTTTAGAATGTGAATTTATGGTTAAAACCTGATTGTATCTCTTACTAACGTTGTCCAGAGCCGGTTTTAAAGAGTTTGGGTATGTGGGCTTGGGCACATACACTTTGGGCATAATAGGTTGTCACAAAAATCGGTCGGGGTCCCTGTAAAGAGTAAACTCTGCCTCGGACCTGCGGGTGTAATAAACTGCAATCCACTATTCACGCTATCCTTCTGAGTGAGTTTGCTTCCTGGAGCGTTTGGCTACATTTCATGCATTGGCTGGGAAACTCCTCACTGTGAGAGACAAGTCCCATTTGGGGCTACTCCGAGGCTTTGCGGCTCGGATCTTCTAGACGGGGGGAAGGCTCCTCGCCCTTCTGAAAAGATTCCACTTTTCCATGCTGCGATCTTTCAAGTTAGTGGGTAGTGGACTGCGGCAGGGAAGTTAAACACTCAGGTAAGGAAAGTCCCACCCTGCGGGGTGGAAGAGGGGGCCTGATGAACCCCCTGGGAGGGAATAGGGGACACACCTGTCTCTTATACACATCTCAAAAGAGTTCAAAACGCAGATATTCCAAGTGTATGTAGAAAGCCACCGTTTATCTCAAAACTCGGCTCAAGGTCAGCCTTGCCTTGTCTCCATCTACATGTTCTCACTTTACTCTTCCTTGGATAGAATTTACCCAGGTACAAAAGTCAGTTTGGCCTCCACTCATTTTTTTTTTTTTTTTTGCATTCATTTTCCATGATTATATTAGGGGTGCAAATGTGGAACTGGTGTGAAAAAAAGAAAAAAGTGGCCTAATTCCACAGTTCAGATCCATGGATTGAGCTTTAGGATGACTGATTATCAACTGGGACCAACTTGGGGATTTCAACCATGAGCTAGGAGTTCTAGTTTCCAATAGCATTGGATTAGGTATTAAAATTTGAGCCTGTTAGCTTCCGTTAGAAGTAAAATGAAGATCAAGAATACTGTCTTAAAATTCACACAGACATTTTACCAGTTGTTAAACTATAGACTGAACTCTAAGCTCACTGCTCTGGACTGAACTGTGTTCTTCCCACATCCAAGTGTGACTGTATTTGAAATTAGAAAGTGATTATGGTTAATGTAGTAGTTGGGGTGGGGCCCTGATCCTGTAGGATTACTATCCTCATAATGGGAGACATCAGAGTTCTCTGTCAAATCAGGAAGAGAGCTCTCACCTGGAACTGAAAGGTTGTCATCTTGATCTCAGACATCCCAGCCTCCAGAACTGTGAGAAAATTAATTTCTGTTATTTAAACCACCCAGTCTATGGTATTTTGTCATAGCAACTGGTGCAGACTAAGACACTCATCCTTTAATCTGCCTTGTGATAAAGGAGGTAGGACTCTATAAACCATACTGCTGACTTACTACTAGGCTCTATATTCAGTTCAATCACTCAGTCATGTCTGACTCTGCGACCCCAAGGACTGCAGCACACCAGGTTTCCCTGTCCATCACCAACTCCCTGAGCTTCCTCAAACTCATGTCCATCCAGTTGGTGATGCCATCCAACCATCTCATCCTCTGTAGTCCCCTTCCTTTGTCAAAAAGGAAGCTAGAGGGAGAATGCAAGGCTGGAGGAGGAAGAGGCAAGGTGGACTTGTCTTTTCAGTTTTCTTCCTGGGAGCTTCCTGTGCCTCTAAGTATCACCCCAGTAAGACTTCTGCATCCCAAAAGACACAACAGATCTGAAGCAGCAATTGAATCCAGCACCATGCGGAATTTTTCACACTTGGCATATTTGCTATTTTCCACCTTGTATTTGAAGCATGGATAGGACACTGGACAGTGAATGAGAAACTTCACTTTCTAGGATCTCTCCTCTCCAGCTGGTAATTCTGTTAGGTCAGGAACACTGAAAGTTGCTAGATATTTTCTTAATTTTTCATGGAAAGGGATTTAATTACTGAGTTCAATATTGACTACATCTCTCAATATTCCTAAATAGTGCCAAAGAATTGATGCTTTTGAACTGTGGTGTTGGAGAAGACTCTTGAGAATCCCTTGGACTGCAAGGAGATCCAACCAGTCCATTCTGAAGATCAACCCTGGTATTTCTTTGGAAGGAATGATGCTAAAGCTGAAACTCCAGACTTTGGCCACCTCATGCGAAGAGTTGACTCATTGGAAAAGACTCTGATGCTTGGAGGGATTGGGGGCAGGAGGAGAAGGGGACGACCGAGGATGAGATGGCTGGATGGCATCATGGACTCGATGGACGTGAGTCTGAGTGAACTCTGAGAGATGGTAATGAACAGGGAGGCCTGGCGTGCTGCGATTCATGGGGTCGCAAAGAGTCGGACACGACTGAGCGACTGAACTGATGGGATGAACATGACGCCTAACCAATTCCGCATATTCTGTGAGGTTGAACGGCCCTCTATGGGAGTAGGATGGCCACCAGAGGGCACCATGGACTTAGAAACAATAAAAGCAGTCTCTGTAGTGGTCACAGAAACGCCGGGGCAGCCGGATCAATACCCACATATTGGTTCATGGCTGTGGTTGGCTCGAGATCCTCCCCCTTGGGCAAGACTCTGCATTCAAAAAGAGAGAGGGAAAACATTAATGGCGCAAAAATCGACTGATAACAAAAAAGAAATTCTGCAGGGTCCGGACGGGAGCGATTTGCCCTCCCTCCCATACTGGACGACGCGCTGGCCACCTAATGCTCCACCAGGGCTGGAGGCCGCCTTAATGACCACCGATCCAGGGCCTGCTGGGGCTCCACCAGCTGCTTCCCCGCCAACTCCCCCGGAGATCGTAGAGCCGCCATCACGGCAGGCTCCGATCCCAGCGGTAGGAACCTCTAGTCAACGTCCATAGGACCCAGCCTCAGCCGAACCTCCTAAGCAGTATCCGCCTCTCCGGGTGAGTATTGACGGAAAGGGGGAAGGAGACACAGGAATACGACAGAGGCTGCGCTCCGCCAAGGAGCCGGGGTAAACAAATGCTTCGCAGAGAGCTACAACAGGTTCAGCAGCTTCGGTTCAGAGAGCAGACACTACCACCAGCCTCCCCGAGCCTACTATTACCAACCATTTTCCTCTGTGGACCTACTAAATTGGCAGAAACTCACTCCACCGTACTCTGAGGAGCCACAAGGCATGATCAGGCTGATGGAGACTATTTTTCGAACCTACCATCTTACGTGGGATGACATAATCCAGCTGCTAGTTTCCCTCTTCAGCACTGAAGAAAGACACAGGATCCATACTGAGGCTAGAAAATGGCTACAAGAAGTGGCCCCCGAGTGTACCGTAAACCCACAGTGGTGGGCAGAACTGGCCACCCCTGATGAAAGGCCCGATTGGGACTATAACACAGAGGCAGGAAGGGGCCACCTTGAGAGATATAGGGCGGCTATTTTACAAGGTCTCAAGAGGGCGGCCGTGAGCCTATAAATATGGCAAAACCAACCGAAGTAGTCCAAAAGGAAACTGAAACACCTACTGAGTTTTATGAAAGACTATGCAAGACCTATAGACTTTATACACCAATAGATCCAGAGGCAGCTTGGTCTCAAATTGTGATAAATACAGCCTTTGTATCTCAAGCCTACCCTGGTATCAGACGCAAGCTCCAAAAGGTAGGCGGCGTATTAGCCATGACCAGCACACAAGTAATTGAGATTGCTAATAAGGTGTTCAGAAACAGAGACGTGGAGGCAAAAAAGAAGGCTGAGAAAAAACGGAGAGAAGAAAACAAGAGAGCAGATCAGAGGATGGCGTTACTGGCTGAGGCCTTGGGAAGGTCCCTTCTTGGGCCTTCCCCAAAACCTCCACCCCCTCTCAATCAGCCTTGGTCTCCTAGCAAACCTCCTACAAGGACGCCTGGGATCGCCCTGCAACCAAATTAATGTGCCCATGCCGGGGCTTCAGCTACTGGAAAAATGAATGCCCCCAGAATAGCTGGGAAAAATAACTGGCATTCACTGTTTTAGGGCTGGCTGAACTGGAGGCTGTATAGGGGTGCCGGGGCCCAAAGACACAAGGTCCCCAAGAGCCCATGGTAAAACTAAAAGTGGAGGACCAAATTATTGACTTTATGGTGAATACTGGAGCAGAAATGTCAGTGGTGACCGAGCCGGTGGCCCCCCAGAGAAGACCACTGCTGCAGGAGTAACCAGGGAAAAGCCGATTAGACCATCTGTCTACCCCCAAAATGCCAGATTGGGGTGAGGGGCATCAAGTGATTTATGAATTCCTGTATATTCCTGAATGCCCAGTACCTCTGTTGTGGAGAGACTTGTCATCTAAATTGGGGGCACAAGTGACCTTTCCCCCCAAGAAAGACCCACTGACCACCTGTTTACTCTCCCTCTTGGTAACCCCTCAAGATGAATGGAGGTTGCATGATCCTTTGGATGGGAAGCCAGATGGGTTAAACAATCCAGAAAGCTGATCCAACAATTCCCTGAGGTTTGGGCGAAAGGTACCCCCCGCCTACCCCGCCCCTGCCCAGGCTTGCCAAATATCAAGCTCCGGTGGTAAGAGAATTCAAACCTGGTGCCATACCAGTCAGGAAATGTCAGTACCCGCTACCACTGGAGGCCCGAGTTGGTATCTTGCCACATATAAATAGGCTACGGCAGGTGGGCATCATGATTGAATGCCAGTCAGCCTGGAACACACCGATCTTGCCAGTTAAGAAGGAAGGGGGACAGGACTACAGGCCTGTACAGGACCTCAGACTGGTCAACCAAGCAGCGGTAACTCTACACTCCACGGTTGCTAACCCATATACCTCCCACTGAGTGCTAAGATCTATACTTGCCTGTATCTAAAAGACATATTCTTTTGTATCCACATTGCTCCGGTTTCTGAACCCATTTTTGTCTTTGAATGGGAAGATCCAGCAGGGAGCACCAAACAACAGCTCACTTGCACTTGCCTCCCGCAAGGATTTAAGAATTCCCCAATCATTTTCAGGGAAGCCTTAGCTTCCGATCTGGACTCATTCCAGCCAGAAAGGTTTAGATACTGGCTGCTAAAATACGTGGATGAACTGCTGCTGGCTGCAGAGAATAAAGAACACTGCTGGGAAGGACCTAAGGCTTCGCTAGAACTGTTGATGGAGGCGGGCTACCGAGTTTCGAGGAAAAAGGCCAGATCTACAAGGAGGAGGTAAGATATTTGGGGTTTGTCCTGAGAGGGGGCACAAGACTGTTGGACCAATCCAGGAACGAAGTAATCTTGAAAATCCCACGACCAAAAACCTGACGATAGGTCTGAGAATTTTGGGGAAACACTGGGTTCTGTAGAATTTGGATCCCAGGATACTCTCAGATGGACCAGACGTTATAAGAACTCCTAATAGGGCCAGAAGGGGATTCACTAAATTGGACTGAGAGGCAGCAACAGGCCTTTGAAAAGTTAAAACTGGCAATTACATCGGCATCTGCATTGGGTCTGCCAGAATTTACTAAACCATTCATTCTTTATGTGACTGAAAAAGACAAAGTGGCTATGGGGGTATTAACCCAGGCTATGGGGACATGGGATAGACCAGTGGCCTGTCTCTCAAAACGGCTGGACAACATTGCCACCGGGTGGTCTGGGTGCTTTTGGGCGATTGCTGTGGTTGCCTTACTGGTCTGAGAAGCAACCAAGCTAACTCTGGGCCAAAATTTAACTGTAAAGGTCCACTATGAGGTCAGTGCTCTCCTATAAGGGGATCCCCACAAATGGTTGTCAACGTAACAGATTACCCAATATCAGGGACTTTTATGTGAGAACCCCCATGTTACTATTGAGCTCTGTCAGGCCTTAAATCCAGCTACACTCCTTCCTGTGGGGGAAGGCGGACCCTCACATAATTGTGAAGAAATCCTGGAAGAAGTTTATGCTAACAGACCTGACCTGAGAGACGAGCCAATCCTGGACCCACGTTGGGTCCTGTACACTGATGGCCCCAGCCTGGTGAAACAAGGACAATGGCTGTCGGGGTATGCGGTAGTCACAGAAAAGAGCATCGTCGAGGCTGGTTCTCTGCCATCTCACTGGTCTGCTCAGCAGACTGAATTATGGGCTCTCATTCGGGCCCTCCAGTTGTCAAAAGGTAAGAAGACCAACGTTTACACTGACTCCAGGTATGCTTTTGCTACTTTGCAATGTACATGGGGCCCTATACAAGGAGAGAGGGCTCTTGACAGCTAACGGAAAAGACATTAGAAATAAGGAAGAAATCTTGACCCCACTAGATGCTGTATGGGAACCTGAAAAAGTGCAATAATATATTGCTGGGCTCACCAAAAAGAGGGCACCCTGCAGGCGTGGGGAAACTCGCAGGCAGATGGAGCCACAAAATAAGCCGCTAAAGAATTTGGAGGCACTGGGGTGGGCCTTAGAAAGCATCACTATGAACAAAGCTAGTGGAGGGGCTGGAATTCCAGTTGAGCTATTTCAAATCCTGAAAGATAATGCTGTGAAAGTGCTGCACTCAATAGGCCAGCAAATTTGGAAAACTCAGCAGTGGCCACAGGACTGGAAAAGGTCAGTTTTCATTCCAATCCCAAAGAAAGGCAATGCCAAAGAATGCTCAAACTACTGCACAATTGCACTCATCTCACATGCTAGTAAAGAAATGCTCAAAATTCTCCAAGTCAGGCTTCAGCAATACATGAACCTTGAACTCCCTGATGTTCAAGCTGATTTTAGAAAAGGCAGAGGAACCAGAGATCAAATTGCCAAAACGTGTTTGCATGAACTCTGGGAGCTGGTGATGGACAGGGAGGCCTGGCGTGCTACGATTCTTGGGGTCGCAAAGAGTCGGACACAACTGAGCGACTGAACTGAACTGAACTGAACTGGGGTGGGATTGTTAAGGCTTTTGTGCTCTTGAGAATGCCTGAGTTAACTTAAACTCTCCCACAGTGTACCCCGGCCCAAGACCAGCTGGCTGAAACAGAAAGGGCCACCAAAATTTAAAAGGGCTGGTGGGAACTGCTGGATGGCAGGTTGCTAGTTCCCGAGATATTGGCCTCCTCATTAGTGTCTCAGGTACCCCAGGCTACCCACTTGGGATGTGACAAAATTGAAGAATTAATTCCGAAATATTTTTTAATACCACAGCTTTCTTCCTTGTAAAATGGAATCCCAGAACTGTTCTGCTTGCTCACAGGTCAATGCTGCCCCCAGACATAAGCAGAAATCTCTGGGAATACAATTAAAGGGTACTCTGCCTTTAATTGTCCCCTGGTGGCTCAGACAGTAAAGCATCTGTCTATCAATGTGAGAGACCTGGGTTTGATTCCTGGGTCGGTAAGATTCCCTGGAAAAGGAAATGGCAACCCACTCCAGTACTCTTGCCTAGAAAATCCTATGGATGGAGGAGCCTGGTGCAGGCTACTGTCCATGGGGTTGCAAAGAGTTGGACACGACTGAGCGATTTCACTTCGATTTCACTTCACTGCCCTTTGAACATTTAGAAGTGGACTTTCCTGAAATGAAACCCTACTAGTTTTATCATTATTTACTAGTCGCGGTACGTACCTTTTCAGGTTGGGTGGAGGCGTTCCCCACCTGAACTGAAAAAGCAAATGAAGTGGCTCATTGTCTGATTCGAGAAATAATCCCCAGATTTGGGTTCCCAACCAGAATAGGATCAGACAATGGGCCTGCTTTTGTAGCCGATTTAATTCAACAAGTATGTAAACCTCTAAATGTCAAATGGAAATTACATACAACATATAGGCCCCAGAGTTCCAGAATGGTGGAAGGAACTAACCGAACCCTAAAAGATACACTTTCAAAATGGATCATAAAGACTGACTGTTCATGGATGGACTTACTTCCGGTGGCCTTGCTCAAATTAAGAATGACCCCGTGTTCCCATGGTTATTCTCCTTATGAAACTGTCTATGGAAGACTCCCTCCCATAGTAAGACAGGTGTTGGCAAATTTGCCATGTAAGAGGGGAATGGGATTTTACAGAGGATGGAAAAATTAGATAAAGTGATAAACCAGGTAACTAAGTTTGTCCAAGAATGGGTGTCTTTCCCCCTTGGGGAGCAGATTCATGAATTTGTGCCCGGTGATCAAGTGTGGGTCAAGGACTGGAAGCATGACTTCTTGGCCCCACATTGGAAAGGTCCATATACTGTTGTACTAACTACACCTACAGCAGTTAAAGTTGCAGGTGTCACTCCCTGGATCCATCACACGAGGGTGAAGAGGACATATCACACAGACCTGGAGGACGCTGAGTGGACTATACAAAAGGACTCTGCTGATCTCCGTGAAACCAAGATCATCTTAAAAAGAAAAAATGAAGCTCCGCAATCAACTCCTACTACATGGACTTTCTGGTACCCAGGGACTAACCATAATTTCAGCACAAAACAACATTTTCATCTCATGGGCACATTCCTACGCTGACTTCCATAATAGATCTAACTGCTGGGTATGTGGAGCTTTGCCCATGTCTGTCATGGATGGACTCCCATGCTGGGTGTCACTTCTACGAAGGGGTGATATGCCTAGTTTATGTGACTATTTTCTTCAGATGAAACAACAAAAGTTGAGTGTGGAAACTGTCATTACAGCAGCCACTACCCATTGGTTCGACAAAAAGGCTGATGATCTGACAAAAGGCCATGGGATACATTTTAATTATATTCTTAGCTCAGAAAATGCTTATCACTATTATGTGACAGCCAATAAGTCCAAACAATCAAAAAAATAACAGGTATTTTGACCAATTTTACCAGATATGAAATGAATATATGTGGATTACTCCAGAAAAGGGACAACTTGTTATGATAGCTGACATTTGCTGGGAACAGGATGTACACATTACTGGATATAATAACCAGACAATAGACAAAAAGGACTTGAAGCCAATGGGCTTTCTACAGACAGAACAGTGCTCTAAGACCTATAAAGTTACTTATGATCCCAATCAATCCACCCAATGGCCTGGGACAGACTAGGGAGTCAACCCCGGAATCAGGTGGATTGCCCTAAACAGCACTCATTGGTTGTGCAGGACCAATCTATGGCCATGGCTACCCCCAGGGTGGGTAGGAAGATGTACTTAGGTCTGGCCTTTGCCCATGGGAACATTAGGCCAACAATACAGGAGCCCTTAAATGTACCCTCCCTACGGGCCAGATGGTCACGATCAGCTTTCCATTGGTATGATTATTTGGCTGCTACATTTCTTCCTTCATTGGGCACTACAGATACAATGATTAGAGTTGAAGCCCTAACTAATTTCACCCAAAGGGCCTTAAATGACAGCCTGAGGGCAATTCAAGCATTAAATACTGAACAAATGCAAATGAGAAAGGCAGTAATTCAAAATAGAATGGCTTTGGACATCTTGACCGCTGCTCAAGGAGAGACTTGTGCCATAATAAAGGTTGAGTGCTGTGTGTGTATCCCAGTCTTGTCTGGAAACGTTACTGAGGCTCTTAGAGATACACAAGCTCATGTAAAACGAATGTGAGATGACTCAATACCTTTTTGGACTTCTGTTTTGTCATGGATTAAGGGTGATTGGTGGAAGACTGTCAATCGTTGTTACAGTTGCTCTGTTAATTTTGTTATGTGGACCTTGTATTCTCCAGTGTATTGTCCAATTTGTGTCGCTGAGATTGACTACATTTACCCAAGTACATGCCAAAAGACCTAATGTGCAATATGTCCCTATGAGTGATACTCACACTAGAAGCTGAGAGCATCAAGAGGAGGGAATGAAAGAGGAAAGGAGCAGGTTGCCTTGACAGGACTGACTTCATTTTTAAAAGAAAAGGAACTCCATCTTACACTCTCGGCAAACTTTTGGACTGTTTATCTGGGAGGCCATGGAGATAAAATACCAGCGGCTGAACAGGTCTCCAGATGGATAAAAACCAGACCAGGGAGACCCCGTACCTAGACCTCCCAGAGCCAGGAGTGCAATGCCCACTATGAAATCAATCACTATCTTCTGTAATCTTAATAATACCTACTGATGTGGGCTAAACTGTATGTCCAGATAGCTTTAGAATGTGAATTTATGGCTAAAACCTGATTGTTTCTCTTACTAACATTGTCCAAAGCTGGTTTTAAAGAGTTTGGGTATGTGGGCTTGGGCACGTACACTTTGGGCATAATAGGTTGTCACAAAAATTGGTCGGGGTCCCTGACTAAAGTGGAAACTCTGCCTTGGACCCGCGGGTGTAATAAACTGCAATCCACTATTCACGCTATCCTTCTGAGTGAGTTTGCTTTCTGGAGTGTTTGGCTACAACAGAGGGAAAATTAGTTTGTGATCTAACAGCAAATCTGTTGTGGGGGAGGGGGAAATTTCCCCTTCTCTTCTTGAGTACCTGTGGTTGCAAGATGCTAACAGGAGAAAAAGAAAGAAATTTTAATTCATGAGCATGGAGGTCCCATAGAAATGGGACCTAAGAAGTGGCCAAATCAGGCAGCTTTTATACTTTTTAGACAAAGAAACTTAGGTTCTAGGTGCCCAGATAGTGAAGAATCTAAATAGAGTTTAGGCTTGAGGTAGTAAATTAAAGAAGTAAGGTTTGTTTATATAACCTTAACCCAGAGTATCTTTGGTGCTAATGGTGTCTTTCCACCAAATGCATGGAGTACACCTTTCACAAGAGAGATTTCTTGCTTTTAGGGAGACAGAAGAGTCTAAGAGTGTTGTTCTTGTAGTAGTACCAGATTCTGCAGTAACTAATTCAACATAATCAGTATGCCACTGAGGCACATTTTGGGTACTCTGGATTCCAACACTGTGAAAACACAAATCCCAGGGAGAATAAAGCTCCCTGTCCTAGCGGTGGCTTAAATCAAGGCTAAGTATACATTTGCCAGTAGATGTTTGTAACAGAAGTATAAATACAAATCATGCATTAACACAAATGTAAAACAGGCGCCAAATTTTAAAATTAAAGAAATAATTGTGGCAAGTTAAAACTTTTTAGACAATTTAGTCACAAAATCAAATTTTAAATTAATAAAGTAAAAAAGATTTTAACTAAGTGAAAAGGTCACAAGTGAAATTTTCAAAAATTAAGTCTAACTAAATTTCTAAAACTTTTATTTGCAAAGGTAAATTACATTCTCAAAACTTAAATTTAAAAAACTCAAATCTCTAAATTAAATTTGGAAAATTAGTTAATTCTCAAACTTAATTAAAAAACTGAAATTTCAGTAAACTTCAAAAGTTGAGCCACCCCCCAACTGGAGTCTCACCCGAGTCCTTTGGGTAAAATGCTACTTTGACCGCTAGAATACAAAGAAACCTCCCCTCACTTCCAAAATAGTTCTCCAAAATTTCCGGAAGAGCATGCCTCATCCCCCTCCTTTTGCATTTCACCACGGAATTCTCTAGGGTAAATTACACTTGAGGGTCTACCTCGCCTTTGTTTCTTCCGCTCGGGAGTCAAAGGCGCTCAGGCTTTGTATCTCGCGGCTGACCCAGGGCCTACTTCCGCCTTCACCGCTGGTTCCTGCACTTTCGGGCACAGTCCTTTCTTTTCGTTTGACGTCACTTGAGCCGGCCCCGCCCACCCAACGCAGGCTGTCGCACACGAGTGTGTCAGAGTCGCGACGCTTTACGGCTGCCCTGTTTTACGTATCGGCAAGCATGGAGGTAGAGGGTTTGGTGCCGGGCGACGCGGAGCTGAGATCTCTGGAAGGTAGTGACCAGAAATTAGAGGCAGAGGAGGAACAGGAGGAATCTGAAGAGGCGGCTGGTGGCAGCAAGAAACGGGTAGTGCCGGGCATTGTGTACCTGGGCCACATCCCGCCCCGCTTTAGGCCGTTACACGTACGGAACCTTCTCAGCGCCTACGGGGAGGTCGGGCGTGTTTTTTTCCAGGCTGAGGGTAAGTGCTCAGGCCTTGATGGTGAGGGAAGAGGGGTGGTACTCGCTGGCACTGAATACACAGTGCGTGTTTTGTTGCCTCAGCTGCGCCTCGAGGCGCTGACGGAGCCGGGGACCTGCCTCTGTTTTCTTTGGTAAGTAGGTGACGCGCACGTTTCAGAAGACTGAAATGGAATGTGGGTAGCTTTGTATACCTGCTGCTGCTGCTAAGTCGCTTCAGTCGTGTCCAACTCTGTGCGACCCCATAGACGGCAGCCCACCAATCTTCCCCGTCCCTGGGATTCTCCAGGCAAGAACACTGGAGTGGGTTGCCATTTCCTTCTCCAAGCATGAAAGTAAAAAGTGAAAGTGAAGTCGCTCAGGGGTGTCTGACTCTTAGCGATCCCATGGACTGCAACCTACCAGGCTCTCCGTCCATAGATTTTCCAGGCAAGAGTACTGGAGTGGGGTGCCATTGCTGAGCCTAAATTCTTCGCTAATTTTTGGATTCTAATCTCGGCTCCGCCCACACTACTTTCTTGAGGCGAATTTGCCAGTTTGTTAAATGAGTACGGCCTGAATTAAAATCTCAGTGACTCTTCCAGAAAACTGAACGTATCTCTTTGTCGTGTCGAGGCCCAGGGCAAGAGACGGTATATGATAGAAGGCGCCCAACTCCCATTCAGTCATTAATTGGGGTTGGGGGCTTGTGCAGATTTTGAACGGAACGATTAGGGCAGAAGTAATGATAAAAGAATTAACATTTGAGGAAAAGGTTGAGTTTAGATGAGGGGTAAAGTGTGGACTATGCAGTTAGCCACTTCTGGGCAAAGACAAGGTGGGATCCTGGCCTGCGGGGAGGTCTGGAGAGTTGGTGAGTGGGAGGTGCTGTTGAGTGAATGCTATATGGGTCTCTCTGACCACTGCTTTGTCTTGGACTCCAGACGGGTTCGTGAGGCGCAAGAAGAAGGCAGCAGCAGCCTCTGCTGCCGGAGGGAAAAAGCGGTCCAAGTACAGCAAGGACTACACGGAGGGCTGGGTGGAGTTCCGGGACAAGCGAGTAGCCAAGCGTGTGGCGGCCAGTCTTCACAACACGCCCATGGGCTCCCGCAGGCGCAGCCCCTTCCGTTATGATCTCTGGAACCTCAAGGTGAGGGGATTGGCTTGTCTGCCGCACCATTCACCCTTTCGCCTTCGCGGCCACAGCCCACGCACCCCTGTCATCTTTTTGGCGCCCATCCCTTCCATCAACTCCCCATCTCTGATCTGCCCTACTCAGATCTTTTCTTGTTTTCCTGTCCACAGTACCTGCACCGTTTTACCTGGTCCCACCTCAGCGAGCATCTTGCTTTTGAGCGCCAGGTGCGCAGGCAGCGTCTGAGGGCTGAGGTTGCCCAGGCCAAGCGTGAGACTGACTTCTATCTTCGAAGTGTGGAGCGCGGACAGCGTTTTCTTGCGGCTGATGCCGACTCTACCCGCCCGAATAGTTCCTGGGCCTTTGCCCAGCGTCCTACTGAGCAGGAGCTGAGGGCCCGGAAGGCAGCTCGGCCAGGGGGACGTGAACGAGCTCGCCTGGCTAACGCTCAGGACCAGGCCCGCTCCAACCGAGGGCTTCTTGCCAAGATCTTTGGAGCCCCTACACCCTCAGAGAGCAAGGGGGACTCCTTACCGGTCAGGAACTCTTGAGGGTCAGAGAGGCCCCTTCCACCTCCTAGCCCAGCCCAGCGTCCCGTCTACCTTATAATGACTACCCAGGCAGACATTCTATTGTGTTTCTCAAACCAGGAGTCTGGTGAGTTCCTCAGAAGTTTTGTAGGCCTCTCCTCTTCCTCTTCCCAGCTCCTGTTCATGCCTGGCTGAGGCACTTAGTTCTTACTAGCATGATTATGCTAGTCTGCTCATGTCTGTTTTACCTTGTTCAGTTCTTGGCTTCCTGCCTTCTGCCCCCTGGGACCCTTTAAAAGTCCTACTTTCTGGCCCCAGGAACAGCCTTTACCTTGAACTAGAGCGATAATGGCTAGTCCGGACAGCTGTTTACCAACCACATTATTGGGCAGCAGCAACATCCTTTTTATTTAGAAAAGATTAATAGGGACAGGGGTTAATGGGC
The DNA here is from genome assembly GCA_006410635.1 of Cephalophus harveyi. Classification (NCBI taxonomy): domain Eukaryota; kingdom Metazoa; phylum Chordata; class Mammalia; order Artiodactyla; family Bovidae; genus Cephalophus; species Cephalophus harveyi. Next base: position 263,591 of record SJYT01048694.1, on the reverse strand, counting down.
TAGAGTGGCTTGGGAGCCACCTTCAAAATGTATTTATAGAATAGAAAAGGATATATGTAAATATATATTTTTAAACATGCCTTTGTAGTTTTTGGTGTGGGGGGTGGAGATGGTCATTGGATAAGTTCCAACTGTTGTGTGTTGGACAGAATTCACCCACCTTCGCTCCATCTCTTGGACACAGGATACCTCCCTCTGTTTTAACCTGGATAGTTTTCCATCTAATCAGTTTCTTAGGCCATGCTGTTAACACTTACCTAATTCAACATTTACCTATTTAATCAATTTCTTAGGCCTTGTTGTTAACACTTATTTAATTCAACATTTACTAAGTCACTATATGAGGACACGTGGCCCTTGGTATAAGTCTTATAGACTGCTAAAAAAGACAGATGTTTAAGAAATACATGTATAGAAGTACTATAGACATCATGCCAGATGTGTATAAGAGGTAGAGTGAGGCCATGGGAAGGCCTGATTGATTCTATCTGGGAAAGTAAGCAACATCCTGAGAAGTGAACCAAACTCTGAAAGAGCCTGATATACTCCTGTAATTGCAAACAAAACTCCATAGATGACGTGTTGGGTTCAGACCATTGTAAAGGTGGGCAAAGCTTAGGAGGTAGTTGTGCACACATGATGTCCTTCTGGTGCATTTATACATTTTATCTACACTTAGACAAGGGAAGGTTCACAAACAACATGCAAAGCAGCTCTGGAGGTGATAGAATGCATGTAAGCCACTGAGGGGAACTGAAAACTGAGATGTCCACAAAAAACTGAAAAATATCTACACACAGCCTCATAATAGACTAAAACTCTGACTTTTAAACTTACAGGAAGTGTTAGAGCAATAATAGTAAGTCATTTGAGTTTCGCTTGCGCCATTTATTTTCTTAGGTTCTTTTTGTTCTTTCTGCTTAACTGTCATCGATATAATTATCATTGTGTTCTTTGGGTCAAGTGGATTCACCTACTTTGGCTCTAAATAACCAAGTTTTGTTAAGATCTCAACTTGATAAGTGCAGTTTATTTGGGAAGAGAGAAATGAATTATGATCTGTTAGGTGTAACATTTTTCACAGTCCTCAAAACTCAGCACACAAACACATCTGTGTTCATTTCATGTGGGCTTATTCCATGTGAACTCTTCATGATGTCTTCCACGTGAACCAGGAAAATGCAGTTTCAGCTCTGACAAGCTGTCATATTCATTTATTCAAAGTTCTGAGTGTCTGTTGTCCCTTCTCATACATAGAGAATACCAAGATGAAGAAACTTAAGTTACTAACAGTAAAACACACGTAGGGCTTAATTTTTTGAATGAATGAACTTGTGTTTCCAGATTGATGTTATATATAAGGATATTCAAAGTCAGCATTTTGGTCTCAAGTTTAAACAGTTCTGTATGTAGAGCTCACACCTATGGGTGGGTAAGTCACAAGTGGAGTGAAAAATGAAAATAAGAATGGGTGGAAGGAAATGAATTTTCCCAGGAACTATAATTGTGATTCCCTCACTTCTAAGCCCTTTGAAAGGAAAATACCTTTTTTATACTTACAGTTTTGTCCCCATTTGACCAATGCTTAAGTTTTTTATATGAGTTAACTTGTTTAATACACAAGCATACAAAATCATATCATCTCCACATTTCCATCATTAAAATTAGGCTCATATATGACACAAGTTGCTCCTTAATGTGTTTTATTACCAGCATTTTCCCCAGTTGCTTTGCTTAGGTGTATATGGTAAATGTTTATTGCATGAACATCATGTGACATATAGGGAAGAGTTACTGCAAATATGAATGGATTAATCTAATACCAAGTGTTGCAAACTGGGTGATTTAGCGCTCAACCATCCTCTCTATGATTAGACTATTAGACTAAGTTACGAACCTATTGTTGCAATGAATTCTTTGAATCAACTTAGTTACACACCATCCAAGAAGCTAGGACCCTGCATTTGCAGAAAATGATAAATTGGTAAAATGAGGAATGGGATCCTGCTTAAGAGAGTAGGAGGGCTTTTAGGTGTGTCCAGGCATGTGAAATTCCTGAAAATGTCTAAAAGTCACAAAGCACTCTTCCTCAGTTTACTTTTCCGTTGTTCTTCATATCTCTGGAAGTAGTCTTGTAACATAATATTGTAGAGTTGAAAGGGGAAAAACCCTTTGTCTAAGCCTCAGGAATGTGCCGTTTCCCTAAGAGAGTTAATGTTTCAGTGGATTGCTTGTGGTCCCTGACTTAAAATGGTTCAGTGTTTAATTTTTCAACTTCAGTGCAAAGGTGGTGCACATTCAGTAGAAACGGCTTCCAGTTTTGAATTTTGGTCTTTTCCATGGCTAGTGCTAGTGATAAGTGGTGTGATACTCTCCTGGAGCTGGGCAGCCGTTCAATCATAAGGGTAAATGATTACTTTTCACTCTCAGTACAGTATTCAATAAATAATATGAGATAATCAACACAGTTATGAAATAGGCTTTAGGTTAGATTTTGCCCAACTAATGAAAGTGTTCTGAGCACATTTAGGGTAGAGTTGGTAAATCATCTGCCTGCAGTGCAGGAGACCTGGGTTCGATTCCTGGGTCAGGAAGATCCCCTGGAAAAGGAAATGGCAACTCACTCCAGTATTCTTGCCTGGAGAATCCCATGGACAGAGGAGCCTAGTCTGATAGACTTGGCAACTACACCACCACCACCAGGCTACGTTATGCTGTTCAGTAGGTTAGGTATATTAAATGATTTTCGAATTCCAGATGCTTTCAACTTAGATGGGTTTATTTGATGTGACCCTATCCTCAGCAGAGGAAGATCTATGTTAATTAGATTTCCCAACCTTTAAGAGGGAGTCCCACCTCCAATTCCTAGCAGAAGCGGTAATTTTCTTCCTTTTTGGTAAATGTGTCCACCATTCTCCCACCCACACAAAGCTGCTGCTGCCGCTGCTAAGTCACTTAAGTCGTGTCCGACTCTGTGCAATCCCATAGACGGCAGCCCACCAGGCTCCTCTGTCCCTGAGATTCTCCAGGCAAGAATCCTGGAGTGGGTTGCCATTTCCTTCTCCACACACAAAGCGATCTGAGTAATAAACTCAGCCAGGGGGAATGAAATGGAAAGGAACCAGTTAAACTGTTTGCTTTTCTAGGCTCTAATTTTTTTTTAATATGTTAAAATGCGGAATACCCCTGAGACTTGAACTAAGCTTCTGTGAACAGCAATGTAAAATGTTTTGGCTTTCCCTTTCCTCAGCCTCCCCTCTCAGGTGTGAAATCAACTCAGGAGGATGCAAAATAACTTACAAAGGAGCCTGGCGCAGGCACAAACACCAGTTGTGTCCCAGGATACTGCAGGATAGAGGAGGGCGTGGTTGGAATTACCCTGGAAACCACAGGGGAAGGATCAAAGGGGAGGCAAGGACAAGAAAATGTATTTGAGAAGCACACCTGGTATAGAAGGGCTTCAGTGGGTGAGGGCTTCAATGGGTGGCAGCTTCCACGACAAAGACCAGGCAGTGACCCAGGACTGGTCTCAAGGGACCTGAGAATAACTGAGACTCTTGTCAGTTCCTGCCCCTTCATCCCACCCATGAGCTACTGTGTGTGATTGAGTTAAGGGTCTATATTTTAAATATATTTTAATATATTTATATACTATATATATATAAAGAGAAACAACCTAATGAAAAATGTGCACTTTTAGGTACACTTTATTGATACTGTGGCACCCATTTGAACATTCGGGACATAAATTCATAATGAAGCACTAGTTAATATGAAATAATAAGACAATGGAGACCAGAGTTATGGCTTTCACTTAACTAAATGTGAAAGTGCCCAAACTACTCACCTAAAGGAAGCCCTCTCCTGAGTTCTTTTTGAGGAACAACTTGCTAGGCTTGGCTTTCGTGATGGTCATTTGTTTCCCCTCAACTCTTCCAACTTTCTATTGGAAAACTTAACAGATTTTCTTCTAAATTATTTACCCATCTTCGTTGCTCTTACTGGTGTCTTTCCCATTTAATGTATCTTCGTGTCTATGGAATCCTTCGAGGGGTTTTCCATCAATTGAATTAGTAGTGAAAACTCTCACTGAAATGAGAGTAAGTTCTGTCTGGATGCCTTTCCTTAGATTAAGCTCTTGTTTGGGTAAACAACAGTTCTGCATCCCAGTGCCCACTTAATTGACACTCCGCTTTTTCTCTACTAAGAATAATATCTATATTATTACCCAGCAAAAGACACGTTTCTAAAATGTTATATACAGTTTAAACTGAAAAAATAACATCCTTGGAAAAGAAACTCTACAGTGTCTGGCTCTGTGATGCAATCAGTTAGCGCCTTTGGCTGTTAACCGAAAGGTTGGGGGTTCAAGCCCACCCAGGGCTGACTTTGACAGACGTGATGAGATCTGTTAGGAACCTTGTCTGTGGGTTTATTTACTTTCTTGATTCTGATTCCCTATCAGATTCTGAAAATCTTTACTTATTAAGTGAAAATCTTACCAAATGTTTCCTAGAGTTGTCTTTGGGAAAGTTTCATTGAATATTACAGGGCTTTTGTGATAACTGAGGAATAGAGTGAAGGTGTCTCAGGAAATCAGTAAGTTAAAGGTGTCTGCTGGTGCATGAGAGACCAATCTGGAGAGACACAAATATTTTCATGCCCCTCTGCTCTATACAGGGACCAGTGTATGACTTATGGGGACCTCAGTGAGGGAATCTAGAGAAACGGAGAGAGATGGAAGGACACAGTACAAATCAGTACAAATGACAGACATGGAGAGAGAGGGAGGCAGAGAAACAGATGAAAACTATATTGAAATCAAGATCACATGTGACTTTAGAAGAGGATCCACAGGAGCCTTTTCTAAAGGAGGCACTTCAGAAAGGCCTGCGGTGACAGAGATCTTCTGAAATATGAGATCATCAAGGAAGGATGAAGTTTAACTTGGATTGGTTGAGAAATCCAGAGCCCAAAGTTGCCCTGTAAGAACCTGAAGAATCCTAGGATCAGAAGCAAATGATCCTCAAAGGAAGATTGCGGATCCAGATCTTCTTTGAAAAAGGTTCCTGACTGGCAGACTTTCTGAATCTTCAGGAAGCTTCAGGAGTTTTTAATACAGCTTAAATTGATAAAGTACATGGTCCATCATCTTTAGAAATAGAGCCCAATAGAAATGCCATGAAGATGTTCTCAATTTAGGAGCATCTCTCCCACCTGAAAGCAGAGCTGGCTTGAACATAGTTCTACTATTTCACAATCAGACTGCTCAACATTCTCAAGAATCACAGGGACATTTCATGGTCCAAAGACTTCCATTGCTACCCCTTCTTTGGAAAACATACACTGATATTCTCCAAAAGTTTGTTCCCTTAGGTGATTTCCTGGACCCGACACATTCTCCGTTTATGATGACCAATTATTCTCCCTTGACCAGTGGATTTCTGCATGTATTTGAAAACTTTGAAAATAAAAGTGATCCATCCTTAGGGTTAGTTGAACCAAAGGTCTGGAAACAGCCAGGAGTCTTTGTTCCCTTACATAAAGTAATTCTCAATTACTTCACTTAGTTAAGTGGTTAAAATACTCTTAGTTAAGTGGTTATAAAATTAGATCAAATGGAAGCTTGATTGAATTTTAAATCTTAGTGTTTTGGCATGTCTAAATATTAAGCCCATGTTACATTATGTCCATTACATCCCCATAGAGATAGTATAAATGTAGAATTTATTGTTAACTAGTCTTCTATAAAGAAACTTTAAGTGGGAGTCTGATATGAACAGTCCAGTTCATTGGAGAAATTTAGAAGTGCAAGGGTCATGTTTCTAAGTCATAAATATTATTTACTATAATTCATTGACAGATGTGAGAGTAGCTTGATGTTCACCTAATATATTTTAGTTGGTTTTAAAAGTTGTCAAAAATGGCATGATAAATTAGGGTGTAGAAGAAACCCTGAGAATCATGGTGTAAAGGGATAAGCAGAAAATCCCTAAGTTCTCAGTAACCGGTACAGGTCTAGATGCTCAGATCTGAAGCCCAAGGGAATAAAAGAATAGTTACAAGACATACGAAATAATTCTATTCAATTTACTTCACAGAAAATATGTAAAGACATAATGTTACCCATGTAATAAAGTTTGGAAATAACAGTTTTAAAAATCTTTTCAGTAGGGTAACCTCGAATAGGAAAACTCATACAAGCACGTGAGTTTAGCATAAAAAAATATACGAATCTCATAGGTCCCAATTGTGTGTTGCACTTTGGGGATGCTTGGGCTGTGATTCTGCAAAACACATTTCCCCTTTGCTGGCTGGTTTTCTGTTAGATTCTGTCACTAGAGGGACTGTTCTCTGGCACTTTCTGTATTCTAGGGCAACAGCTCTCCACTCTGCATTGACAAAACATTTGTTCCATTTTCCAGATTTTATGAAACACCTGTAGATCCAGGTTTATTGTATCCTCAGAGATCAGACATCACCAGGAGGATGATGGAGGATGAGGAAATGGATCAGAAATTGAGGACAATCACAGGTCATGGTGGTGGATTTTTGGTTAAATTGACACATTCTCAAGCGAGTGCACAGATGGGCCTAGGAGAATGTTCAGGAGGGTGACCAAAGTCATCAAGCAGAGAAAATTTGACACGTCAGGACTCATAGGGCATCCAGCTACTTTCCCAACAGCTTGCTAGAGATTTGTCAAATTTACTAGTATTTCTAGAGGAACAATTTTTTATTTTGTTCATTTTCCCTATTTTGCTATTATATTTTAATTATTTTTCACTCTCTTAGTGTTACTTTTTCCTTTCTTCTACTGTTTTGGTTTGAATTTTTTTCTTTTTTCTATCTGATTAATGTGGAAACAGATCCCTGACTTTTAAATTTCTCATTTCAGGACATCCCTGATGGTCCAGTGGCTAAGACTCCAGTCTCCCACTGCAGCGGACCTGGGTTTGATCTCTGGTCAGGGAACTAGAACCCACATGCCACAAGTAAGAGTTTGCATGCTGTGACTAAGAACTGGCACAGCCAAATAAATTTAAAAAATAAATAAATAAATTTCTCTTCAGAGCTCTGTGTTTTTCTTCATACAATTTTGTATGTGCATTTTCTTTTGTGGATTTTATTATGTTATCTTTCTATTATCTTACAGTTAAAATATTTTCATTCTCACTTGACTTATTCCTTGACCCATGGGTTATTTTTTATTTCCAAATATCTGTAAATTTTTGGTATGTTTGTTGTTGATTTCTAATTTGATATTTTGTGAAATTTCAATTTTAAATTTACAGATACTCATTTGATGGCTCAGCACATGGTCTATTTTGGTGACTATTTTATTTGCATTTGACAAGAATGTATTTCAAAGAGCCATTCTTGTGCTTTGTTAATTATCTCCCACTGTATGTTTGTTTTCTCTGTGCATCCCTTTTTGTTTTGCTTGTGTTTCCTTTGAGTTTGAGTTCCTCTTCTTTTGCTCATTTTTTTTTTTGAGATGGAAGATTAGTCTACATATTTTCAGGCATTCTTATGTTCTAAAATGCATTCACATCTATAAAATTTCCTTTTCCTTTTGCAGCATCCACCAATTTTAATATGATGTGCCTATATAATTGAGTAAAAATATTTATTTTTTATTGTGGTTTCTGTCTTGACACGTGTTATTTAAAAGTATGTTCCATAATTTCCAAGCAGGTATAGATTATCTGATTACCTTTTTATTATTGATTTCTAGTATAATGCACTGTAACCAATAGCAAAGTGAATGATTCTGGTCCTTTGAAGCGAGGCTTCAATTATGACCCAACATACTGTCCATTTTAGTATATTTTCAATGTAACTGCTTTAAAAAAAAAATCAACATGTTGTACATTACCTCCTCAGGACTTACTTTATTTTTGACCATCTTTACCTATGTCAGCAAATTTGGAAAACTTAGTAGTGGCCACAGGACTGGAAAAGGTCAGTTTTCATTCCAGTCCCAAAGAAGGGCAATGCCAAAAAATATTCAAACTACTGCACAGTTGTGCTCATTTCACATGCTAGTAAGGTTATGCTAAAAATCCTTCAAGCTAGGTTTCAGCAGTACATGAACCGAGAACATCCAGATGTACAAGCTGGATTTAGCAAAGGTAGAGTAACCAGAGCTCAAATTGCCAACATTCACTGGATCATAGAGAAAGCAAAGGAATTCCAATTCTGCTTCATTGATCACGCTAAAATAAAGCCTTTCTCTGTGTGGATCACAACAAACGGTGAAAAATTCTTCAAGAGATGGGAATACCAGACCACCTTACCTGCGTCCTGAGAAACCTTTGTGCAGGTCAAGAAGCATAGAAACAGACATGGAACAATGGACTGGTTCAAAATTAGGCAAGGAGTAAATCAATGCTGTGTATTGTCACCCTGCTTATTTAACTTATATGCAGAGTACATCATGTGAAATGCTGGGCTGGATGAATCACAAGCTGGAAGATTGCCGGGAGATTTCTGGGAGAAATCAATAATCTCGGATATGCAGATGACACCACCCTAATGGTAGAAAGTGAAGAGGAACTAAAGACCATCTTGATGAAGTTGAAAGAGGAGAATGAAAATGGCTTGAAACTCAACATTCAAGAAACTCAGATCATGGCATCTGGTCCTATCATTTCATGGCAAGTAGATGGGGAAACAATGGAAACAGAGATTTTATTTTTTGGTACTCCAAAATCATTGAGGACAGTGACTTCAGTCATGAAATTAAAAGATGCTTGCTCCTTGAAAGAAAAGCTATGACAAACCTAGATAGTGTATTAAAAAGCAGAGACATCACTTTGCCAAGAAAAAGTCTGTATAGTCAAAGCTATGGTTTTTCCAGTACTCATGTATGGATATGAGTGTTGGAGTGTAAAGAAGGCTGAGAGCTGAAGAACTGATGCTTTTGAACTGTGGTGCTAGAGAAGACTCTTGAGAGTTCCTTGAACAGAAAGGAGATCAAACCAGTCAATCCTGAAGGAAGTCAATCCTGAATATTCATTGAAAGGACTGAAGCTGAAGCTCTAATACTTTGGCCATCTGATGCGAAGAACTGACTCATTTGAAAAGACCCTGATGCTAGGCAAGATTGAAGGCAGGAGGAGAAGGGGACAACAGAGGATGAGATTATCAAACCAGTCAATCCTGAAGGAAGTCAATCCTGAATATTCATTGAAAGGACTGAAGCTGAAGCTCTAATACTTTGGCCATCTGATGCGAAGAACTGACTCATTTGAAAAGACCCTGATGCTAGGCAAGATTGAAGGCAGGAGGAGAAGGGGACAACAGAGGATGAGATGGCTGGATGGCATCACCGACTCAATGGACATGAGTTTGAGCAAACTCCAGGAGATAGTGAAGGATTGGGAAGCCTGGTGTGCTATAGTCCATGGGGTTGCAAAGAGTCAGACACGAATGACTGAATGAACAACAACTCTTTGAAAAGTCCTTAAAAGATTAAGTGGGAGGCTACCTTCCTAGTGGGTGGGAAAATATGAGGCTTATATTTGAAAAATTGAGTGACCCCCAAATTTTAAATATTCTCAAAATCACACTTGTAATTTCCTAGCAGGTTACTACCAATGCTACTAACCTGCTACTACCTAGTAGGTTACTACCTAGCAGGTTACTACCTAGCCAGGTTGAACTCTTTGAAAAGTCCTTAAAAGATTAAGTGGGAGGCTACCTTCCTAGTGGGTGGGAAAATATGAGGCTTATATTTGAAAAATTGAGTGACTCCCAAATTTTAAATATTCTCAAAATCACACTTGTAATTTCCTAGCAGGTTACTACCAGTGCTACTAACCTGCTACTACCTAGTAGGTTACTACTAATTTTCCTCTTAAAACTTTTTTTTATATTTATGTTTTAAATTTAGTTTTACATATTTCTCAATGGAAAACCAGTACAGGCTTGTTCTTAAATTAGGCCTTGGACCACCAGTTTGAAATATCTAAGTTGCTGCCTTGACTTTCACATTTTTACAAATGGTTCATTTAAAATGAAAATTGTTTTAACCTCATGTAGCCCATTCATAAGATTTTTTGCAGTTTTCAAATAACCCTAAAGCAACAACACAATTAGCAATGTTTAATTATTTAGAAATGCTGAATTCTCATGGAATGTAGAACAATGTATTCTAAACAGTGTTATTTTAACCAATGGATTAGAACATTAAGGAAAGCTCACTGGAATATATCAGTTCAGTTCAGTTTAGTCGCTCAGTCATGTCCGACTCTTTGTGACCCCATGAATTGCAGCACGCCAGGCCTCCCTGTCCATCACCAACTCCCAGAGTTCACTCAAACTCACATGCATCGAGTCAGTGAGCCATCCAGCCATCTCATCCTCTGTTGTCCCCTTCTCCTCCTGCCCCCAATCCCTCCCAGCATCAGAGTCTTTTCCAATGAGTCAACTCTTCGCATGAGGTGGCCAAAGTATTTGGAGTTTCAGCTTTAGCATCAGTCCTTCCAATGAACACCCAGGACTGATCTCCTTTAGGATGGACTGGTTGGATCTCCTTGCAGTCCAAGGGACTCTCAAGAGTCTTCTTCAACACCACAGTTCAAAAGCATCAATTCTTC